>SJYT01029106.1:458423-485866 GCA_006410635.1 Cephalophus harveyi | reverse complement strand
TCAAGTGTCCGTTAATTGCCCGTCATGCAGTCAGCAGTACAAGCTTGGAGTGAGTAACAGATTCTGCACTGGGGAATGTTTGAGTAAGGCCCGAGCAGCCCTCAGGACCGCTTGTCCTGTGCACCTGGGCTTCAGAATTCTCCAAAGCAGCACTGGCTTCTCCGGTGCTTGGCGTTTGGAGCTAGGAATTGATATTTGGGATCCGATGGACCTCATATAGTAAGGTAAATCACTCTGGTGTGTACAGCCGGAAACTTTATTCCTTTGGGTGTGGGGCTTTTCCTTCAAAATAAGGCAAGTTGTCATGTATTTGAGTGGACCACCCTGTTGGAGAGAGGAAAGAGTTGCTGGACTTCTGCCTGGTTCATTTGCTTCTTTGTTTTCTGTTCTGTGTTATGTAAAAGTTTGTACAGATTTATTTTTGGCTGCACTGCATCTTCGTTGCTGTGCTCGGGTCTCGTTGCGAGCCGGGGCTCTAGGGCACGTGGGATCTCCTTGGACCAGGGATGGACCCCGTGTCCCCTGCATCGGCAGGCGGGTTCTTTACCCCGGGAACACCTGCTTCCTCGGATGTTATTAGCATTTGGATGGGCTGTCTGTATTTTGTCTTGAATTTCGGTCTTTAAAAATGGGAAATGTTTCAACTATCCCTAAAGAAAGCCCTCTGAGCGTGTTTTGGATGAGTGATCTGATTACAGCTGTGAGTGGAAGGTGAGGCCGGTTGACTGTACCCCCGAGTGGCCATGGTACCTGTTAGGATCTCCTCCTCAAGGGGTCAGGTGGGGTGACCCAGGGGCCCTGTGCGCCAGGTACTGCCACCCTTGCTGTGTCAGTGACGTCGCTTATGGCCTCCTGTGTTGTTGGCATATGTAAAACCCCGAGACCAAACTGGAGGGTTTATTTAGGATTTTCTGATTGTCTTTGGGGTTTTTTATTTCATTTTTTTTGGTCCTGTTCCTCCACGTACAGCCAAATCAATTTGATGATATTTAAAACACTTAATGAGGAGAGAGAGTAATAGAAAAGTAATAGTCACAAGGAGGAGAGTAATAGAAAAAAAAAAAAAAAAACAACCTCCTTTTATCCCAGGGATAAGAGAAAGGTTCCACTTGGTTCCTAAAATCACCACACACCCCAGCTCAGCATTCAGCCTTGCTGTTTGATACCAAGGCAAAGACACCCTTTTGTAGTTAGAGATAATCCACTGCTATTTACGGTCTTAGGGTGAAGAATGGGGGGAAAATGATGACATTCTCTACATGCAAACGTTTGTGCTATTACATCAGAGAAAATAAGAAAACGAAGGTAAGGAGAGTGAGGACAGGTCGCTCCAAACCTTAACTCCTTCAGCTGAGCCCAGGACGGCCCCTCCTTCAAGGGATCAACCAGAAAGCCCCGTGTGAGCGCTGGGACACCGGGACCCAGTCTGGTATCACCATCTAAGACCCGACAGGGCGCCAGTTGGGGCCAGAAGCCACTCCCGGGACAGGGCGACTCGCCTTACCCCGTCGCCTCCTGGGGGCCTCAATGCCAACCACCTGCTGGCTAGGTTTCTCGGACGAGTTTATTTGGAAGGATCGTGACCCCCTTACAAGGAGGCTCTCCTACACCTGAGCCCACTTGGCAGTATCACAGCTGAACCAAATTGGGTCTCCACGAGGGAGGCCCACTCTTATTCAAACGTTGCTTATCAGTACGTCCTAGCCGGGCTTTGGAAAGCGGACCCAAAGCAAAAGAGTCTGAACAAAATTCAAGCAATTCAGCAAAAACCATGTGAAGACCCTTCTAAATTTTTGGAAAAGATTTATCAGGCCTACAGACACTATACTAATACAGATCCCGAGGCCCCTGAAAATATAAGAACGGTAAACCTGACCTCTTTTGGCGGGGGTTAGGGAATACCTTACAGCAGGAGACAGTTGCAGAAATTCGTGCGTTTGGAATGAACCCTTCTCAGTTGGTTGATGCTGCTTCCTAAAAGGGTTCCACAGGGGAACAGCAGAAGAAAGAAAAGGCAAAATGAAATGCCGCTTTTTTGGAACTGGCACTGGATTCCGTCAGAGGAGAGTAACTCTGAGTTTAGAAGCCTGGGCGCTATACTACGCTCTCCACGAGTTTGCCTCCAGCAGCTCTGCCTGTCCAGTGAAGTAAATGGTCATTTCGTTGTAAGTGGAGATGTGTCAACCTCTTTGTTTAGTTTTGTCCGAGTAAAAAGTCACAGCTAACACAGTTTGCCTCACACTTCAGTCGGTGGCTGGGCACGTCTCTACCAGTCTCATCAGGCCTGGCTCCCACGGCTACATTTGCTGGTGGGTCAGCTGGGCTGGAAGGCCCCCCACGTGTTGGCAGTTGGTGTCGCGTTGGCTGGACCCCTTGTCTGTCCTCCGTGCGGCCCCTCGTCCCCAGGTGGCCTGTGCGTGGTGGCCTCAGGGCTGGGCTCCAAAAGGATGAGGCTGGAGCTGCAGGCATCTTGAGGTCTGGGCTCTGCAACCATCATGGTGCCCCCTTCCCCACATCCTAGTGGACAAAGTAAGTCCCAGGGCCCGCCCAGACCCACGGGCGGAAATAGACTCTGCGTCTCTCCCGGAGCAGCCGAGAGCGCGCGCGTGTGTGGGGGTTAGTCTCCCACGCTTTTGCCCCATTGACATGCAGGGGAGCAGGCTCACCAGTCTCAGGCCTCTGTCAGCCTCTCTCTGATGCCAGGCTCTCCTCATACAGAGCCTGAGTCAGAATTCTTGTATAAAAGGAGTTTGAGGAATAGTCCAGTTGGAAGAGGGTTTGGTGAGTGGACTTGTTCTCAAACTGATCACAAAACAAAATCCTTTTATTGAGATTTTTTTGCATGCAGAAAATTACCATTTTTTGGTGTACAGTTACATGAATTTTGACCAGTGCAGGCAGCTGTGTTATCAGCACCACAATCATGCCCTCTGTAGTCAGCCCCTCCTCACTCCAGCCAACCCCCGAAGCCACAGCTCTTTTTCCCTATAGTTTTGCCTGTTTCAGAATGTCGTATGAGTGGAATCACACAGTATGTCGCGTCTTCTGAATCTGGTATCTTTCACTTAGCATAATGCTTTTGAGATTCTCCCATGTTGCTGCTTGAGAGAGTCACCAGTCTCAGGCCTCTGTCAGCCTCTCTCTGATGCCAGGCTCTCCTCATACAGAGCCTGAGTCAGAATTCTTGTATAAAAGGAGTTTGAGGAATAGTCCAGTTGGAAGAGGGTTTGGTGAGTGGACTTGTTCTCAAACTGATCACAAAACAAAATCCTTTTATTGAGATTTTTTTGCATGCAGAAAATTACCATTTTTTGGTGTACAGTTACATGAATTTTGACCAGTGCAGGCAGCTGTGTTATCAGCACCACAATCATGCCCTCTGTAGTCAGCCCCTCCTCACTCCAGCCAACCCCCGAAGCCACAGCTCTTTTTCCCTATAGTTTTGCCTGTTTCAGAATGTCGTATGAGTGGAATCACACAGTATGTCGCGTCTTCTGAATCTGGTATCTTTCACTTAGCATAATGCTTTTGAGATTCTCCCATGTTGCTGCTTGAGAGAGTTTGTGTTTTTTTTTGTTTGTTTTTTTTATTGGCTGAGTACCATTTCCTTATATAGATATACCAGGGTTTATTTATCCATGCACTCACTGAAGGACAGATTGTTTCTAGTTTATGACAGCTGTGAGTACAGACACTAAATGTCAGTGTATAGGTTTTTGTGTGAATGTAAGTCTTCATTTCTCTGGAGTCAATACCCAGGAGTGGGATTTCTCGGTCATACAGTTAATGTGTGCTTAACTTTAGAAGCAACTGCCAAGCTGCTTTCTAGAGTGGCTGAACCATCTTACATTCCCACTAGTGATGTATGGAAATTCGCAAATCCTCGTCAGCACTTGGAGTAGTCAGCATTCTGTTGTAGGCATTCTGTTAGGTGTGTGCTGTCATCTCGTGGAGGGTCAGATAATGCATTCTCCTAATGGACACCATTTATGGGTTTTCTTCAGTGAAATGTTTGTTCATTTTTGTACATTTTTGAATGTGGTTTTTTCGCATTTCTGAGTTTTTATTAATATCTATTCTGGATATAAAGAAACATGGAAGTCTTTGTCAGATGTGTTTTCCTGATGCTTTCTCCCAGTTCCTAGCTGGTCTATTTGTTTTCCAGACTTCTTTCATGAAGCGCAGTTTTAAAATGAAGCCCAATATCTTATCAACGTTTATCAATATTTTCTTTCACAAAAAGCTTTTCTGATGTTGTTTCTAACAAATCTAGGCCTAACCCAAGGTCAGACAGACTTTCTCTTGTGTTTCTTCTAGAAGTTTTATAGTGTTAAGTTGTTCCTTTGGTCAGTGATCCGTTTCAAGGGCCTTTTTTTTGGGAGGTGAGCAGTATATAAAATGTGAGATATGAGTTGAGGTTCACTTTTTCTGCATATGGATGTTCAATTGTTCCAGCATTATTTGTTGAGAAAGTGATTGTAGACCAGATCCACTGGGATTGTGTGTCTGTTGGATGGTTGGGTGGTGGGAGGGGGTAGTAAAACCCACTGAAGGGCAGGGCTGAAGAGCCCTTATATCCCCCTCTGGACACCAGGCCTTGAATTTCCACCCTTCCCACGGGCAGTGGACCATCAGGCAGGCCCTGTGAAAGAGAAGAACGTTCTGTGGACCTTGCCAGGCCTCCCGTGGTTACTGTTTAACATATTGGGTGAAAGGAAGCTTTTCTTACAACCACTGGAGGCTGCTCCAGGCAGGCTGTATCCGCACAGCCTGTAAGGATGGTGTCTGTTGGGCGGGAGCCCCCCGCGGCCTCTCGGACTCCTTGCTTTTGGGAGGAGCCAGGTGAGATGCTGAAGCTAGGCGAGGGCCTGGCAGAGTCCAGGAACAAGGGGGCGGGATTCGCCCCTGACATGAGCAGAGAGTTCGGAGCTGGGTGTGCAGAGCCCTGCTGGTGTGGGGCCTGCTCTGGTGAGCACACGCTCGCACCTTTCCGAGGTGAGAGGGTCGGGCAGGGGTGGGCGGGGGCTCTGCATGGCCTTGGTGCCAGCCACCTCCTTCTGAGATTTCTATCCCGAGGAGATAAACGCACGGACCAGGCTTTGCTTACGATGGCAGAAGACCAGCAACAGCCTAAGTGTCCAGGGACAGATGAGGAATTGTGGGCACGTTCTCCTAGTGGAATATACACGGTGTGGTCCAGAGAGTGGTCGTGAGACCCTGTCGGGGGAGAAACCTGGGCTACAGGACAGCACGTGTGTACAGTGGAGGCTTAAAAAAAAAGTCCATTTGGCTGTGTTGGGCCTCAATTGCTGCGCGTGCCATCTTGTATTGCGTAGATGAGGAATTGTGGGCACGTTCTCCTAGTGGAATATACACGGTGTGGTCCAGAGAGTGGTCGTGAGACCCTGTCGGGGGAGAAACCTGGGCTACAGGACAGCACGTGTGTACAGTGGAGGCTTAAAAAAAAAGTCCATTTGGCTGTGTTGGGCCTCAATTGCTGCGCGTGCCATCTTGTATTGCGAGATGCAGAATCTTCTTCTTGCGGCCCATGGGCTTAGCTGCCCCGTGGCATGTGGGATCCTAGTTCCCTGACCAGGGAGTGGACCCGAGGACCCTGCATTGGAAGGCAGGTTCTTAACCACTGAGACCCCGTGGGCTGTAGCCCACCGGGCTCCTCTGTCCATGGGATTTCCCAGGCAAGAATACTGTGGTGGGCTGCCATTTCCTTCTCCAGGGGATCACCCCGACCCAGGGATAGAACCTGCATCTCCTGCATTGCAGACGATTCTTTACCACTGAGCCACTTGGTAACCTGTTATTAAAATGAAAATTTAGGCTGAGGGCCACTGTATAAAACAGACTTTCATGCAACAGTAGTGCTCCTTCGAGGGAGGCGGCGGCCGGGCTCTGTCTGTTGGGGAGCCCTTGCCTCCACACAGGCCTGTCAAGCCCTGGCCTCGTCTCTGAAGACACAGGCCCTGCGGAGTACCTGTGGCTGTCGACAGTCATGAGGCCTCTGAAATTCTTCTGCCCAGGGGACTGCTCGTGGGCAGGAAGCGGGGCTGCTATCCTCCCATCCTCCGCACACTCAGCTCGGGGCCTGGCCCAGAGGAAGTGTTCAGTGAGACACGTGTTCAGGGTGACACCCGCTGTGGGGCACCACGCGGGCCCCTGAAAAGCCCAAGGGAAGTACGTGGAGGTGAGTGGCTGTCTGGCCGGATCGAGGGGCGATGTGCAGAACAGTCAACCACTCAGCAGCCTGGGCTCTGACCAGCCATTAGCTGCTTTAGTAGAAACGGAATGGGGGTTTCTGGCAGAGGGGCGGGGGCAGCCGAGGCACGGAAGGCACTCAAGGGTCTTGGGACAGGGGCAATTCACCACGCAGGATGGAAGTATTTAGAAGCGTTAAGGACTGATGTGACTGCATGTGACCCCTGGATGGAATGATGAGTCGAAAGCTAAGAGGATAGAAGGATGGGTGGGTGGAAGGACAGGCGAGTGGACAGGTGGAAGGATGGAGGCTGAGTAGACAGGTAGGGGGATGGATTCTGGGGAAAAGGGAAAATACAGGAATGGGTGGATGGGGCTTCCCTGGTGGGTCTCTGGTAAAGAATCCAATGCAGGAGACACGGGTTCCACCCCTGGTCCAGGAAGATCCCACATGCCACAGAGCAACTAAGCCCCTACGCCGTGACTGCTGAACCTGAGCTCTAGAGTCCCGGGGAGCCACAGCTGCTGAGGCCCGCTCACGGCCGCTGGAGAGTAGCCCCCACTCGCTGCAACCAGAGAAAGCCCGCAGGCAGCGACGAAGACCCAGCGCAGCCAGAAGCAAATAGAATACAGCTTAAACCTGTGTTTAAGAATGGATGGATGAGCAGAAAGTTAGGAGAAGGAAGTGGCGAGTAGAATGGGCGGGAAGAGAGGGAGGGTATGTGTGGGGGTCCCCGGGGGCGCCCCGGGTGACGCCCGGCTTCATCTCTGCCCGCCCGCAGGGAGCTTCCTGGTGCCCTACATCATCATGCTGGTCGTGGAGGGCATGCCGCTGCTGTACCTGGAGCTGGCGGTGGGGCAGCGCATGCGCCAGGGCAGCATCGGGGCCTGGAGGACCGTCAGCCCCTACCTCAGCGGCGTCGGTAAGTGGGCACCCCTCAGTCCCCCCTGGAACAGAGAAGTAGGGCTTCCCTGGTGACTCCACAGTACAGAATCTGCCTGCCAACTCGGGAGACGCAGGTTCCATCCCGGGGTGGACAATACCCGCTGGAGGAGAAAATGGCAACCCACTCCGGTATTCACCAAGACTCGGACACCACTGAGCAATTTAACTCACGCTACTTATGGCTTGCCAGGATTCTTGCCTGAAAAGTCCCATGGACAGAGGAGCCTGGCCAGCTACCGTCCAGGGGATCTCAAAGAGTCAGACATGACTGAACGACTGCACACACACACGAGAAAGAACTGCCAAGACAAGAACTGTAACCCAGTGTCTGGGCCCTTCCACCAGCCGTTGCGGGACCATACAGCGGCCCCTGCTGATTACTGACATCTCCCCCCATCAGCGGGCACCTGCTCCGTGCTAGGCGCTGGCCTGTGTGGGTGTGAGCTCACGAATCATCATCACACCAGAGGGCTTGTGGGGTGCTGTGATCTCTCTCATGCATGGAAGCAGGGGCTCAGTGAGTAGCAAGAGGGGCACTGCCTTCCCTCCCGCCTCCTGAGTTGCTTTGAGCCGGTGTCTGGGGCGCCCTCGTGGGATCTTCACCAGCCCAGCGCGGCCCTTGTGTGCCAGGCTCCCCTGGGAGCAGGACGAACTTTGGCCAGCAGTGGCCACGGTCTGTTCTGCTCACCTCTCCCACCCCCACACCCACACACAGAGGCAGAAAGGGGAACAGGAAAACAGGAAAGTTTCAGGAACAGGACGTGTGTGAACTGGCACGTAACTTCATCTCAGGTGCAGAAGAAGTGTGTCCAGAGGCCTCACACATCCAAGCAGAACTGCCCCCTCGTCTTGAATGGCTGTTAATTTTTTAACACAGAGGTGTGTGGTTTTACCATCGGCCTGAGCCATCAATCACAGAGGGCTTCTCCAAGGCAGCGTTTGCGGCCTAATAGGAAAAACACCAGCTGTGGCTGCCAGCCGGGGAAGCTGGTGAATGTTTACCAGCCAGCTCTGCCAGCAGGGTGGGGTAGGGGAGGCCCCGAGGAGAGGTTGCGGAGCGGGCCGGGCCCGGAGGCGCACACTGGTTCTCCAGACCCCCACGCTCTGCTCCGGGTCCCCCGGCAGCCCGGCTGGTTCCCCGCAGGCGCAGGGCCGCCCCTCTCCCCCGCCCATCCCCTCCGCGCCTGACACCGCTCCCAGGCTGCCCCCGCCACCGCCGAGCAGGGTGTGGCGCCGGTGGCCCCACTGCAGCAGGCCGAGGCACGGGCAGCTGTGGCGTGGCCTCGGGCAAGCGCTGTGTGTTGGCTCCCGCTCTGCGAAGTGGGCCTGAGGTCGCGCTGCACAACGCAGCTGTCAGGCCCCTAGAAGAGCGCGCAGAGCAGCGAGGAGGCGGGGAGGGCGGTAGAGGGCGGACTGACCCTTAGCGCTCGTGGTGCCAGGCCCCACAGCTGGCCCTGCCAGGCAGCGCGGGCCCTGCGGGCGGGTCCTGGCTCCGGGCGCTCCTCAGGGCCCCGTGTCCTGTCTCTGCAGGCGTGGCCAGCGTGGTGGTGTCCTTCTTCCTCTCCATGTACTACAACGTCATCAACGCCTGGGCCTTCTGGTATCTCTTCCATTCCTTCCAGGTGAGCGGCCGCGGGCTGGAGCAGGAGCAGGGGGGCGGGGGTGAGGGCCGCTGGCCTCAAGGGCACCAGGCCAGGGGCGGCCAGGCACCCTGGACCGAGCAGAGGACTTCCGAGCCAGGGATCCGTGGACCCCTACTGTTGTGTGCGGTATGTGCGTACATTTTTGGGGAGCAGGCCCCCAGATCTCATCGGGCACTCTCTGGAGGATGTGACCCCCTCCAAAATATTAAGAACCGCTGCCTGCTGGGCCCGGGGAAACTGGGGAGAGCTGATGGGGACGGGCCCCTCACTGAGTGTGGCCGCATGGCCCCCGTTCCGCCTTCTGCCTCTCACCACGCGTCCTCCCAGTTTTCTGACCCTCGCCGCGCCCCTTCTTGTCTCTGCAAAAGTTCTAGAAGAACTTCTATCACCCTGTAACACAAAGATGCACATTTGAAACATGCATTTCTGATCATAGCCCTAGCTGATGCTCACTGTAGAAAATGTGGAAGGGACTGGGACTTGTGGCGGAGAGAGGACCCTGATTCCACACCGAGAGGGGGTCTTAGTGTCCAAAGCGTCCCCTCATGGCCTGTCCACACCTTTTCCTCAGAGTCTGTCCGTCCGCTCCTCGGGCCCCTCCTCACGCGGCCTCCTGCACCTCAGCCTCTTCCCAGACGGGGAAAGGTGGGGAGACGGGAGGCCGCTGGGGGGATGCCTGCCCCTTCGCCACTGAGCCAGGCCTTCACGAGCCAGACCCTGTCTCCAAGGTCAGAAGCTATGTGGCCTGGTCGTGGAGTCTGAACTGACCCCAGCTTGTGAGGCCAGTCTCTGGAGCGTTTGAGTACACCCTTGAACCTTTGGGACCCCGAGGAATGCTTGGGTGAATGACCTCAATAGTCAGGGGCTGGCATCTCTTCTCAGAAGGTGCTATATCCACCTCCAGTGGTAGCTTTCCACTCTGCCACACCCAGGTCGTCTGGTTGGAAAATGCCCTAACAGGACGGACTCCGCCCTGAGCTGACCTGTGCCTCTCTCCCTCTCCTGGCTCAACCTAGAGTTCCATGAAGACTCATCGCAACCGTGCCTCCCCTCCACCTTCTGGGTGGCAGCGGGGCAGCCCCTCTGCTCTCCCGCCTAGGAACCATTCCCTTCCTCCGTGCTGGGCTGTCACGTGTGGCTGGGCAGGCTGTGCGCTGCACAATGCCATTCCAGCTGCGGCGTTGCCATACATGCCGCAGGCATCATATATAGGCATCTGGAAGGCCGTTTTCCGAAAGTGGAAGCATTGTGTGTTCTTGTAACAAATCAAGATGATTTGACCATTTTCCAAAGACAAAAATTAAGTATATAAATTAAGGGGGTACCATTTTCTAACCCTCAGAAGTGTAAAAGAGACTCCTGGAAATCACTCGACCATCCATTCCAGCCTTCACAGGTCCCTGTGCCTCTCCCATATCCCTCTGCCAGGAGGCCGCCTCCATGGTCCCATAGGGATGACGGTGCCTCCAGCTGCAGGCGCTCGCTCACACTTGCTCCGGGCCAGCTAGCGCCACCAGCACGTTAGAACTATCCCCTGTGCAATCACGACCACACCCTGCAGTGCTGATGCCCCGGGTTCCAGAGGGGCCGTGCGAAGCTGGAAGGCTGGACGCAGCAGCCTGGCCTTGGGGTCTGTGCTCTGGTCCAACCAAGTCGGGCTTTCCAGCTTTACCCCGTGGGAGCTCCAGGCTAATAAGCATGTGAATGCAGGGATCTCAGCCTCCTCACCTAGTGATTCAGGGGGAGAGAGGCTGGGTGCTGAGAAGTGATCTAAGTCCTACCATACTTTAAAGCTTCTCCCTGCTGGCTGTGTGCTGGAATCACCTGGGGGAGCTTTAACTCTGAGACCCAGGCCCCACCCAGACCAGTGATATCTGAGTCACTGCCGAGATAGCCTGGGCGTCAGAGTTTTTAAAGCCTCCCTTCCTCTCAAGTGATTAAGTCATGTACGTGTAGCCAAGGTTGGCGACCAGGCTGTGCTGAACAGCAATGAATGGATGCAGTTAGTCCCCACTAGGCCAGGTGGACCCTGGGGGGCTGTGGTCTGGGCTTCAGGTCCACAGGACCCCCCCACCTGATGGCGCAGTCCTGGCTGTCACCCCACCTTGGTTTACTCCACGCGGCCTTTCTCTCCACGAGTCCGCCTGGCTCAGCAGTCCAGCCCGAGGGTCTGTGCAGGATGCTGGACCACGAGAATGAAAGTAAAAGTTGCAAGGCCTCGGATGTGAGGCCAGGAGGTCACGCGGCTTCACTTCAGTGCCTCCTGTTAGTCAGACCTGGACACAGGTCAGCCTGGGTCACGGGCAGGGGCAGAGGGCACCACCTCTCAAGGGGAGTTGCTGGTGGTCACCTTTGGAAGCATTTTAGGTCAAAACTAGAAACCGGCTTGGAGGGATTGTTTTCTGCCAGGGGTTCCAGCAGCACAGGGCCTAAGCACTTTCCAGGTGACAGACGTGGGCCCCAGCTCCTTACCAGCAGAGTGGCCCTAGCCCATCAGATAATGCTGTTGGGGCTCGTTTCTGTTACCTGTGAAATACAGGGGTTGAACCCATTGGGGTTAGACTTCTGTCAGCGAGGAGTTTTTATCTAATGAAATCTGATCCACGTGGGGCTGGTTTTTGGCAGAGCAGAGGTGGGACCCTAACCCCCCTCCCTCCCCAACTAGGAACTCTTGGCCTTGGGTCATGTTCATCATACCTGCACCATTTCAGTTCAGTCACTCAGTCGTGTCCAACTCTTTGCGACCCCATGAACCGCAGCGTGCCAGGCCTCCCTGTCCATCACCAACTCCCGGAGTTCACCCAAACCGCTGCACGATTTAGGCGCCCTGGTTTCTAAGGGGGAGAGAACCCAGCTGGAACTAGCTGATGCAGAAGAAGCCCTAACTGGCTCTACATGCAAAGTCCAGGCGGGGAACTGCTTCAGGTGTAGTCTGACTCAGGCTTAACAGGAGTCATCGGTACCTGCTCGTCTGGCTGTGGTGGGGACGAACCGCAGCCCCCTCGAACTTCCAGACGCAGTGACTGTTAGGAAATGCCCGTCTCCACCCAGGTAGCGAGGGCAGGACCCAAGTCTTATTCCTGCTGGGACTTGCTAGGGGCTTATGGGAATAAAGACCACCCAGATGAGAGCAAGCAGAGGCTGTTTATCCAGAGCTTGTTACAACGAGGGAGTCGTATCGCTTGCATTTGACAGAGACTCCAGGGCAGGCAGAGGACTGGGGAATTGTGCTGGGTGTGTGACCGGTTAGGGGAGGGCCTCTGGCCTTTTCCTCTTGGTCCTGAGTTGGAGGGAACACAGGTTCAGAAAGCTGCAGTCAGTGACCAGGTCCTGACCGTCCTAAGCTGAAGACCGCAGGCGCTGCAGTTTGGGTTCCTGGGCTGGGGGCTGTAGGGGTTGTGGGTCAGAGTTCATGTGTCATAGACGGTCTGGCCATTGTCCGTTTGATTCGCTCTCCCACCCACCATAGAGCAGACACCCACAGGATCGCTGGGAGTGTGGGGCCCCTGCCCAGGCCCCACCTGTGCCCGGGGTGGGGAGAGCCTTTGGCTCCTGGTCTGCCTTCAGGAGCTCCTGCCCTCTGGGGACCAGCGACCTCTTCCAAGAGCCTGCCCACAAGGCCGCCTCCCGTCCTCCCACCCCGACCTCTGGCCTCCACCCGCACCTCTGAGTGTAGTGTTTCTTCTGACCCCACAGGACCCCCTGCCGTGGTCCGTGTGCCCGCTGAACGGCAACCGCACGGGCTACGTCGAGGAGTGCGAGAAGGCCTCGTCCACGCAGTACTTCTGGTACCGGAAGACCCTCAACATCTCGCCGTCCATCCAGGAGAGCGGGGCGGTGCAGTGGGAGCCGGCGCTGTGCCTCGTGCTGGCCTGGCTGGTGGTGTACCTGTGCATCCTGCGGGGCACCGAGTCCACCGGCAAGGTAGGACGTGGGGGCTGAGTGCCCCGGGCGGCGGCGAGGCTGCCTCCGCAGCCGGCGCTGGGGCGGAGGGGCGGACGGCGATGCTGGCTCGAGTCTAGCCGCCGGAGACGGCCAGCGGCCCTGGAGGTCACAGCCCGGAATCTCGAAATGAGGACCTCCCCGTTCCCGGAAAGATGCGCATACCTGTCCCAGTCCCCCATGGGCACCACCCAGGGCAGCCAGGCTGCGCGGCCTAGTTCTCCCCTCTCTGAAAGCTGGTCACGCTGATGTCGTCGCGACCCACACCGCACTCACTCAGCCTCCGCCGGGAGAGCTCCAGAACGCGGGCCCGACCCCCAGAGCGTCCGAGACGGTCCGTGCGGGGCTCCCCTGAGCACTGGGACGTTCAGAGCCCTCCAGCTGACCTGAGTGAGCAGCTGAGTCCCAGACCCTTTGGTCCATGCTGCGTTGCATGACCTGGAGAGCGGTCAGGCTGGTTAGGAACCCTGTCTCCTCGGTGAGTCCCTAAGTTTGTGGTCCTGCTGGAGCAGGGACGTTTCTTTGAGCCGCTCCACATTTGTGGAACGTTTTCCTGGAGGGGTTCCCTCCCCTCCCGCCTCTTCGCAGCTGCAGCAGACGCTCTGGATGCGCGCCTCGCAGCCCATCCGTCATGGGTGGGACACGCCCGTGGTTTCAGTCTTCAGTCCTTCCCAGTAGGTCTCGCTGTCCACTCACCTGAGGCTTTCAGAGGCGAAGTCCTGCCCAAGCATGCCGAGTAGAGAGGGCAGAGCCAGGCAGACCCCGCTTCGCCCCAGAAGCTCCCCATCGTTGTTGATTGCACACCCCCTGCTGGCCCACACTTTTCAGGGCTTAATCAAGCCCAGCTGCTCCCTTCTGAAGGTCGTACGAGTCCACCCGGCCCCTTGCTCCTGGCCAGCCCGGTCGCCTTCTCCAGCCCGCCTTGTGTCTCTAACACTGGTTGGTCGTTTACGGCTGTGTTAGTCTTAGCGTGGCGCAGTCCTCGCTGTAGCCTGTGGCGTCTTTCGATGCGGCGTGCGCGCCTCTCTCCGGCTGTGGGGTGTGGTCTCAGGAGGTGTGGTGTGCCACTTTAGTTGTCCCGCAGCACGTGGGATCCTAGTTCTCCAATCAGGGATCAAACCCCTGCCCCAGAAGGCAGATTCGTGACCACCGGCCCACCAGGGCAGTCCCCCCACTGTGTGTTTCTTGAGGCATCAGGACCAGAACTACCCACAGTATTTTAGGTTCCGGTGACACCCAGGACCGTGTCTAGTAGGTTATCTTCTTTAGGTTTCCAGGGCCCTGTGATGGCCAGCATCTTAGTCCCAGTAACCCCCATCTCACCATCAAAAAGATGAGATTCTACAGCACCTCACTCTGTTTCCCATCTTGAAGTTTGGAGGATATTTTATGCTCAGAAAAAAGGTTGCGCCACTGGCCTCTGCCAAATTATCATGAACATTATCCAGATGATCCAAGGGCAGTATCTGCAAATGTGGAGATTCAGTGTTCAGTCACTCAGTCATGTCCGACTTTGCGACCCTATGAACCGCAGCATGCCAGGCCTCCCTGTCCATCACCAACTCCCGGAGTCCACCCAAAGCCATGTCCATCGAGTTGGTGATGCTACCCAACCATCTGATCCTCTATCATCCCCTTCTCCTCCTGCCTTCAATCTTTCCCAACATCAGGGTCTTTTCAAATGAGTCAGCTCTTTGCATCAGGTGGCCAGAGTATTGGAGTTTCAGCAATGAGGCCATCCCTTTTCAAGATCACTGAGAAAGTTGCTAAATGAGGACATGTCATGACATGAGAATTTACTGTCTATTTTCTCGGCTTAAGCCATGCCCCTCTCCATGACAAAAGTACCCCAACAGCTGTTAGTTTGTGGCATACAGCAGTGATTCACTTATGGATATTCTTTTCATATTCTCTTCCATTATGGTTTATTACAGGATATTTAGCGCATCCTGTGCTAGACAATAGGACCTTGTTGTTTATCCATTATATGTATGTATATCTTACAGTTTGCATCGGCTAATCCCAGACTCCCAGTCCAACCTTCCCCCCCTCCTTTTTCCTTAGCAACCGCAAATCTGTTCTCTGTTTCTGCTTTGTAGGTAGGCTCATTTGCGTCATATTTTAGATTCCACAGATAAGTGATATCACGCGGTATTTGTCATTCTGACTTACTTCGGTTAGTATAACTTCTGGGTCCATCCGTGTCGCTGCAGATGGCATGATTTCATTCTCTCCATGGCTGAGTAATAGGCCATTGCTCACCTATATCACGTCGTCTTTATCTGTCCATCTGTTGAGGGACATTCAGGCTGTTCCCGTGTCTTGTCTGTCGTGAGTAGCGCTGCTGTGAATGTAAGGGTGCATGTATCTTTTTTAATTTTAGTTTTGTCTGAATATATGCCCGGGAGTGGGACTGCTGGGTCTTATGGCGACTCTAGTTTTAGTTTTCGGAGGCACCTCCATATTGCTTTCTCTAGTGGCTGTACCATCTGACATTCCCACCAGCGGTGTGGGAGGGCTCCCCTTTCTCCACACCGTCTCCAGCATTTGTTATGCGTAGACGTTTTAATGATGGCCGCTCTGACCGTGGTGAGGCGATGCCTCATTGTAGTTTCGGTTTGTCTGGTGACCAGCGACGTTGAGCGTCTTTTCATGTGCCCATTATCCTTCTGAGTGTCTGGGAAAATGTCTGTTCAGGGCTTCTGCCCCTCTTTGGATTGGGTTGTGTTTTTGTTTTTGGTTGTGGTTGTTACTGGGTCATAGGAGCTCCAGCAGCTCTGTTTCTGGGGGTGAATTTTGTTAAAGCCTGTGTGCTGTATGTTGGCCTTCTTTGTTGGACTCTGCTTTCTTCCCCTCCAAGGTTTGCTTTCAGATTATTCACAAATGGTTTTTCCAAGTAGTTTAGGCTGGATCACACATCCAGCAATCGTTCTAGCTTCTCTGACTGGGGAGAGGCGAGCCAGCCTGGTCTCGACTGAAGAGAGCTGCCCAGGAAGCGTGCTGACCTCGGGGGCGGGTGGGGGCTACCAAGGCCTGGCTCCATGTGTCCTCCGAGCGTCCCCTGGTTACAGACACTGGTCACCCCTCCCCTGCTGTCTCTTGATTTCCTTCAGCTCACTGGCCAGATGCCCTCTCTTTCTACTTTCCCGTTCCCATCTTGAACCTGGTTTATCTTCGTGTAATCGCATGTGGATGCATTACTCATCTCAAGTCACAATATCCTCACTTAAGAAGCAATCATAGAAGACACACCCGACGTCTGCCTGCCATCCCCAGGGTGACAGGGCAGAGTGCCACTCAGATGTCCTTGGAAATTCATGTGAAGATAGTGCCACACCTCAGTGGGAGTGGAGGGCCAGGTGCAGCTGGACTTGAGTCACCAGCTCTGATTCTCACAGGGGGACCAAACATGATAGGAACTGCTTTTACTTAAAAAAAAAAAAAAAGAAGAAGAAGAAAGAAAAGAAACAAACCCAAAACAATCCCCCCCGCCAAAGGAAATAACCAAGCCAACAAAAAAAACGTGCAAAGTGTTTGGAAAGGGGCTCTGGTGCACATACGAGTTGATCTGCAGGAAAGCAAATTCCAGCCCCGCGTGGGCATCCGTGCGCTTGCAGGTCTCTATTGTAAGACTTAGTGGAAAAACTGCCCAGCGTTGAGAGGCTACTTCCAAAGCTACCATGAAAATCAAAGATAAAACATCAGGAAACCCATGACATATGTCAGCAGGGAAAGAACTGGTTGACCAAAAATATTCCATTGATATGTGCCTTTAAAGCCCATGGAAGGCCTCTCTCACCTGAGGTGGCCCACACTCTGAATGTGGGGTGTGCTGCTGCTAAGTCACTTCAGTCGTGTCCGACTCTGTGCGACCCCATAGACGGCAGCCCACCAGGTTCCCCCGTCCCTGGGATTCTCCAGGCAAGAACACTGGAGTGGGTTGCCATTTCCTTCTCCAGTGCATGAAAGTGAAAAGTCAAAGTGAAGTCACTCAGTCGTGTCTGACTCAGCGACCCCATGGAAGGCAGCCTACCAGGCTCCTCCGTCCATGGGATTTTCTAGGCAAGAGTACTGGAGTGGGGTGCCATTGCCTTCTCCGAATATGGGGTGTGCTTCCCTCTAAATACATCACTTTGTACCTTAAGAAAAAGAAGCAGCCCGTGGAGGCGAGGCCTTTCATAGACACGGTTGCATTGCTGTTGTGTTTCTCACCAAATGACACTGCTTCCCTTTATACACCATGGCCAGGCTTGTCTCAGGCCCCGTCCTGGGGGGACAGGACCTTCCTCCAAGCTCCTGGGAGTTTGTTTTTTTCCTTTCAGAGACGATATAAATCCTGTGTGACTGCTTCCTGCTCTGCTTGGGCCACAGGGGAAGCTCAGAGATCAACCTGGCTCAGAGTCTGGGTAGCACCTCACGTCTTCTGTGAGCCGCCTTTTCCTCGGGGCGCATCTTCCTGGATTGCCCACATTTTCTTTTTACGCGGATATCTCATGATGTATTCCTCTGGGCGGCCTCAAGTCCTTTCTGGAATAAGGTTGAGTTGCGGGGAGGCTGGAGCACAGAGGTTTCCAGGACCTGTTCCCTCTTCTCCACTGAACAGGAGATTTCCTGGGGGTCCCACACATGGGCATCCACATCCACCACCCAGTTCCCCAAACTCGGAACCCGTGTCTGACCAAGAACCACAATACCTTCCCAGCTGTCGGTCGCCCAAACAGCCAAGATGGTGCCATGGCGTTCCGTGGGGATGGCGGGTCTAACTGCCTTGGGCCTAAGGGCCCTGTAGTCCCTGCTTCTCCAGGGAGCTGACTCTGCGCTCTGGTGCCCACAGGTGGTATACTTCACTGCCTTGCTGCCCTACTGTGTGCTTGTCATCTACCTGGTCAGGGGCCTCACGCTCCATGGAGCCACCAATGGCCTGGCATACATGTTCACTCCCAAGGTATGGGCTGGAGGGGAGGGGCCCCAAGGGTACCCCCATTCATCCCCCATCTCCCAGGATGGGTAGAAGGGGGAGTGGAGCAGTCGTGAACTCAGGGGAGTGGATGTGAGCCCGCCAGGCAGCGAGGGTCGTGGCTTCCATGTCCTCAGCCAGGGAGCCCCCACGCCTGTGGATGCTGGGGCGTGACTCTCTTCTCCACCTTCATGCTCATCCTCACTGCCGCCAACCTCTGCTGCCCCAGTCTCACCCCAAACCCTCCACTCCAGCTGCGGACCAAGTTGTTCCCCAGGAGCATCCCTGCAGTCAGCTCACTCTCCTGCTCGCACTTCTAGGCAGCCCTTTCCCTATGGGGGTGAATCCACACGGCAGGGCCCCCTGTGATCCTGTCCCAGGCACCCCACAGCTGATGCTCATCAAGAGGGCTGCTGTTCCCGTTGGGACAGGGCAGTCGTTTAGCAAGTCTGGTCCCCGGGAACAGTGTGGCTGTAGCAGCATTGCCCCTAACGTCAGGCTGGGGCACAAGTCAGCCCCGGGCACCAGCACCTCCATTCTTGGAGGCCCAGACCCATGCAGTGCCTGGGTCATGGATCAGGGGCTCAATTCCTCTGAGAACTATTTTATCCGATACTGTCTCCTCTGGGTAAGAGGCAGTGGGGGGGTGTGACGTGAGGATGTGCTTTATCCTCTGAGAACCTGGCGGTGCCAGGAGTACTGGGTTCGAGCCTCAGGCCTGCCCTGGCTGGCTGTGTGCCGCAGGCCAGTTCCTTCCCCTCTCTGCGCCCCCACCCCCTGCTGGTCTGAGAGCCTGGGGTTCCCATCTGGGGTTCACCCACCCTGTCCCCACTGGCTTTACCCCCCAACTGCTCCCCACAGATGGAGCAGTTGGCCAACCCCAAGGCCTGGATCAACGCAGCCACCCAGATCTTCTTCTCGCTCGGCCTGGGGTTCGGCAGCCTCATCGCCTTCGCCAGCTACAACGAGCCTTCCAACAACTGCCAGAAGCACGCCATCATCGTGTCCATCATCAACAGCTCCACCTCCATCTTTGCCAGCATCGTCACCTTCTCCATCTATGGCTTCAAGGCCACCTTCAACTACGAGAGCTGCTTGAACAAGTAAGCCTGGGCCACCTGGTGGGCCCCAGCCTCAAGGGGGCCAGTGAGCCTGCAAAGGCCTGAGCTGAAGGGCCTCTGAGAAGAGGCAGAGCCCAGAAACCAAGGGGTATTTTGATACCCCTTGGGGCAAAGGGCACTGTCTTTGCCGACCTCGATCCAGGCTTCAAATCAGAACCACTGGCGTCTGCCTGAGGGGATGAGGGCAGTTTTGCTCACTTAGCACCAATAGGGCATTCAACACACGAGAAACCAGCTTCTTCTGCCCCATCTCCCCCGCCTCAGCAGTAACCAAGAGCTCCCCAGTTAAGCCGTGGAGCTTGCAGAATCTTTCTGGTGCCCCCCTTACCCAAAACATAAGAAACATCATCCAGAAGGTATGCTGTCCAGCACGGCAATCCCTAGCCACAAGGGGCTATTTACAAGTTTAAATGTAAATTGATTGAACATTAGCTAAAATTTTGTTCTGTTGTTGTTCAGTGGCTAAGTCTTGTCTGATTTTGCCACCTCATGGACTGCAGCACACCAGGCTTCCCTGTCCTTCACTGTCTCCCAGAGTTTACTCAAACTCATGTCCATTGAGTCAGTGATGCCATCCAAACATCTCATCCTCTGTCAGCCCCTTCTCCTGCCTTCAGTCTTGCCCAGCATCAGGGTCTTTTCTGGTGAGTCAGCTCTTTGCATCAGGTGGCCAGAGTATTGGATCTTCAGCATCAGTCTTTCCAATGAATATTCGGGGCCGATGTCTTTTAGGATGGACTGGTTTAATCTTTTGCTGTCCAAGGCACTCTCAAGAACCTTCTCCAGCACCACAGTTGAAAAGCATCCATTCTTGATTTAAGATTGGTCTCCATCTCGGTATAAGGTAGTTGAAATCAGCCTCTCAGTGGCTGTAGCCTCATTCGAGTACTCAGTGGCCACACGTGGCGAGTGGGTACGAGATTGGAGCGCACCAATGTAGAACTTGCCCATCATCGCTGGAGGGTCTCTGACAACGCTGGTCAAGAGGTTAAAACAGCCCACCCAGCTGTGTGGGTCTGGTTCCTTTGATCATCAGTGTTTCTATCTGAGGCTCCTTCAAAGTCATTTACAATCGCCCTGTCCTTTAAAAGCTCACCAGTCAGCACATTCCCTGAGTGGGAGAGGGTTTGGCGACAGCAACCTTTGTAATCAGCTGCTGTGCTCTGCAGGGTGATTCTGCTGCTGACCAATTCTTTCGACCTTGAAGATGGCTTTTTGACAGCCAGCAATCTGGAGCAAGTGAAAGATTACCTGGCGTCTGCCTACCCCAGCAGGTACAGCGAGGTGTTCCCACAGATTAAGAACTGCAGCTTGGAGTCGGAGCTGGAGACGGTAAGCTGCTGGCAGTCTGGACTTGCTTCACCCACACGCTTCACAGGGGCCTTTAGCCCTGCCCATGAGAAAGGACAAATCGAGGGGTACACATACCCCATGAATATCAAGGAAAACCCTGAATTTTCTTCCCTGAGCCTCTTAGAGGACGAGCGCCCTGCCCACCATTCTCCCGGGTGCTGCGTGGGCATCCTGGTCACTACACAGTTCCTCTGGGACCCCTGTGTCCTTTGTTTCTTTCACTTGGCTCTTTTTAAAATTTAAAAATAGAAGAAAGGATGAAGAGTAATTAAACAAACACCCACCTGTCCACCTCTCAGAATGAAAAATTTAAACATTTTGTCAATTTGGGGCTCAGATTTTCTTTTTTATGTAAAAAGAAAGAACATTTGAGGGACAAAGGTAGAATTCTCTTTGTCACTCTCCCGAAAAATCTATCCTACTCCCAGAGCCCAGAACCTTCATTTTGACGACTTTATTACCCATATATATCATGAGTAATGTCATTTTTCTTGGCAGTTTTTAAGTGGAAATAAGTGGTCCTAAGAGAGATCTTTCTCACTCAGCATTTTATTTGAGACTGCTCCATGGGGATACATACGGACTTCCATTCATTCACTGTGACATTTTGTTCTGTCATAAATATCCCACACTTGATTGAACCTGAGCCACCGGCACTGGAAGCCTGGAGTCCCCAGCTGGACCCCCAGAGAATTCTCTATGAACTTCCCTACTGATTTATTTGGGTTTTTCAAAAAACTTCTGCTACAAAAATCGCTCTTATATACATTTTACAGAATTAAATTGCTATGCTGGGACCTCTATTTTTAAAAATGTTAAAAAAAAAAATTGAACTCTGCTTGATTTCAAATCTTATTTTCTTATAAACATCACAGTGATTCAGTTACACATAAATTTTTTTTCATATACTTTTGCATTAAGGGTTATTATAGATTATTGAATACAGTTCCTTGTGCTATAAGTATTACCTTGTTTATCCAATATATCAATAGATGTGTGTGTGTGTGTATGTGTGTGTAAGTTTTCATCTCCAGTTTCTAACTCCCAATTCAACTTTCCTCAGCAGCCCCCTGTCCAGGCAATCACAAGAATATTCTCAATGTTTGTGGCTTTCTTCTTTCATAGAAAACTTCCTTTTAGTCATATTATTTTGTAAATTATTATTAATATAATTTTATTTTATAATGAGTAGAGTTGATTTATGCTATTGTGTTTGTTTTGGGTATCCATCAACTTCAAACAGTTATACATAAAAGTATATCTATTATTTTTCAGATTCTTTTCCCATATAGGTTATTAAAGACTGTAGAGTACAATTTCCTGTGTTATAGAGTAGGTATATTTGATACCTCTTTTATATATATATTAGTGTGTATGTATTACTTCCAACTTCAAAATTTATACTTCCCCAACCTGGCCTTTCCCTTGCGGTAACATAAGTTTCTTTTGTAAATCTATGAGTCTGTTGCTATTTTGTAAACAACTAGATTGGTATCCGATTTTGTTTATTTATTTAAATTTATTCATTTTAATTGGAGGCTAAATACTTTACAATATTGTAGTGGTTTTGCCATACACTGACATGAATCAGCCATGGGTGTACATGTGTTCCCCATCCTGAACCCCCTCCCACCTCCCTCCTCATCCCATTCCTCTGGGTCATCCCAGTGCACCAGCCCCGAGCACCCTGTCTCATGCATCGAACCTGGACTGGCCATCTCTTTCACATATGATAACATACATGTTTCAATGCCATTCTCCCAAATCATCCCACCCTCGCCCTGTCCCACAGAGTCCAAAAGACCATTCTATATATCTGTGTCTCTTTTGCTGTCTCGCATACAGGGTTATCGTTACCATCTTTCTAAATTCCATATATATGTGTTAGTATACTGTACTGATGTTTTTCTTTCTGGCTTACTTCACTCTGTATAATCGGCTCCAGTTTCATCCACCTCATTAGAACTGATTCAAATGTATTCTTTTTAATGGCTGGGTAATATTCCATTGTGTATATGTACCCCAGCTTTCTTATCCATTCATCTGCTGATGGACATCTAGGTTGCTTCCATGTCCTGGCTATTATAAACAGTGCTGCAATGAACATTGGGGTACACATGTCTCTTTCAATTCTGGTTTCCTCAGTGTGTATGCTCAGCAGTGGGATTGCTGGGTCATACGGCAGTTCTATTTCCAGTTTTTTAAGGAATCTCCACACTGTTCTCCATAGTGGCTGTACTAGTTTGCATCCCCACCAACAGTGTAAGAGGTTTCCCTTTTCTCCATACCCTCTCCAGCATTTATTGCTTGTAGACTTTTGGATCGCAGCCATTCTGATTGGCGTGAAATGCTACCTCATTGTGGTTTTGATTTGCATTTCTCTGATAAAGAGTGATGTTGAGCATCTTTTCATGTGTTTGTTAGCCATCTGTATGTCTTCTTTGGAGAAATGTCTATTTAGTTCTTTGGCCCATTTTTACATATAGCTTTTATGATGTTGAGGTATGTTCCTTCTATTCCTGCTTTCTGGAGGATTTTTTTTATCATAAATGGATGTTGAATTTTGTCAACGGCTTTCTCTGCATCTATTGAGATAATCATATGGTTTTTATCTTTCAATTTGTTAATGTGGCATATTACATTGATTGATTTGCAGATATTGAATCCTTGCATCCCTGGGATAAATCATGATGTATGATCTTTTTAATATGTTGTTGGATTGTTTGCTAGAATTTTGTTAAGGATTTTTGCATCTATGTTCATCAGTGATATTGGCCTGTAGTTTTCTTTTTTTGTGGCATCTTTGTCTGGTTTTGGTATTAGGGTGATGGTGGCCTCATAGAATGAGTTTGGAAGTTTACCTTCCTCTGCAATTTTCTGGAAGAGTTTGAGTAGGATAGGTGTTAGCTCTTCTCTAAATTTTTGGTAGAATTCAGCTGTGANGCATCTTTGTCTGGTTTTGGTATTAGGGTGATGGTGGCCTCATAGAATGAGTTTGGAAGTTTACCTTCCTCTGCAATTTTCTGGGAGAGTTTGAGTAGGATAGGTGTTAGCTCTTCTCTAAATTTTTGGTAGAATTCAGCTGTGAAGCCGTCTGGTCCTGGGCTTTTGTTTGCTGGAAAATTTCTGATTACAGTGTCAATTACTGTGCTTGTGATGGATCTGTTAAGGTTTTCTGTGTCTTCCTGGTTCAGTTTTGGAAAGTTGTACTTTTTTCTAAGAATTTGTCCTTTTCTTCCAAGTTGTCCATTTTATTGGCCTATAGTTGCTGATAGTAGTCTCTTATGATCCTTTGTATTTCTGTGTTATTGTGATTTCTCCATTTCTAATTTTGTTGATTTGATTCTTCTCCCTTTGTTTCTTGATGAGTCTGGCTAATGGTCTGTCAGTTTTATTTATTTTCCCAAAGAACCAGCTTTTAGCTTTGTTGATTTTTGCTATGGACTCTTTTGTTTCTTTTGCATTTATTTCTGCCCTAATTTTTAAGATTTCTTTCCTTCTACTAACCCTGGGGGGTCTTCATTTTTTCCTTTTCTAGTTGCTTTAGGTGTAGCTGCTGCTGCTAAGTTGCTTCAGTCGTGTCCGACTCTCTGCAACCCCCATGAACAGCAGCCCACCAGGCTCCCCTGTCCCTGGGATTCTCCAGGCAAGAATACTGTAGTGGGTTGCCACAGGTATAGAGTTAGGTTATTTATTTGACTTTTTTCTTGTTTTTTTTTTGAGGTAAGTCTGTGTTGCTGAGAACCTTCCCCTTAGCACTGCTTTTACAGTGTCCCATAGGTTTTGGGTTGTTTTGTTTTCATTTTCATTCATTTCTATGCCTATTTTTATTTCTTTTTTGATTTCTTCTGTGACTTGTTGGTTATTCAGCAGCATGTTGTTCAGCCTCTATATGTTGGAATTTTTAATAGTTTTTCTCCTGTAACTGACATCGAATCTTACTGCATTATAGTCAGAAAAGATGCTTGGAATGATTTCAACTTTTTTGAACTTACCAAGGCTAGATATGTGGCCCAGGATGTGATCTATCCTGGAGAAGGTTCCATGTGCACTTGAGAAAAAGGTGAAATTCATTGTTTTGGGGTGAAATGTCCTATAGATATCAATTAGGTCTAACTGGTCTATTGTATCATTTTTTAAATTTAAATTTATTTAATTGGAGGTGAATTACTTTACAATATTGTATTGGTTTTGCCATACATCAACATGAATCTGCCACGAGTGTACACGTGTTCCTCATCCTGAACCCCCTCCCTCCTCCCTCCCCATACCATCCCTCTGGGTCATCCCAGTGCACCAGCCCCAAGCATCCTGTATCCTGCATCAAACCTGGACTGGTGATTCGTTTCTTATATGATATTATACATGTTTCAATGCTGTTCTCCCAAATGATCCCACCCTCTCCCTCTCCCACAGAGTCCAAAACTGTTCTATACATCTGTGTCTCTTTTGCTGTCTCGCACACAGGGTTATCGTTACCATCTTTCTAAATTCCATCTATCTGCGTTAGTATACTGTATTGGTGTTATTCTTTCACTCTGTATAATTGGCTCCAGTTTCATCCACCTCATTAGAACTGATTCAAATGTATTCTTTTTAATGGCTGGGTAATATTCCATTGTGTATATGTACCCCAGCTTTCTTATCCATCCATGTCCATGTTGATGGACGTCTGGGTTGCTTCCATGTCCTGGCTATTATAAACAGTGCTGCGATGAACACTGGGGTACACGTGTCTCTTTCAATTCTGGTTTCATTGATGTGTATGCCCAGCAGTGAGATTGCTGGTTCATAAGGCAGTTCTATTTCCAGTTTTTTAAGGAATCTCCACACTGTTCTCCATAGTGGCTGAACTAGTTTGCATCCCCACCAACAGTGTAAGAGGGTTCGCTTTTCTACACACCCCCTCCAGCATTTATTGCTTGTAGACTTTTGGATCGCAGCCATTCTGACTGGCGTGAAATGCTACCTCATTGTGGTTTTGATTTGCATTTCTCTGATAAAGAGTGATGTTGAGCATCTTTTCATGTATTTGTTAGCCATCTGTATGTCTTCTTTGGAGAAATGTCTATTTAGTCCTTTGGCCCATTTTTTGATTGGGTTGTTTATTTTTCTGGAATTGAGCTGCAGGAGTTGGTTGTATATTTTTGAGATTAGTTGTTTGTCAGTTGCTTCATTTGCTACTATTTTTTCCCATTCTGAAGGCTGTCTTTTCACCTTGCTTATAGTTTCCTTTGTTGTGCAGAAACTTTTAGGTTTAATTAGGTCCCATTTGTTTATTTTTGCTTTATTTCCAGTATTCTGGGAGGTGGGTCAGAGGATCCTGCTGTGATGTATGTCAGAGAATATTTTGCCTATGTTCTCCTCTGGGAGTTTTATAGTTTCTGGTCTTACGTTTAGATCTTTAATCCATATTGAGTTTATTTTTGTGCATGGTGTTAGAAAGTGTTCCAGTTTCATTCTTTTACACATGGTTGAACAGTTTTCCCAGCACCACTTGTTAAAGAGATTATCTTTTCTTCACTGTATATTCTTGCCTCCTTTGTCAAAGATAAGGTGTCCATAGGTGCGTGGATTTATTTTGGGCATTTTATTTTGTTCCATTGATCTATATTTCTGTCTTTGTGCCAGTACCATACTGTCTTGATGACTGTGGCTTTGTAGTAGAGCCTGAAGTCAGGCAGGTTGATTCCTCCAGTTCCATTCTTCTTTCTCAAGATTGCTTTGGCTATTCGAGGTTTTTTGTATTTCCATACAAATNTTGATCTATATTTCTGTCTTTGTGCCAGTACCATACTGTCTTGATGACTGTGGCTTTGTAGAAGAGCCTGAAGTCAGGCAGGTTGATTCCTCCAGTTCCATTCTTCTCAAGATTGCTTTGGCTATTCAAGGTTTTTTGTGTTTCCATACAAATTGTGAAATTATTTGATCTAGTTCTGTGAAAAATACTGTTGGTAGCTTGATAGGGATTGCATTGAATCTATAGATTGCTTTGGGTAGTATACTCATTTTCATTGTATTGATTCTTCCAACCCATGAATATGGTATATTTCTCTATCTATTAGTGTCCTCTTTGATTTCTTTCACCAGTGTTTTCTAGTTTTCTATATATAGGTCTTTAGTTTCTTTAGGTAGATATATTCCTAACTACTTTATTCTTTTTGTTGCAATGGTGAATGGAATAATTTCTCTATTTTCTCATTGTTAGTGTATAGGATGCAAGGGATTTCTGTGTGTTGATTTTATATCCTGCAACTTTACTATAGTCATTGATTAGCTCTAGTCATTTTCTGATGGAGTCTTTAGGGTTTTCTATGTAGAGGATCATGTCATCTGCAAACAGTGAGAGTTTTATTTCTTATTTTCCAATCTGGATTCCTTTTACTTCTTTTTCTGCTCTGATTGCTGTGGCCAAAACTTCCAAAACTATGTTGAATAGTTTCACCCCGTAGTGGTGAAAGTGGGCACCCTTGTCTTGTTCCTGGCTTTAGGGGAAATGTTTTCAATTTTTCACCATTGAGGATAATGTTTGCTGTGGGTTTGTCATATATAGCTTTTGTGATGTTGAGGTATGTTCCTTCTATTCCTGCTTTCTGGAGAGTTTTTATCATAAATGGATGTTGAATTTTGTCAAAGGCTTTCTCTGCATCTATTGAGATCATCATATGGCTTTTATTTTTCAATTTGTTAATGTGGTGTATTACATTGATTGATTTACGGATATTGAAGAATCCTTGCATCCCTGGGATAAAGCTCACTTGGTCATGGTTTATGATCTTTTTAATGTGTTGTTGGAATCTGAGTGCTAGAATTTTGTTAAGGATTTTTGCATCTATGTTCATCAGTGATATTGGCCTGTTCAGTTAAATTCAGTCGCTCAGTTGTGTCCGACTCTTTGCGACCCCATGAATCGCAGCACACCAGGCCTCCCTGTTCATGACCATCTCCCAGAGTTCACTCAGACTCTCGTCCATCGAGTCCGTGAAGCCATCCAGCCATCTCATCCTCGGTCGTCCCCGTCTCCTTCTGCCACCAATCCCTCCCAGCATCAGAGTCTTTTCCAATGAGTCAGCTCTTCACATGAGGTGGACAAAGTACTGGAGTTTCAGCTTTAGCATCATTCCTTCCAAAGAAATCTCAGGGTTGATCTCCTTCAGAATGGACTAGTTGGATCTCCTTTCAGTCCAAGGAACTCTCAAGAATCTTCTCCAACACCACAGTTCAAAAGCATCAATTCTTCGGCGCTCAGCCTTCTTCACAGTCCAACTCTC
>SJYT01029106.1:398604-457426 GCA_006410635.1 Cephalophus harveyi | reverse complement strand
TTTCCCTACTTTCTTCAATTTGAGTCTGAATTTGGTAATAAGGAGTTCATGATCTGAGCCACAGTCAGCTCCTGGTCTTGTTTTTGTTGACTGTATAGAGCTTCTCCATCTTTGGCTGCATAGAATATAATCAATCTGATTTCGGTGTTGACCATCTAGTGATGTCCATGTGTAGAGTCTTCTCTTGTGTTGTTGGAAGAGGGTGTTTGCTATGACCAGTGCATTTTCTTGGCAAAACTCTATTAGTCTTTGCCCTGCTTCATTCTGTATTCCAAGGCCACATTTGCCTGTTACTCCAGGTGTTTCTTGACTTCCTACTTTAGCATTCCAGTCCCCTATAACGAAAAGGACATCTTTTTTGGGTGTTAGTTCTAAAAGGTCTTGTAGGTCTTCATAAAACCGTTCAACTTCAGCTTCTTCAGCATTACTGGTTGGGGCATAAACTTAGATAACTGTGATATTGAATGGTTTGCCTTGGAGACGAACAGAGATCATTCTGTCGTTTTTGAGATTGCATCCAAGTACTGCATTTCAGACTCTCTTGTTGACCATGATGGCTACTCCATTTCTTCTGAGGGATTCCTGCCCGCAGTGGTAGATATAATGGTCATCTGAGTTAAATTCACCCATTCCAGTCCATTTTAGTTCGCCGATTCCTAGAATGTCGACATTCACCCTTGCCATCTCTTGTTTGACCACTTCCAATTTGCCTTGATTTATTTTCTTTTTTTGTGGCATCTTTGTCAGGTTTTGGTATTAGGGTGATGGTGGTCTCATAGAATGAGTTTGGAAGTTTACCTTCCTGTGCAATTTCCTGGAAGAGTTTGAGTAGGATAGGTCTTAGGTCTTCTCCAAATTTTTGGTAGAATTCAGCTGTGAAGCCATCTGGACCTGGGCTTCTGTTTGCTGGAAAATTTCTGATTACAGTTTCAATTTCTGTGCTTGTGATGGATGTGTTAAGATTTTCTATTTCTTCCCAGTTCAGTTTTGGAAAGTTGTACTTTTCTAAGAATTTGTCCATTTCTTCCATGTTGTCCATTTTATTGGCATAATCTCTTATGATCCTTTGTATTTCTGTGTTGTCTGTTGTGATCTCTCCATTTTCATTTCTAATTTTATTGATTTGATTTTTCTCCCTTTGTTTCTTGATGAGTCTGGCTAATGGTTTGTCAATTTTATTTATCCTTTCAAAGAACCAGCTTTTGCTTTGTTGATTTTTGCTATGGACTCTCTTGTTTCTTTTGCATTTATTTCTGCCCTAATTTTTAAGATTTCTTCCCTTCTACTTCTACTAACCCTGGGGTTCTTCATTTCTTCCTTTTCTAGTTGCTTTAGGTGTAGAGTTAGGTTATTTATTTGACTTTTTTCTTGTTTCTTGAGGTATGCCTGTATTGCTGTGAACCTTCCCCTTAGCACTGCTTTTACAGTGTCCCATAGGTTTTGGGTTGTTGTGTTTTCATTTTCATTTGTTTCTATGCATATTTTGATTTCTTTTTTATTTCTTCTGTGATTTGTTGGTTATTCAGCAGTGTGTTGTTCAGCCTCCATATATTGGAATTTTTAATAGTTTTTCGCCTGTAATTGACATCGAATCTTACTGCATTATGGTCAGAAAAGATGCTTGGAATGATTTCATTTTTTTTTAATTTACCAAGGCTAGATTTATGGCCCAGGATGTGATCTATCCTGGAGAAGCTTCCATGAGCACTTGAGAAAAAAGGTGAAATTCATTGTTTTGGGGTGAAATGTCCTATAGATATCAGTTAGGTCTAATTGGTCTATTGTATCATTTAAAGTTTGCGTTTCTTTGTTAATTTTCTGTTTGGTTGATCTGTCCATAGATGTGAGTGGGGTATTAAAGTCTCCCACTATTACTGTGTTATTGTTAATTTCCCCTTTCATACTTGTTAGCATTTGTCTTACATATTGCGGTGCTCCTATGTTGGGTGTATATATATTTATAATTGTTATATCTTCTTCTTGGATTGATCCTTTGATCATTATGTAGTGGCCTTCTTTGTCTCTTTTCACAGTCTTCACTTTAAAGTCTATTTTATCGGATATGAGTATAGCTACTCCTGCTTTCTTTTGGTCTCTATTTGTGTGGAAAATCTTTTTCCAGCCCTTCACTTTCAGTCTGTATGTGTCCCTTGTTTTGAGCTGGGTCTCTTGTAGACAACATATGTAGGGGTCTTGTCTTCCTATCCATTCGGCCAGTCTTTGTCTTTTGGTCGGGGCATTCAACCCATTTACATTTAAGGTAATTATTGATAAGTATGATCCCGTTGCCATTTACTTTGTTGTTTTGGGTTCGAGTTTATATACCCTTTCTGTGTTTCCTGTCTAGACAAGATCCTTCAGCATTTGTTGGGAGAGCTGGTCTGGTGGTGCTGAATTCTCTCAGCTTTTGCTTGTCTGTGGAGCTTTTGATTTCTCCTTCATGTTTGAATGAGCTCCTTGCTGGGTACAGTAATCTGGGCTGTAGGTTATTTTCTTTCATCACTTTAAGTATGCCATTCCCTTCTGGCCTGAAGAGTTTCTATTGAAAGATCAGCTGTTATCCTTATGGGAATCCCCTTGTGTTGCTGTTTGTCCCTTGCTGCTTTTAATATTTGTTCTTTGTGTTTGATCTTTGTTGATTTGATTAACATGTGTCTTGGGTCTATCCTGTTTGGGACTCTCTGGGTTTCTTGGACTTGGGCAACTATTTCCTTCCCCATTTTAGGACGTTTTCAACTACTATCTCCTCAAGTATTTTCTCATGGTCTTTCTTTTTGTCTTCTTCTTCTGGGACTCCTATGATTCAAATGTTGGGGCGTTTAACATTGTCCCAGAGGTCTCTGATGTTGTCCTCATTTAATTCTTTTTTCCTCTCTGCTTCATTTATTTCTACTATTCTATCTTCTACTTCACTTATCCTATCTTCTGCCTCTGTTATTCTACTGTTGGTTCCCTCCAAAGTGTTTTTGATCACATTTATTGCATTATTCATTATATATTGACTTTTTTTATTTCTTCTAGGTCCTTGTTAAACCTTTCTTGCACCTTCTCAATCCTTGTCTCCAGGTTATTTATCTGTAACTCCATTTTGTTTTCAACTTTGAATCATTTTCACTATCATTATTCTGAATTCTTTATCAGGTAGGTTCCCTATCTCTTCCTCTTTGGTTTGGTTTGGTGGGCATTTATCCTGTTCCTTTACCTGCTGAGTATTCCTCTGTCTCTTCATCTTGTTTAGATTGCTGTGTTTGGGGTGGCCTTTCCGTATTCCTGCAGTTTGTGGAGTTCTCTTTATTGTGGAGTTTCCTCACTGTGGGTGGGGTTGGACGGGTGGTTTGTCAAGGTTTCCTGGTTAGGGAAGCTTGTGTCGGTGTTCTGGTGGGTGGAGCTGGGTTTCTTCTCTCTGGAGTGAAATGAAGTGTCCAGTAGTGAGTTTTGAGATATCAGTGGGTTTGGTGTGTCTTTGGGCGGCCTGTATATTGAAGCTCGGGGCTATGTTCCTGTGTTGCTGGAGAATTTGCATGGTATGTCTTACTCTGGAACTTGTTGGCTCTTGAGTGGTGCTTAGTTTCAGTGTAGGCATGAAGGCTTTTGGATGAGCTCTTCTCGATTAATGTTCCCTGGAGTCCGGAGTTCTCTGGTGTTCTCAGGATTTGGACTTAGGCCTCCTGCCTCTGGATTTCAATCTTATTCTTACGGTAGCCTCAAGACTTCTCCATCCATACAACACCGATGATAAAACATCTAGGTTAATGATGAAAAGTTTCTCCACAGTGAGGGACATCCAGAGAGGTTCACAGAGTTACATGGAGAAGAGAAGGAGGAGGGAGATAGAGGTGACCAGGAGGAGAACAGGTGGAATCAGAAGGGGAGAGAGCAAGCTAGCCAGTAATCAATTCCCTAAGTGTTCACCACAGCCTGGAACACACAAAGAGCTTCACAGAGTTGGGGAGAGAAGAGAAGGGGGAGGGAGGAGATAGAGGCGACCTGGTAGAGAAAAAGGAGAGTCAAAAGAGGGAGAGAGCAATCAAGCCAGCAATCACACTCCCAAGTAAAAATGGGAACTGCAGATTGGGTTCATAAAGGTACAAAATTGATAATACTGAAAAGCAAAGATTAAAAATCTAGAGATTAGACTCAAAAATACAATATTAAAAAAAAAAGTCACAAAAATTATAAAATATATATATGAAGTTTGCTTTAAAAATAGGGTCTTATTTTTTGTAAGGTAATAGTAGATTATAAAAATGAAAATTAAAGGACTAATAGAGAACTTAAAATTTTTTTTAATTCAAGAAATGATAATAGTAAAAATATTTCTAAGAATTTCTCTGGAGCTGTTGCGGACAATGTGGGGTCAATTAAGCTTCAGATAGTCCTTGATCCGGCTTCTCAAGATCTACAGGCCCCTTCCAGTGTGGTCGGGACTAACTACAGGGCTTTAATATGTTGCACCTGCCCCTTCCAAAGTGGTTCCCTCTGTTTGTTTTAGCTTCTCCTGTTTGCTGGTCTCTTCACTGTCTAATTTCTGCCCTGACACAAGGGGGCGAAGGCGGTCACTTATTTAGGCTCACTTGTTCAGTCGTGCTGTGGGGAGGGAGGAACACTGCAAGCAAATATCACTGGCTGGGTGGGGAGTGCACGCGGTTTCAGCCGCTCTGGGTGTGCCCCGCTCACGGCATGTGCTCTCCCAGTCTACACTGCTCAGGCTCCAGGTTGCTCTGCCGGGACCTGTCTGAGGAGGGCCCTGGGTTGCGTGCACTGTCCAGGTCTAAGCCGCTCAGGTTCAGGTTCTCAGGTATTCCACAAAGGCTCAGACTCAGCTGGGCCCGTTTTGTGCCCTTCCCAGGTGCGAGCAGCTCAGGTGACCAGGTGCTTGGCGAGCGCAGTTGCCCCCAGGTGGGGGGTGCGTCTTATCGCCTCCCCGCTCCCCAGCCGCTCGGTTTTCTGGGTGCAATGGGTGCGCCTTCTCAGGTGTGCCGTGTGTTTCTTCTGGGGAGCTGATCTCTGGCTGCGACCCTACAAGCGGAGGTCAACCGTCCAGAATCCCAAGAACTCTCGGTCAGCAGCAGAGCCTGCTTGCAGTTTGGTAGAGGATGTCTCTCTGGGGCCGCGATTGCCCCTTCCAGCTCTGGATGCTCCCCCGCCTCCGCTTGTCTCCGGTGGATGGGCCGGTCTGCAGGCGGCTGGCTCTCCTCTGGTATTCGCTCAGTCCTTAGTTCTGTGAGCGGGCCTGGCAGTGCCGCAGGTTAGGGCTTTTCGCGGGATAGTTCTTTCTCTCTCTCTGGCTATCCCACAGTTTGGGTTGCTATCTTAGGTTAGGTCCCTCAGATTGCCCTCAGGGCATTCGTGCCGGGCCTTACCCTAGGCAAGGCAGCCCACCCTCCCTGCTGGTGGCGGCTGTGAGTTGCCGTTAGGCATGTAATCTGTGGGGTTTAATTACTTATTTTTCCTCCCGGTTATGTTGCCCCCTGAGCTTCCAAGATTCACCCACAGACCCGCTGGTGAGTGTTTCCTGGTGTTTGGAAACTTCTCCTCCTTTAAGACTCCCTTCCCGGGACGGATCTCCATCCCTTGCCTCTTTTGTCTGTCTATCTTTTATATTTTGTCCTGAAGGACAGATCTCCATCCCTACCTCTTTTGTCTTTTTGTCTATTTTGTCCTGCCTCCTTTCGAAGACAATGGGCTGCCTTTCTGGGTGCCTGATGTCCTCTGCCAGCGTTCCGAAGTTGTTTTGTGGAATTTGCTCAGCGTTCAAACGTTCTTTTGATGAATTCGTGGGGGAGAAAGCGGTCTCCTGTCCTATTCCTCCGCCATGTTAGGATCGCCCCCCCCCCCGACCCCCGCCCCGTATCCTGTCTCTTATACACATCTGTGATCTCTCCATTTTCATTTCTAATTTTATTGATTTGATTTTTCTCCCTTTGTTTCTTGACGAGGCTGGCTAATGGTTTATCAATTTGATTTANATCCATTTTAAAGTTACATGTATGAATAGTGTCATATAATACTTGTAATTATCTGGCAAACTTGACTGGTATGGTCACCTCTAGTTCCATCCACGTTGCTGTAGGTAGAGATTTCATTCTTTGACCCAACAGTCTGTCATGTGGATGGTGCACGTCTTTTGTGTGTATTCTGTCGGTGGACACATGGGGAGTTCACATGCCTGTTGTAGGTAAATGGGAAAAGGCCAGTGGACTCCGTGTGTGATTGTTGTCCATGGTTTCTCTTTGGACAGACAAGCAGGAGGGGCACTGCCGGATCTCCGGGGAGCTGCACCTCTCCTTTCCTAAGGACCTTCTCTCTCCATTACTGGCTCTGAGAAATTTACCTTTCCACGTATACATTGCAGAGGGTCCCTTCTCTCCAGGCCCCCTCCATCATATATTCTGTGCAGTCTCTTTAATGACTGGTGCCAGGAGATACCTCCTTGTAGATTTCGTTTGCATTTCTCTAAGCACTAGAGATGCCTCCCCCACCACCCAGGGGTTTTATAAAGAAAAAACACAGGTTGAGTGAACTTTCCCCTTTTGACTTGGTTTGTTGCAGGTTGGCCCATTTTTTAATTTGTCTTCAGTTACCTCATGCAATTTCTTGAGAGCTATGGTGTTTCACAGCCCCTGAAGCCTTTTGCATGCTAAGTACCCAGAAGCACAGGGTTTAAGGCTGTTGCCCTTAGAAACGGCCACAAGGCGGCAGCACTTCGGTGTCAGCTCTCTGGTAACCTAGGTAACCAGAGTCTGGAGAACGTCCCGCTTCTTGCCTGTCAATCAGGTGGAAAGTGCCCTAACAGACACCCAAGGGCTTGTGTCTCATTTCTCCTGGCTCCATGAACTTCTAGACAGATCCCAACACCTGCGCCGGTGGTATGCAACTGAGGGACTGTAAGGAAGGCGGCTAGAGGTACCTATTCACCAGAAGCCGTGAAGACTGGGGGGCTTGCTCTCCTTGCCGAGGGTGCCCACTGCCCCTGAGCTGTGCGAGGCTTGGTTCACCTGTAGGATGGCTCATGGTTCACCTGCAGAATGGCCCGACTGTATTTAGAGATCAGGGTCCCATCCAGAGGAGACCAGGTACTGCAGGTCCAAGGCTGGCTGTCCCATTCTCCCCTGGTCACGGGCTCGTGACTGTCAAAACAGGGACCCAAGCCCCCTCTGCACTCCAGATGAGCCCAACCCGAATCAATTAGGCCTGAGTTAAACAGAGGAGGCGTTTTTACATTGAATTTTTATTTTCTCCTGGAGTATGGTCAATTTACAGTATCGTCTTTGAGTTCAATAGGAACTGGATTCAAGTTCACATAAACAAGGAGCGGTTTTTCTTTTGATTCTTTTGTGACAGTGTTTGTAGAGTGAGCAGAGTTGTCTGTGCTGTGCAGTAGGGCCTCATTAACTGTCTATTTACATCCGTTTGTATGTAAGCGTGTACCAGTTCAGGCTAACCTCGTGATTTTTCTCCCCAACCCCGCCATCATGCTCCACGGGAAACTCTAATTTTTGTCTGAGGGTGGGCTCTTCCATTTCCCTGTCAGCTCAGTTCGGCTCATTTCTAGTTTCCACCTAGAAGTGCCATCATCAGCTTGGTCTTTCTCTGACTTACCCGAGTCAGTGAGGCCTCTCCGGGTCCAGGCATACTGTTGGCAATGGTGTGTTGCAGTTTGGTTTTCTGAGTGATAGCCTGTTGTATACATGGGGTCGTCTTTGTATAAGATGTATACGTATGTCGTCTTTGTTGTACTATCGCTGGGCAATAGCCTGTGTGCCGAGCCCATTGTAGGTAGATGGGAAAAGGCCAAGGGAGGGAGTGTATGGTCTTCACTGTTGATCTTCTCTTTGAACACGAGAGGAGGAGTGTGTGGCCAGATGTGCGGAGCTGCAGCTCTCCTTTCTTAGCGAGCTTCTCTACTCTCTATACTGGCTCTGAGTGATTTGCCTCTCCACCAATACCTTGCGCAGGGCACCTGTTCTCCAGGCCCTCTCCATCATGTGCTGTCTGTAGGGTTTTTGATGATTTGTGTCAGGGTACCTTGTTGTAGATTTCATTTGCATTTCTCTAAGCAGTGGAAATGCTGAGCATCTTCTCAGGTGCTTTAAAAAGAAAAGCACAGGTTGAGTGAACTTTCTCCTTTTGAAACTGGCATGTGGCAAGCAGACTCATGAATTTTTCTTCCATTACCTCCTACAGAACTTCATGAGAGCTGTGGTCTTTCACGTCCTCCAAGCCTTTTTGCTTATTAAGTACTCAGAAACATAGGTTTTACCTTAGGGTCACAAAGAGTCAGACATAACTGAGTGACTTCACTTTCAACATAGGTTTTAAAGTTGCTGATCCTAGAAACAGCCACTGTCAAACTTGGAATCCAAGCTACCTCAGGGCTCCAAGGTATGACCCCAGCCCAGACCAGTTAGGCCTGAATGGAAAAGAGGGGGCATTTCTAAAGTGAATTCAAGTTCTGAGTTGAATGGGAACTGGACTCAGATTCAAATGTACATGGAATGACTGCTGTTTGGATTCTTTGGGACATAGTTATTTGCAGAGTGAAGAGAATTGTCTGTGTTCCACTGTAGGGTCTCCTAAATCATCTACGTTAAACATATGTACAAATACATGTATATCAGTGTGCAGCTGTGAACTCCGAGCTCGTAATTTCCCTCTCCACCCTCCCCATCTCGCCCCTTTGAACAGTGTTTTTCGGAAACTGGCTTTGCTGTGTGTGTGCAGTGCTTTTGCGTGTCCACCTGTACGTGGCAGCGTCTGCGCTTGGCTTTTTTCTGTCTGACTGAGTTACTGTACCTTGTCCGGGCCCATCCAGACTGTCGTCAGGCCTGGGCTGTCGTTCGGTTTTCTGAGCAGCAGTCCGTAGTTTATGAGGCCCATCTTCTTTATCCTTTCTCCTGTCGCTGGGCATTCTGGAAGTTTCCATGCCTTGCCTGCTGCAGGCAGGTGGGCAAAGGCCAGTGGAGCGCGTGTGTGTGTTTTCGAACGATGTTTTCGTCTCCCCACATGCAAGCAGGAGTGGGGCTGCTGAGCTTTAGGGAGCTGCACTTTCCTTCCCTAAGGACCTCGTCACTTCTCTGCATACTGTGAGCCACTCAGCTTTCCACAAACACCTTCCTCAGAGTCACTTTCTCCACATCCTCTCCATCAGATACTCTGTGTCATCTCTTTGATGACAGGTGCCAGGAGATACTGGGCATCTTTTCAGGGACCTGAAAAAAAAAAAACAAAACATGCAAGTTCATTCTACTTCATCCTTTGACGCTGGCTTGTTGCCAGTTTGTCCCAGTTGACTTTATGGGCTCACCTCCTGCAGTAGATTTCTTGGGAGCTGTGGTCACGCACAGCCCCTGGAGCCTTGTGCATATAAAGTAACCAGAAGCATAGCGCTGCAGGCTGCTGTTCATACAGGCGGCCACAAGGCGGCAGCACTTTTCCATCCCCACTCTGGTCTCCCGGGCAACCAGAGAGTGGGAGAAAGCCTGTTCCTGGGATGTCAATCAAGTCAAGAGTGCTGGAATAGGCACCCAGGGTGGGTCTGATTTCTCTCTGCCCCTTGGGAGTTCAAGACCGATTCCAAGGCCTGCACCAGTGGCGTGCAGTTCAGAAACTCTAAGAAGCAGGGCAAACCACCTCTGCTCCAGGAGCCATGAAGCCTGGGTGACTTTTCACTCTGCCCTGGGATACACCATCCTTCAGCCATAGGAGGTCTGCTGTACCTGCAGGAAGGCTCATCTGACCGGGTCCCATCCAGGGCTTCCCAGGCACTTACGGTCTGCTGTGGCCTCCATGGAAGGCTGTCACTTTCTCCCCACTTAGGGGAAATCGTGACTTTTTCTTGAGTCACGGCCACTTCAGGTTCCAGGATTTGACCCCATTTCAAACTGTATTCCTGAATGGAAAAGAGGAAGTATTTCTAAAGTAATTCACTTTTTATCATCTCCTGGAGTACGATTAATTAACAGTGCCATGTTGAGATCATTAGTAACTGGACTCAGTATCACATATACAAGGACCATATTATCTTTGGGTTTTGGGAGACAGTCATTTGTGAGTGAGTACAGTTATCCCTGCTCTACAGTAGGCCCTCGTTTACTGTCTATTTAAGATACAGATACATACATAACATACATATACACACACACCCCTCACTGAGTACCAAGTGAATCCCACCTCCTGATTTCCCTCTCCACCCTCCACATTAGCCGTGTTAGAAACACTCAGTTTCTTTCCTGAAACTGGCTGTCTCCATCTCCTCGGTGTGTTAGTTCCATTCTGTTAGAGTGTCCACCTGTACATGGCAGCGTCTGTGCCTGGTCTTTCTCTGTCTGACCAACTCTAGCTATGAGATCCCGTCCGGGCCCATCCAGACTGTCGTCAGGCCTGGGCTGTCGTTCGGTTTTCTGAGCAGCAGTCCGTTGTTTATATGAGGCCCATCTTCTTTATCCTTTCTCCTGTCGCTGGGCATCCTGGTAGTGTCCATGCCTTGCATGCTGCAGGTAGGTGGCAAGGGCAGTGGAGTGGGTGTGTGTGTGTGTTTTCGAACGATGGTCTCCTCTCCCCACATGCAAGCAGGAGTGGGGCTGCTGAGCTTTAGGGAGCTGCCCCTTTCCTTCCCTAAGGACCTCGTCACTTCTCTGCATACTGTGAGCCACTCAGCTTTCCACAAACACCTTCCTCAGAGTCACTTTTCTCCACACCTTCCCCATCAGATACTCTGTGTCGTCTCTTTGATGACAGGTGCCAGGAGATACTTCGTTGTAGATTTCACCTTCCTTTCTCTAAGCACTGGAGATACTGGGTATCTTTCCAGGGATTTTAAAAAGGAAAGCACACGTTCACTCTTCTTCACGCTTTGGTGCAGGCTTGTCGCCAGTTGGCCCTAGTTGATGTTTTCGTCCCTCACGTCCTGCAGTAATTTCTTGGGAGCCTGGTCACTCACAGCCCCTCAAGCCTTGTGCACGTTAGGTACCCACAAGGATAGCGTTTCAGGCTGCTGTTCGTGGAGACGGCCACAAGGAGGCAGCACCTCACCCCCACCCCTCCCCACACCCACTACGCTCACCAGGGCAACCAGTCTGGGAGGCCTTGTTCCTGGGATGTCAATTAGGTCGCGAGTGCCCGAACAGACATCCAAGGTGGGCCCCATTTTCCTCTCCCCGTGAAGCTCTAGACCAGCTCCAAGCCCTGCACCAGTGCTATGTGGTTCGCGAATTCTGAGGAGGAGGGCAAAGCCACCTCTGCTCCGGGAGCCGTGAAGACTGGCTGCCCTTCTCACTCTCTGCCCCAGGACACGCCATCCTCCAGCTGTAGGAGGTTTGCTGCGCCTGCAGGAAGGCGCGTTTGGAAATAGAGATTGGGTTCCCATCTAGGGGATACTGGGAACTACAGGTCCCCAGTGGCCTCCTTGGAAGGCTGTCACTTCCTGCCTTCCTCACGGTGGGGTGGTGGGGGGACTCATGACTTTCCATCGAGGAATCCCAGGCCCCTCAGGTGCCAGGATATACCCCAGGCTTAATCAGTTAAGCCTGATTTCCAGCAGGATGCGTTTTTAATCTCTTGCAGTATCGTAGTTCACCGGGTCGTGTTTGAGTTCAGCAGGAACTGGATCCATCTTTACATACGCCTGCGGTGATTCTCCTTCACCTACTTCCGTATGCTTTTGTGTCTTCTTAGCTGTGCCTTCACCATCTCAACTCCCAGGTCCCCTCCTCAGTCCTGATTAGGAAGCAACAATTATTCCAAGCAGTGAATACTTCATTAGTAGAGGATGATCTAAGTTCTGGCAGAAAAAGCGCATTCAGTGTTTGAAGCAGTTAAGAGTCAGGTATGAGGTCTCAACAGGTGACAGTTCTCTCTAGCCTGGGTCAACCTCGGGTGCTGCTCTGTAAATGGAAGACCCAACCTCAATCTCAGAATGTGGCTTCTCTCGCTGATTTCAAGGTGCCCCAGGTACCTTAGCAGCAGTGGTGCTGAGGGAGTCCTAACCTCCCTGGGTGTGTGCCCGTGTGTTCTTGCCTCGCACAGGCTGTCCAAGGCACTGGCCTGGCCTTCATCGTCTACACGGAGGCCATTAAGAACATGGAGGTCTCGCAGCTGTGGTCTGTGCTCTACTTCTTCATGCTGCTGCTGCTGGGCATCGGGAGCATGCTGGGCAACACGGCCGCCATCCTCACCCCTCTGACGGACAGCAAGGTCATCTCCAGCTACCTGCCCAAGGAGGCCATCTCCGGTAAGTGGGCCAGGCACCGAGGCGGTGGGGCTCAGGGGGCCGAGCAGAGGCGCCGTCCTCAGGATGCACCTGCTCCGAGTCACTGCCGCATCCTCTCGGGAGTCCTGCCGCAGCTGTCAGGCGCTCTGGGAACGTAATTCACCCCATGTCTGGCCCTCCACATCATGGGCAAGTCAGGTGGTCACCCCAGCCTTCAGCAAAGGCCAGACTCCCCACCACGGCCCTCCAAGCTCTCCAGGCATTCAGAGAACCTGCTTTTGTCTGTGCTGGCCTAAGAATAACAATGACAATTTGTACATTTCTGAAGCACACTCTCAGTGACTCACCACCGAGTCAAGGTACAGAGCCCTTCTCTCCTGAGAGCCCCTTCCGGCTGCTGTCCAGGCAGCACGCCCCGCCCCAGCAGCGGCCCCTGCTCTGAACGCTGCCGTCTGAGGTCACTCCGGCTCTCACATTGCACGTCAGTTACGCCACACTGTACTTACCCTATCTGTCTGTTGTCGTCATTCAGACTCAGTCTGTGAAATCCACTCTGGTTCAGTTCAGTCCAGTCGACTCTGCGACCCCATGGACTGCAGCACGCCAGGCCTCCTGTCCATCACCCACTCCCGGAGTTCACTCAGACTCATCTCCATTGAGTCGGTGATGCAATCCAACCATCGAATCCTCTGTCATCCCCTTGTTCCACCTTCAATCTTTCCCAGCATCAGGGTCTTTTCCAATGAGTCAGCTCTTTGCATCAGGTGGCCAAAGTATTGGAGTTTCAGCTTCATTCCTTTCAATAAATATTCAGGACTGATTTCCTTTAGGATGGACTGCTTCAATCTCCTTGCAGTCCAAGGGACTCTGAAAAGTCTTCTCCAACACCACAGTTCAAAAGCATCAATTTTTTGGCACTCAGCTTTCTTTATGGTCCAACTCTCGCATCCATACACTCTGTGGCAAGTAGTAACCATCTCTCTCTTTTCTATGAAAAAAGCCATCGACAGCCCACACATGACAACATATCTGCCCATTCTGCTCTTGGTGGACAAGCATGCCTCTCCACTTCACTCCACCACCCATCCACTCCTCTCCAACCCACCGTGTCCGGAGGACCCTGGGACCCCCAAGCCCTGCCTCTGGAATGACACCATTCCAGCACATCCACAACGGCCCTCCAGCCCCAACCCAACTCTGCTCCCGTCAGCGCCCGCTAGCCTCTCTCCTCTCCCGAGCCAGCAGTGTGTGGCTGCAGCTCCCCGCCGGCTCACAGCCTCTTCTCTCCTCAGGACAGCGGGGGGCTCATGGTGGGTGGCAGTGGAGGAGGGAGCGTTAGGATCTGATACTTTTGAGGGGGGGGGTCTGAATTCCATCACTGCTTCTTTTTGTGCTGTGTGATGTTGGGAGAGTTACCCGACATCTCTGAGCTTTGGCTCCCCGCACCCTATAAAAGGGGGCTCATCGCCTTCAGGAGCCAACAGGGGACCTCGGTCAGCGTTTATTTCTCCTCTTCCCCTCTTCCGGTCAGATGTCAGTCCTGCGCTGGGAGTCCTGCAGCTCAGCTCTCCTCCCCACTAATTCACCTCGCCCGAGCTCGGGGGTTGAGTTGCTGGGATAAACAACATAAGCAGGCCCACAGCCTGGGTGAGACCACGGAGACAGCACTGTGCCCAGTGTCACCTTGTACACTGGGTCGGGCGTCCTCTGCCAGCCCCCCCCAGTGAACGAGCGTCAGGAAGTCCTGCTGACCCGCCTCCCGCCGCCTCGGCCCCACGGGAAGCTGGGTGGGCAGGCGCGGCCGCAGGCGGGTGAGCAGGGGTGTCGTGGCCCCAGGTCTGGTGTGCCTCGCCAACTGCGCCATCGGCATGCTGTTCACCATGGAGGCCGGCAGCTACTGGTTCGACATCTTCAACGACTACGCTGCCACCCTGTCCCTGCTGCTCATCGTCCTGGTGGAGACGGTCGCCGTGTGCTACCTGTACGGGCTGAGCAGGTACAGCTGCACGGGACGTGTGCGCACGGAGGCCGCGACTCCCGGCACTTTCTCCACATGTAGTTTCAAGAATCCCGAGAAGCTTCTCCAGTCTACTGTAGGACAGACACTGTCAGGCTGTTTCTGAATTCAGGCAAGGGTCAAGTTATGAGAAAGAGAGGGCCCGCAGAAACCATGGGCATCAGTGGTGGGCTGCAGGCGCCACAGCTGCGGGCGGGCAGGCGGGACGGGGCAGGGCTGCCCTCAGGGCCCCCCGGGGCTGAGGACGGAGTCACGGGCATCTCACCAGGCCCTCTGTGCCTGCTGGCACCGGGCGCTGCCCTCCTGTCTACAGCAGTGGCCTACAGCAGTACCTGGAGGCTGGCACCAGGGGCGTGTCCTCTGATGTCCACTCACCTGTGGGCGGTCACTTTGCCCCCTTGGTGGCAGCCTGTGTCCTTCTCCCCTCCCCCAGGACACCATCCCTAGGAGAGAGGGCCCATGGTCGTGTTCAAGCACCAGTGCCCAGCACAGAAGCTTCCTAAGCACAGAGGGCTCCGTGGCCTGGACCGCCTGCCTCCAACAGCACGGATAATCCAGACTCTCTCCCTTCTGTGTCCTTCTCCCCTCCCCCAGGACACCATCCCTAGGAGAGAGGGCCCATGGTCGTGTTCAAGCACCAGTGCCCAGCACAGAAGCTTCCTAAGCACAGAGGGCTCCGTGGCCTGGACCGCCTGCCTCCAACAGCACGGATAATCCAGACTCTCTCCCTGCTCTCCAAACAGATTTGAAAGCGACCTCAAGGCCATGACTGGACACGCCCTGAACTGGTACTGGAAGGCCATGTGGGGCGGCGTGAGCCCGCTGCTAATCATCAGCCTCTTCATCTTCTACCTGAGCGACTACATCATCACAGGGACCCTGCGGTACCAGGCCTGGGACGCCGCCCAGGTACCTACCACCTCGGGGCTCTCGCTTTCTGAAACCAAGTGCTTCTCCAGAACAGGGGCGGTGGTTTGTCACAACGGGGAATCATCATCCAGGTACTTGTTTTCCTGTTTTTATTGGAGTATGGTTGCTTGACGATGGTGCATTAGTTTCTGCTGCATGACAAAGTGAATCAGTCATACATATATCCTTTTTTTTTTTTTTTTTTTGCACTTTCTCCCCATTTAGGTCGCCACAGAGCTCTGAGTAGAGCTCCCTTTGCTACAGACCAGGTTCTCATTAGTTATCTATTTATACGCTGTATTATATATACATGTCAATTCCAATCTCCCAATTCATTCCATCCTCCTCTCCTGCGGATACCTCGTTGTAGTTCTCATTTCTCTCGTAACTTGTGAAATCGGAGTTTTTTGTGTTTCCAAGTGTGGAATGTTTTGTTCTAATTCTGTGAAAATGTCCTTGGTAGTTTGATAGGGATTGCAGTGAATCTGGAGAAGGCGATGGCACCCCACTCCAGTACTCTTGCCTGGAAAATCCCATGGATGGAGGAGCCTGGTAGGCTGCGGTCCGTGGGGTCGCCAAGAGTCAGACACGACTGAGCGACTTCCCTTTCACTTTTCACTTTCATGCATTGGAGAAGGAAATGGCAACCCACTCCAGTGTTCTTGCCTGGAGAACCCCAGGGACGGGGGAGCCTGGTGGGCTGCCGTCTATGGGGTCACACAGAGTCAGACGCGCCTGAAGTACTTAGCAGCAGCAGCAGCAGCAGCAGCAGCAGTGAATCTGTGGACTGCTTGGGGTAGTATAGTCATTTTCACAGTATAGAGTGTTTCAGTCCAAGAACACGGTAGATCTCTTTATCTGTTTGTGTCATCTTTGATTTCTTTCATCAGTGTTTTATAGTTTTCTGAGTACGAGTCTTTTGCATCCTTAGGCAGGTTTATTCCTAGGTATTTTTTTCTTTTTATTGTGATGGTAAAGGGAATTCTCCGTCTCTCTTTCCGATCTTCTGTTAGTGTATAGGGATGCAAGAGATTTCTGTGCGTTACTTTTGTATCCTGCAACTTTAACAAACTGACTGATTGTCACCAGGAGTTTTCTGGTGGCTCTTTAGGATTTGCAGATGACATACTATACACAGAGAAGAGTGATATTTTACCTTCTTTTCCAGTTTGTATTTCTTTTTCCTCTCTGATCACTGTGGACAGAATAGACCTACTTCTGCACAGCACAGGGAACTCTGTTCCCTGTTATGTGGCGGCCTGGATGGGGGGGGAGTCTGGAGAGAATGGATACATGCGTATGTATGGCCGAGCCCCTTTGCTCTCCACCTGAAACCATCACAACACTGTTAAGCAGCTTTACTCCAATACAAAAGGTAAAAGTAAGTATCTCAGAAAAAGTCATAGTTATGGATATGAAGGTTCCCACTACTGTTGCAGCAGACACTGTCCTGCTCTTGGCATCTGCGAGTCCATCCCGTCTGTGTGGACGTGGAAGTGATTCGTGAACTTTGAGTCAAAATGCTCGCTTTCTGTCCCCTTAGATGTATAAGCTGTTCGGCTAGAACGCTTGGACATTTTCTTAAATTCTAATTCCTAACAGAGGAAATAAAAAGTGGGGAACAAAGTCATTAAGGGGGTGTACACAACGATTTCAGACGAATAGACTGAACATACATACAATATACCCTTTCCCCCTGATTATGAGAAAGACTGCTATAAAGTCATAGAAATAGCAGTTTGAGAGGGCAGTTTATTCTGTTTACACGGAAGAGAGAACACTAGTATCTCCATCTGCACATACAAAGCAGGTCTACAAAACAGCATTTCACATGAAGCCCCCAAAACAGGTGATGGGAGGGAACTGCGCAATAAGCATGGTGGGGGCGGGCGTCCTTGGCGGAAATGCTTGCAGGGTTTCACGGAAAACGATGTTTGCTGTGGGTTTGTCGCTTATAGCCTTTATGATGTCGGGGAAGGTCCCCTCTGACTGCTTTCTGGAGCGTTTTTACTGTGAGTGAGTGCTGAGCTTTGTCAAAGCTTTTTTTTTTTTTTGCATCTGAGACACAGAGAACATAAAGAGCAACAGATGCCTGTGGGCTGCCTCCCACAGCCACACTCGGCGTGGCGTTTTGGTTTACACACCGTACATACTTTGGTTGACAGCAGGCTCCCTCAACTTGAATGTCCTCTGGTTCCTTGGAGGGAAGGCAGCATTTGTTGGCTTTGCGGCCTCAACGTGGTTTGTTATCAATTTCGTATTTAGGGAAACATCACAAATCCTACCAAGTCCGTTAACCCTTCTCTTGAGACGAGAGCTGTGTCACCGGACTTAGTAGCTAACAATCCACATGGGGGTGGGTTGAACTCGTTAATATTAAAATTGAAAATCCAGCCCTCTCTCATCTCTGGCCACATTCCCAGGGGCCGCCTGTGTCCGGTGGGGGCAATCCTACGGGACAGCACTGGGCAAGGGGAGCCCCAAACGGCAAGCACGCTGCTTGTGTTCACCGCAGGGCAGGAGGGCTGGGTCTGCCCCGGGGGTAAGGACACGCGCCTGCTCCCACCGGGGGCATCTCCTGACCCTCGGGTTCTCTCCTCAGGGTCAGCTGGTGACCAAGGACTACCCGCCCCACGCCCTGGCCGTCATCGGGCTGCTCGTGGCCTCCTCCATCATGTGCATCCCGCTCATGGCCCTGGGCACGCTCATCACACGCCGCCTCAGGCGGGGAGACCCAGCCCCTGTGGCCTGAGAGCCGGGCGCCCCGGGACCGACGCTGGCCGCTCTGTTCCAGCCCCTCACCCAAAGGTGAGCGCATCGGCTGCTGCCAGAAATCCTGACTCCGGACGCTCTCGGCCCGCTGTCTTCTCGCCGATCAGGAAGGTGAGGAGGTGACTCCCTGAGGAGGAGCCCCGTCCCGCCCACCAGGCGGCCCTGTGTCCCCTCCAGCCGCCTCCCCGCCACCAGAGGCAGGCTTCCCACGGCGAGTCTGGAAGGTGGCTGCTTGCTGGCAGCGAAGTCCGACAAGCAGGGCGCACTGTGAACTGAAATTTGACTTTAATTTTTAGGAAATAAAATTTTAGCAGTTTTTTTCTGAAGAAATCTCAGCATGTTAGAGGGCATCTATTTGTAGAGAAGTTGGGAGGAGGAGTTTTCAGTGCCTAAGGTGACAAATTTCAATGTCATCAGTGCAAAGTGAGTTCTGTTCTCAGTCACGGTGAACCTGCAATCAACTGTGTTCCTCCCTGAGAGGATGGGCTGCCCGTAAAGAAAGAGGGGCTTTGCTCAGGCTCACACAGGCGCTCACGATTCCCTCACCTGCGGCCTCTCCACCAACAACCCCACACCCCAGTGTCTCAGAGCCCTCACCAGCTGCCAGAGCCACTGCAAGGATGAAAGTGAAGCCAGCTTTCCCGCAGGCCTAAGGTAATTGGACACAACGACCAGCTCTTTATAGGAAAGACCATGATCACAACTCAGTGTTAATTTACCTGTACATAAGTCTTCTAAAATGTACAGAAAGACTGGTCTCAAACAGAGCCTGTCTTAAGTGAAGACACCGTATTTATGACACGGCATTAGTCCACCATGCAAATATCTGCTTTTTACCTGTAACAAGTATGTCAAGGTCATCCTGACTTGAGAGGGTCCCTTCCTGTTCTGACATTCCTGAATCCCATGATCTCAGTGAAGCACAGGGAGGTTCTTTGAGTACATTGCACAGACATCTTTAAAGACACTTAAACACTCACCTGGGACATTGGCTGGAGATGGCTTTTCTTTTAAAACTTTATTTTCATGCTATAAACTTCCAGTTTCACCTGATGCCCAGTTATAGAAAGACCATTTGGTGGTGTGGGGTAAGCTGGAGAGTCACATGTAAATCAATGCAGTTAGGACAGACCCTCACCCCATATACAAAAATAAACCCCAAATGACCTAAAGAAAGACTTACTTAAGTAAATATAAGACATGATACCATAAGGCTCATAAAAGAGAACATAGGCAAGACATTCTCTTGACATAAACCATACCAATATTTTCTTAGGTGAGTTTCCCAAGGCAATAGAGACAAAAGCAAAAATAAAATAGGGCCTAATCAAACGTATAAGCTGTTGCACAGCAAAAGGAAACCATAAACAAAACAAAAAGACAACCTATGTACTGGGAGAAAATATTTCCAAATGATGTTACTAACAGGGGCTTAATTTCCAAAATTTACAGATAGCTCACACAACTCAACAATAATAAAGCAACCTAACCCCAAAATGGGCAGAAGACCTAGACAGACATCTCTCCAAAGACAACGTACAGATGGCCAATATGTACATGAAAAGATGCTCAACATCAGAAATCATTAGAGAAATGCAAATTAAAACATCACAGTGGTGAGAATGACCATCATTGACAAGTCTACAAATAACAAATGCTGGAGAGGGTGTAGCAGAAAGGGACCCTCCTTCACTCTTGGTGGGAACGCACACTGCTGCACCCACCATGGGAACCCGTATGGAGGTTCCTCACAAACCCGAGTTGCCGAATCACCTAGCAATCCTCTCCCGGGCATATGTCCAGACAAAACTAGAATTCACAAGGGCAGATGCACCCGTACGTCCCTGGCAGCACTATTCACAACAGCCACGACCTGGTAACAACCTAAACGTCCATCAGCAGATGAATGGAGAAAGATGTGGTACGTACATGCAATGGAAGATCACGGAGCCATAAAGAGCCAAACAATGCCGTTTATGGCAACAGGGATGGACCTAGAGATTATCATACCGTGCAAGTCAGAAAGAGAAAGCCAACTATCATGGTATCACTTCTAAGTGGAAGCTAAGCCACAATGCAGATGAACTCATCTATGAAACAGGAACAGACCCACAGAGAACCGACTTGTGGTCGCCGAGGGGGAGGGATGGTGGCCAAAGGATGGCCTGGGAGTCTGGGAACACTATATACAGGATGGACAAACAGCACGGTCCTACCGAAGGGTACAGGGAACTGTGTTCTACATCCTGTGATAAACCATAACAGGAAAAAAACACTTGGCTTTAAAATGTATGCATTTACGTACCACATCTCGTCAGTCCTGTGAGTTCTCATCAGAGGGTTCTTCAGTGTCCAGACCCCTCAGCTGTCAAGGCTTGAAGAGTGGACACGCTCAACAGTAGATACACAACAGAGTCTGTTCCTCCCACCTGACAGCTCGGTCCCCACCTCAGCCCTCAGTCACGATCCCTGACAGCTCGGTCCCCACCTCAGCCCTGAGTCACGATCCTTACAGCAGAGGCCACCCCTCTGGCGTTGTTCGTCAGCTGGGCGTCTCAGCCCCAAATGCCAGGGTCCTTAGGAGCGTGGACAAGTTCTGTCCTCAAGCAGCACCGCACTCACCGCGCTTGGACCTCGGCGGTCCCCGCCAGCCCGCCGGGCGCAGGTTAGACTCCTGGTGCGCAGGCCACGCCGTGGACCCTGCCACCCTGAGGACCAGTGCCCCAGTGAAGAGAGATGCGGGATGGGCCAAACGCCCAGGCGCGTGGGCATCAAAAGTGACCTGTAGAAGTCTGAGAGCACGTTTGAGCACGGAAAAGTCACTTCTCCAAAATAATTTCTGCTCACAAAAGTCAAACACAGAAGAACCACTATTATAGACTAACGTGCTCCAGAGGAAAATGTCTCCGGTTTCAGTTCAGTTTTATCCTGGTTTCTAAGAACTACATGAAGAGCAGAACATTTCACAGTCATCCTCTTAAGCCATTAGTCCTGTTTCAAAAAAGCCTTTCCTGGCTGTTTTCTAAGGACTGCACCCAGGTAGTCATCTTGGCATCCGTCCACCCTCCAAGAAGCTGGAGAAAGAAGGCACATTCCATCCCCGCATCCTTAGCGGCACCATGACATCAGCACCAGGCAGGGGCTCGAGAGAGCTTTCCACTTACACTAAGAACACATCAACCCCTAGTGCTAAAAAATCAGCTAGGGAAATATTTGTGTTTTTAGCCCCCGTCATCATCCGTCATCATAAAACCCTAAACAAGTATGTGTCTCGATCTTTTTGGTCATATATATGGGATGTAGTTTTGAAATCTCTAAACACAAGTTTTTCCCCTCATTATGTAAACATACTACCTAATTTTGGGAAAATAAAGGAACCGAGAATCTGCCTGATCTCTCTTGTATGTCTGCCCCTCACAGGCACTGAAGCCACACCAGTGCAGTAGGGTGTGAGGGTCCTCACCTGAGAACAGGGTCAGGTGCAACAGGAAGGGCAGCGTCCCAAAGAAAAACCAGGGAAAAAATTCTAACTTGCTGGATTTAAGCAGACTGTGAGCTCTTCTGAATTGCTGCAGAATCTTTCCAATCCTTCTGAGAGAGAGGTCCTGGGCAATCTGTCCACCTCAGGATCCCTTATTGGCTGAGGCCACAAGAACCCACTCAGTAGGCCTGGGTGTGACCTCGGAACTGTCCTGAGGGGGAAAGGGTGTGTTACCTACCGTCTTAGATTTTTGTTTATGTTATTGTACATAAGAAATTAATTTATGGCTATTGCATTTTATAGACAGAAAAGCTGGGGAAAAGAACTCACCCAACATTTTCTACTAAACATTCAGGGAAAGAAAGAAAAAGAGTGACTGATTTAAAAAATCCTTTTGCAAAGCAAAAAGTACATCTACAAATACGAAATTCTCAACCAGAACTCTCTGACCGGCCACTCCAGGTCAGTCTCGTTTCCTCGGGCCACTGCCCACCTGCGCAGGATCCACCTTCATGGAGCCTGTGAAAGCCAGCCCTGGGGAGGTTCTAGGGACAGTTCTGGTCCCTGGACTTGATCGCTGTCAGATTCTAGAAGGAAAGAGAAACAATAATGGATAATAAATGATACGATTACAGACTGTGGTCTTTTCCAAAAAGGAAATAAACGAGCCTGGTGATGGTGTGAGAGGGACAATGCATAGTATGTGGCTGAGGAGGAGAAGCGGAGCCTGAATTTTGGAGAATGAACTGTAGTTACTGGAACTGCTGGAAGGTCCGTCCAGGCAGAGGCAATAGCAGTGCCAAGGCCCACAGGGAGGAGGAGCAGAAAGGAGGCCTGCAGCTGGACTAAGGAGGAGAGTGAAGGTGGGTGGGCTTAGGGGGCAGAGGCACCAGGTCAGATGAGGCCTGGTAGCCATGACAATGAGGTCGCGTTTTCTTCAGAGAGCAGCAAAATCTCACCCGAGGGCCTTAACGTGGGGCCCTGTGTCACCCAGCTAACGCTGGAAGATCACTGGTGGCTGTGGAGAAGGGACCGGAGGGGCTATAGATGGGGTTAGGAGTCCACGGGAGAGATGGGGTTGGGGTAGACACCGACACGAGGAACTGGTGGGTCTGAGGTGTATTTTGGAGGGGAGAGCTGCCAAGACTTGCTTAGGGACAGGATGCATATTTGAAGAGAGGGATATAATGTCACACTTACTGCATGGATGTTGGTGGCATTTTCTGAGATGGAGAAAGCTGGGCATGGAGCCAACCAGTCTACAGAGTATATAAACCAAGAGCCCTGGGGAAAAAACAAACGAACAAACCTCTGCTAGACTGCATTAAGTTTGAGGCGACTGTGCATCAGCGGGGAATATGTGGTAGGCAGCTGAACATTAGAATCTAGGCTTTGGGAAAGATCCAATCTAGAGGCATATTTTTGGGAATCACAGTATAAAGATGCTATTCAACCAGGGTTTCTCAACGGCATCACCGGGGGCGAGTGTGTATGTGGAGAAGAGGGCTTAGGGCGGAAGGCTACAAAAACCCCAGTGTTGCAGACACAGCCATGGCTTCCTTTCCATCCTTCTCACAGAAGAGGGGGTCTGTGTGCCTCCCCGAGCATCTGAATGGGCTTCTGAGTGCTCCGACCAGGGAACCTGGTGGAAGGGACGCCCTCTGACGTCAGAGGCTCGACCACACAAGCTTCCCACCTGGATTACTGGACCCCTCACTCGGGCCACCCCGAGGCTGCAGAGCCACGCGGAGGCGCTGAGCTAACAGAACCAGTGGCACCCACCTTCTGGCCTCCCTCTGTAGTGCCAGACCAACCTGGACCGGGGAGACCAGCCCCTCTGTCAGCTGAGAGACCCCCGTCAGCGGCCCCTGGGTCACAGGAATCGCCCAGCTGAGCTCACACCCAGCTGTGACTCCTGACTCACAACACTGTGAAACTACCTTCCAGCAACAGGAAACCAGAACACAGAGAAGATATCAACGGGCGAGAGCGTGGAGTAGAGAACCCAGGAGGAGGTGTGCTCCCGAAAGCTCAGGCACAAGGCCTTCTCCAGTCTCCTAGACACGACTGACAACCTGTACTTTCTACGTCTCACCTCAGAATCTACACTTAAACCCGACTGTAACAGGAGATCAATTTAGGACATGAAATGTAAGACGGTATTTTAATGGATGATACAGTAGCTCTGTACAGCTAGAAGAATAAACACACAAAAGGCATGCATCATTGACAATGGTGAATGAAGAAAGAGGAACGCCTGGGCCTTGGGCTAAAACAAGAAGGAGAGACAAAGTCATGTTCAGAATAATCGGTTACAGGACATGCTAAGAACAAGCAGGACATCTAACCAGTTCAGCCAGGGCCAGGGCATTCGTGGTGATAATTACACATGTCACAACAACTCATTAACTGTTCTGCTCCCCGCAGTGAAACCCCATTCATGGCGCCTCTGTATGACGTCCAACCCAGAGGACGGGAGCTGGACCTCGAGGAAGACCTTCTGCCTGTAGACTTACCTGGGCTTCTCAGCAGGTGTATGTGTGCGTCTGCATGGTGATCTTAGTGAACTGCCGTGTGGATGAGAATCAAAAAATGTGAACAGACCAAGTTCAACACTCGAGTGAAGCCCAAATACCAATCTGAGCCCACGTTTTTCAACTCCAAGGCCAAGTGATAGCTCTCATGCGCGCCTTATCCAAAATCAATTTCACAGGATGCTCTGTAAATAAAAAAATCCCACAAACCAACAATTGTGGTGCTGCTGTGTTACACACACCCCTCTCTAGAAGTCACTTTTCAAACCTCTGACAAGCCCAAGAGTTGAGACAACTGTGACTTTAATCTGATGTCTGCAAATGGCTCTCACCTCAGATCCCTATTGTCAAAAAAACAAAAACAGCTATGAGTACCCAAGACTCGGGTTACTGCAGAACACCCTCCGAAGAATCCTCTGGCCCACTGACTGAGGAGCCAGGGCCCCGAGCTCAGGGCAGAGCCAGGCCGCCCTCCAAGAGGCAGCAGAGAGGACGCGTTCTCGGCAGTGGAGAAGCCCGACGCCCCTGGCAGTGGAGGGGGCCTGCAGTCCCACAGAGGCGGTGCTGTACCACAGGGCAGGGGAGTCGGCAGGCTCTCTGCTGACCCTCCCAGGAACCACGCGGGACAAGAAAAGTGGACTGCGTGTCGGATCACAGCACACAGTCCCTCCCGGGCTGTGCTCCTCCGTCCGGCACTGCAGGTTTGACCACGTGACCTGCTCTGACCAATGAAATGGGAGCAGAAGGGGCTGTCACCTTCAAGCGGAAATGTCTCCCTTTTCTTCCTGCCAGGACAACTGGTCGTGTTCCCGTGTGAAGCTGTTCCATCACTAGGCCCCAGAACGCAGACAGCACAATGCAGAGCGGCAGCAGGCCCTTCAAGGATACACAGAAGCAGTGAGAAATACGCCTTTGTTTTTTTATGCCCTTGAGATCTGTGGCTCATTTGTTACTTCAGCATAATCTGATCTACCTGGATGGACACAGACCCTTTCCTTACTTTACAGGGAGGGAAAAAGACCTAAAAGGTGAAAAGATCAAAATTATCTCAGAAGGACCCCTCCAGCCCCACCCTGGAGTTGAGCCATTGGCCTTACCCAGGCACAAGCGGTGGCAAGGAATGTTTGGTAAATTCAACACCACTGAAATTACACACTTCTTTCACCAAAAGTCTCAAGAAAATGAAGAGAGAAGTCACAGACTAGAAGACACATATAGTGCACATAACCAACAGAGAGTTCCTCTACAAACAAGGGTTCCAACAAACCTTTAAGGACAAGCGATCTTAACAGAAAATTCAGGAGACCAAAGGCACAGCACAGCAAACACCCGATCCTCACCAGCTCTGCCTCCCGGCCTTGGACTGCTCCCCTCCTTCCAGGCTACGCGACCAGACTCGCAGAGGCCCCGCCCTGTACCCGCACCCCGCGTGGTCCCCTCCCGAGTGCGCCGACCCGGAGACTTGTTTCTAGGGCAGAGAACATGGCATACGCGAGAGATGAGAGGACACTTCGGAGATGAGGTTGAAAACGACTGACTTACGGGCTCTGACGGACCAAACTGCCAAGACGGAGAGGCCTATGTGGCAAAGAACATAATGTTTTAAAGATAAAAAGGACCGTGCACTGCTTTGCGTGATTCTTAAAATTCTGAAATAAAAAAGAATATCCCTTTGAAGACAAGGTACAGGAATGACACCATTAGTTAGAAAAGAATATGTCATTTTATTTTCACTTACAGATGAGACAGTACATGAATTTAGGAATAAAATCACTGCAGGTTTCTGAAATAGTGACACCTCAAGGTCTAACACACCAACATTAGCCCATTCACTGCAAAACAGCCACATTAGCAGTTCAGATTTGGTCTTTGTCATGGTTGTTGAAATAAGTTCTTAATGTGAAATGCCCAGTAGCATCTGACAATACATCACAGTAGACATGAGCCGAGTTTTGATATTTCCTCTTTGGAACAAATGATGCTTATTTACAAGAGTAGGCAGTTCTAATTACTTACCCTATTGTGAGTGTTAACGACTGACTGTAAGCTACAGAGGGTTTTCCAGCTATTATTTCCTTTAGAGTTTCTAAAAGCAACAACTCTTATTAATGTTTATAAACGATAATGTTGGGGAAAAAGGTGATGTTAAAATCAAGGCGCTTTTCAGAGATATTTAAGGACAACAAAAGGTATTACCGTTGGAAAAAAAACTGTACATATTTTCAAGCACAACACAAATATTGCAGCAGTATTTAATTGAACTATTTTAAAATAGTGGCAATTACACTACCTTAGATACTTTCTAGTTTATAAACCTCATAATTACAATTTCAATATACAGTTTTCCAACTTATTAATTAGAATTATGCACAGCTTCTAAAGTGTATTTTTCAGGTTTACTTCTGCACATAAATTAAAGCTGTAAGTTGGTCCTTGATCTGGAGAGTGATAACCACCTGGAAGCAGTAAATTTCAGATACACTTACTGATGCCAACAAAAATAAGTACAGAGTGAAAAGCGCCAACACTGCCGTGCGTGGACAAGCAGCTGCCGCCTCCAAGGGCAACACGGAATTCGGCATGAGACGCGCTCAGGGACCTGCATGTCTCGAAGAAAGACCCTAGGAAAGCACAAGGGCCAGGAGGGAGGAGCTGGCCAACCCAGGGTGTTTCCCACCCTGGGGCAATCCTGAAGACCGAGGCGGCTTTGGACCTCTAGCATGAGGAACAGACTTTACATTCGCTGATTTCATTTACACCTTTTAAAAAAGATAGAATATACCTGAACTTTTTTCATCACACTTAACCTGCACAGTTCAAGCTGACTGAACTTGTCAGGCAGCCCAACTAGAACTCAAGAGGAACACCAGACCTTGGTCTCCTCTTTCCTGCTATGCAGTCACGGACAATTTCGTCCAACTATCTGATCTATTAGGAGATTTACATGTTATGAACAGACTAGACAGCTTATCGTGAAGCTGTTAAGAAAAGTCCAAAGGGGTATGGAAAAGTAAGCCTGCTAATAGCAACTGCTTTTACAGTGACAATAAACTGAGCTAGACAAATAACTTCACTGTTTCAAATGAGGGAAGAAGCGAGATTCTTTAAATACACTACTCACTCTGCAATGGCTGATTATACTGACCATGTATAGGTTCCTTCCGTTCATGAGCTGAATTCAGGTTACATTTTAATTATAGACTAGTTTCAAATTATAAATATAACTATCCCAATAGTAAAGAGATCATCAAGGCAGTAACACCAGATCAACCCTAAGTCATCACCCCCACACCAAGCACAAGATGTGCTCCTGGATAAACGGTTTACAAAGACATCGGCTGCCGTGGAAAGCGGGTCAGTAAAGACTCCAGTTCTGCATGATGGAATCTTCCAGGCCAAGCCGCTTTCCACAGACACAAATTCAGTCTATCTTTTCTTTTTGGACCAATCTGGGGGCATCAACAAAGTCTTTGCCGTTGTAAAGAATAATAAAAAATGTTCCGATGCTTGCGACTCCCCAGAAGAGCACATAGGCCAGTGTTTCTGTCCAGGTGTCACCTGTTGATTTTAAAAAACAAAAAACTGATAAATAACGAGCCATTTTATTGACACTAGTTCCAGCTTTCAGCTGTTTAGCACATCTTGACAGCATTCAAGTTTACAAACACACCCAAAGGAAAAACATAAGAACCTCTCAGTTCAGGTTTGAACCAGTGGTTCTCTGACTCTGGCTGGCTCGAGAGTCTTCAGGGCTGGAAACAGTATCAGCTGTGGGGCTCATCCCCAGCCTGTGTGCTTTGGCAGGGCTGGAGCAGGGCTCCCGAAGCTGCATTTCTCAAAAGTTCCCAGATTATGCTGATGCTGCTGGTCAAGGGACCACATTTGAGAACCACTTGACTACACTTCCCTGGTGACTCAGACATTAGAGAATCCACCTGCAGGGCAGGAGAGCTGGGTTCGATCCCTGGGTCGGGAAGATCCCCCGGAGAAGGGAATGGCAACCCACTCCAGTATTCTTGGGCTTCCCTTGTGGCTCAGCTGGTAAAGAATCTGCCTGCAATGTGGGAGACCTGGGTTCGACTCTTGGGTCAGGAAGATCCCCTGGAGACAAGCAAGGCTACCCACTTCAGTATTCTGGACTGGAGAATTCCATGCACTGTATAGTCCATGGGGTCGCAAAGAGTTGGACACAACTGAGCAACTTTCACTAAAAACCAAAGTAGGGGCTAGAAATCAAACACTGTCAGATCTAACACCACAAAGATCGTTATGTTACAACAACTAACTGACATCAGAGATTACTATCCACAGCATCCAGTCCGTTTTCACCTGTGCAACATTCACATTTGTACAGTTGCTAATTCTGACAGCTCTGGGTTTTAAAAACTCTTTCTGGATAAAGAGAAAGGCGGTTCCTCAAAAGTCCACCCTGGGTCGCTCCCCAGGGATGGTCCATTTGTGCCGGCTGAGTCTCGGTCCTGACATCCCTGCTTTTGCAGACGTTCTACAGGGAAATGTACGTATACAAAAAGACCAAGATAACAAAGCTAACTCAACAGTGAAGTGGCTCCCAGAAAAGGCATCCCCTGGGCAGTGTGTTAAAGAAAGAAGTCAGAGGACCAAGGGCATGGACTGAACCGTGAGCAGCACAGTCCGCTGGTCCCTCCTTTTCCTTCCTGCCCCGAACGTGACACAGGCCCCCGTCCCGGCACACAGCGATGCTGCACTCGCAAGGCCCCGGCCTGTTTTCGTACTGTGAGAGTTCTTACGTTTTCAAACAGCTGCAAAAACAGTGCGCAAGAGAGACCATACGTAGCTTGCAGAATCTAAAATACTTATTGTCCGGCTCTTTTCGGAAAACGCACGCTAACCTCTGCCCTAGAGTAACAGGAGGGCAGCTCCTGCCTGTGGCGTGACCACCTTCCCTGCTGAACACTCAGGGATTACAGAGACGAACAGGTTCCGAGCCGCCCCTGGAGAAGCTGGCAGAATTAGTGTGCGGGGTGAACAGGAGGCCTTAATTCAGGAAACTTTTGCTGAGGGCTTCCTGTACCCAGTATTCTCGCCTGGGAAATCCCATAGACAGAGGAGTCTGGTGGGTTACAGTCCATGGGGTCACAAAGAGCTGGACATGGCTGAGGCAACTTAGCACGCACGCCCTGTATCCTAGGCACAGGAGGTAAAATAGTAAGAAAGACAGGTTTCTGCCTTCAAAAAGTTGCTGATGCGCTCAGAAAGATGAGCAAGTATGCAAAGCATTTCCACTCTACCAAACTAGAAACACGCTGGGTACCGGGGCACCATGGAGCAGAGCGCCTCCGAAGATGAAATCCCTCGGTGCTGACGCTGTTAGGAAAGGACAGTGCTCTCGGGGGAGCGACACGCCGTGCTGTGGAACCCAGCAAGGGGGAGCTGAGGTTTGTGCAGGGGAGCGCAAAGGGACACTAGAGAGGGGAGCCTGTCAGCCCAGCGATTTCAGGACGGAGGCCGAGCCCAGCGGTGCCCTTCAGAGTGCCCGAGGCTGCACCTCCAGGCAAAACACAAGCATCACAGACTCACTCTCAGAGCACTGAACAGTACTAACTAAGCGATTAAGTAACTTAACCCCATTCACTTAGTGACACAGGAAAACACCGAGAGGAAAAAGAAAACCAGCAACGCTCCCGTTGTCGGCTCAGGTTCCTAGGCAATGTTTCTATTTAAATTTAGTAAGTAATGTATTAATCTCTAATAATATTGACTTGCCCAACAACAGGTGGTTGGTTACATAAACTATACATCCATCAACAGAAAACTTTGCAGCCATTCAAAATGAAAGACATGGGGAAATATTTATACTGCTCAGTGAAAAAAACCGTACAAAAAAGTTTATAGGATCTGCCTTTTGAAAAAAAAATACACACCTATAAAGATTAAAACATCAAAATGTTAAGAGTAATTAGCTGATCTCTGAAAGGTAAGGTGATAACATTTTCTTTTTTGTCTAACTGTATTTTCTGTAATTACTATGTATTACTTTGGTAACGAGAAAAAAAAAGTAAAGAACTTAAGTGGAAAAAAAACACACCATCAAGCCACCGACTATGCATCTTCCTTCCTGTCACATCTAAGGAGCCACCTCACCCGCTCCCTTCACTCATTCAGTTTAACAGGGACACAGCACGTACTGAGCAGGGGCACACTGAAGACGCTGTACAGGAAAGCTCGGCATTCTAAGATGACTGTGAAATCCGTGCAGACTTACCCGCCATCAGCAAGCAGATAATGCACATGGAAAAGGCGACGACCATGATGATGGGCAACTGGAGAAGGAAAGAGAGAGAGCGTCACGCAAGGTGCTAATCGACGGCTGCACAGTCAGCTTCCCCGAAAGGCAGCAGGACCCATGTGCAGCTAACATACAAAATACCTTTCAGCAAAACACGGTTAGAGTTTCGATCCTAACTGCCCAAATCTTCAAACAGGTTAAAAGAAAGTGGAGGGAGGTCACCCAGATGTGTACTCAGACTCTAGGCCCCCGACTCCAGGACACCCTGCCCGCTCGCCTAAAGCCCCAGAGAGGCTCTTGCAAAGTCTGGTGAACGAGTCAAAAACGAGAGACGTGTCAAACACATACACTGACTTCTACATCACAAGTTTGCCTCCAGCAACCCCTGAACCTCGGGGGGAGCAGAGTCTCCCCGAAACGAGAGCCTTGCAGCTGTTCCGCATCTGTGTTCTCACTTAAACAGCACCTGCAGCGGGACATCTCGGTGTTTGCGCGTCCAGGCTGTGGTAAGCGGCGCTGCGATGGGCGCCGGGGCGCGTGTCTTTTAGAACTGTGGTTTCTCAGGGGATATGCCCAACAGCGGGGCTGCTGGGTCATACGGCGGATGCATTCCTAGTTTTTCAAGGACTGCATGCTTTTCTCCATAATGGCTCCAGCTAACATTGCTGCCAACAGTGGAGGAGGGCTCCTTTTCCTCCACATCCTCTCCAGCATTTACTGTTTATAGATTTTTTAAAATGTGGTACATACATACAATGGATTACTCAGCCATAAAAAAACAACAAACCTGAGTCAGTTCTAGTGAGGTGGATGAACCCAGAGACTGTTCTACAGCGTGAAGTCAGAAAGAGAAAAACAAATACTGTGTATTAACCCATATATGTGGAATCTAGAAAATGGTACTGATGAACCTATCTGCGGGGCAGGAAATACAGGTGGAGAGGACGGGCATGTGGGCGCCGTCGGGGAGGGAGAGGGTGTGACGAGCGGAGAAGTAGCACCGACGTGCACACACGATCACGTGCAAAATGGGAGCTGGTGGCGAGCCGCTGGGAGCCACAGGGAGCCCACGGCCCTCTGCGCTGACCTGGAGGGGGCCAGATGCGGGGAGGGGAGGGAGGCGCAGCAGAGACGGGCTGTGTGTACAGTTATGGCTGATGCACGCTGCTATACAGCAGAAACCAAGACAACACTGTAAAAATTAACAAAACAACAAAACAAAGGAGCTGCGAGACAGTCAACTTTGAGAGAAGACAACATTCCAAAGTTACCTCACTCTTCTCCCTGATCTGCTCCTTGGGGCAACGTAAGTATTTATATTCCATTTAGAACAACATATAATGTTTTATGTCAAGGGGAGTTGGACCATCTGTACCTTCAATCACAATGCTATTAACAACTTAAAAAGCATAAAGGTTTCTTACAGCCAGGAATTTCAGATCTCTTGGAACACTTAAAGGACTATGAGATTCTAATTCATCCACTGAATAGTTCCCAAGAAATAAGTCTATGGAATCCTACAAGAGAAAAAAAAGGAAAATAATAACTCCCAAATTAGGTATGGGGAACAGTACAAAGATACAGGCACCAAATAACCACAAATTAGCATCAGAAAACAAACTTACTTGTCTAAATCCATCAGAAAAGTTGTTCTTGTAATACCGTATTAATGAGTTCCAGCCATCCATTATAAGTCCCAACTGAGTTCTCTTCCCAGTTCTGGTTAAATAAGAGGTTAAGTTTTGAGTTACAGATTTGCATATTAAATTATCACACTGTTTACAGCCAATAAGTATGTGGTATGGAGATAAGTAAATTATAAAGATTTCTTTTTTAAAATTCCTGAATATATAAAAGAGATATCTCACAAAAGAAACCAGTACTGAGTCCAAGAAATGTACATCCTCTTTCTAAAGCATTACCACAGTAGACACAAAGAGGAAAGATGCTCAGTTCCCCTTGTAAAGACAAGAAATAAGAAGAAAAACACATAGCCCAGGCTAAGTGGTATAAAGCAAACAGACTAGAAATCTTATCTTGCTCCCAGGGAATCCATACAGCAGAAAAAGATCCAACCACATCAAATTCAAAACGTCCCAACCTCTCATTACCCAGGACGGTCCTTGAAACCAGCCCCAGCATCACGCGGGCACACAGTCTCAGGCCCCTCCCAGACCTGCTGAATGGGCCTGGGGTGAGTCAGGTGCACAGTAGGTGGCTGAGAGGAGCTGAGGCGCCCTGGTGCTCAACCCCACTGTGCGCCAGAATCACCCAGGGACGCTAAGAAGCCACCGCTGCCTCATCTCCCCCGAGTCCCAGCTTGACGTCCTGCAGCGAGGCCCGGGCACCAGCGGGCGCTCTTGGGTGAAAGCTGCGCGAGCAATCCGCCATGCGCCGGAGTGTGCAGCCCGGACTGCATGCGACTCAGCGCGCGGCTTGCCTGGTAAAGTCAGTCTTCAAGGCGCCGGTTCCTGCGTACTGTCTGGCACAGGCATTTGCATTGTCAGCCCAGGCTGTGGAGGGGACAAAAAAAGGAAAAATCAGTTAATAAGCATTGACAACCAATGCTCTAAATCCAAAATGTTTATTTCAAAGTTTGAATGACCTTGCCTCTGTTCAAGCAATGACCTACCATTTTTGTAAATCTTCTCAAATTCATCTTGTTCTTCAAGCTTTTGTCCCACATGCAAAACTCCTAATCGCTGGAATAAGAATCATACCCATGTTTACATGTTACAGATTTCAGCACATGCGATTTAGGAACAAAAAACAGTCTCCACAGAGTCTCACGTGGTTGCTGGCTTCAGCCAGGAGATGCTTTCCTTGTACGCGGGGACCGCAGCTCTCTCCTGCTCGGCCCGGCTGCAGAGCCTCTCTCTGGGCTCCCAGCCACCCGCAGCCCCGCTCTCCCCGGAGCCCCAGACCACAGCACCAGCAGCAGGACTGTGTGGACCCAGAGACGGGGCAGAGGTCAAGGCGGGGAGTAGGCAGGCAGTGCTCCCTGCTCCCCTGCCACCGCCCCCAACCTCCCGTCCCCTGGACCCCCTGCCCGCCTCACAACTCACCACCCAGACTGCTGCCCTCCTCACGTACCCCTAGCCAGGGGCCCACAGGGANGGAAGCACTTTCAAAGGCAGCTCCATTAAAGCTGGCGGCATCGTATTTATTTTTGGAGAGCTCTGATCACGGCCATAGACTCGTCTGAAGAATTTAAGTGGCTCATTAGCACCTAAATGCATTTGGATTCAGATGTGTATAAGAGACAGCACGTACCCCTAGCCAGGGGCCCAGTGAGAACTGGATGCCACCTCCCTCCCTCCCCACACGCCGCCCAGCAGCACAGCCCTCTGCACATCATCCGCAGGACCCCGGGCAGCCCGCGTCTCGCTACGGACTCCCCGGTGGAGCTCACTGCCCACACACGGGCCTCCCACCGCGGCCTCTGCTGCGGACCCGCAACCCTCTTACAGCCCCTACCCTCACCGCTCGCCTCCGAGGGCCCCTCCCGCACGCCCCCAGCACGGGGCCTGCCCGCCCCAGTGAGCAGCCCTCCCTGCAAGGGGACAGGCCCAGCTGGAGGCCCCATGTCAGTGGGCCCCGAGGCGGGAGAGGCTCCTGCCCCAAGGCTCCCTGCAGGCTGCTGAGCTTTCAAAGGAAGAAGAGAAACACACAGCCCTAAGTGGTATAAAGCAAACAGACTAGAAGTCTTTTTAGCATGTAAATTAGTTAAATACAGATTACAGAACCCAGTCCAGTGGATTTCTGTTAACCAGCCTTGGAAGCAACCAGTCCCAATATGGTTTCTGTTGAAAAATATCCTCTGAAGTAAATCCATCTGACTGACGAGGACACACATCACACAAGCTCGATACTCAGAGGTGGCGCCCACGCCCTCGGCATGGCTACGCGAGGGTTCGGGGAGGCATTTTACTCCACAATTCTTCTCTGAGTTCCACAGGACTGCCATAAACAAAGATGAATGCCTACGAATTATTTAGGCAGGAAATCATTTGGGATGCATTTTGTTTGCTCCCTACAACAAACACCACTGTGGTCTGGAAATCTAGGCTGTATTTTTAGCTCCATATATAAACAAAAGAAACTATTTATACCTACTCTTTCTCAACAACATAGTCACACTGGTGAAGCAAAGCTGTGTCACGAGGTATTTACCTGGGTGTTAACATCCCTTGCCAACAATAAAAGAGATGCAAACAAAACAACTTAGAGGTACTACTCTGTACCGTTAGAAAAGAAAACCTTCCTAAATAAAAATAATGCTAGCAAGATTCTTTTATTGTTGCTAGCTAGTATTAGGGGTAAACTGATGGAGCCCTCTTGGAAAGTATGCATGCACGCGAAGTTGCTTCAGGCGAGTCAAACTCTGCAACCCTATGGACTGCGGCCTGCCAGGCTCCTCTGTCCATGGGATTCTCCAGGCAAGAATACTGGAGTGGGTTGCCATGCTCTCCTCCAGGGGATCTTCCCAACCCAGGAATCAAACCCACATCTCTTATGTCTCCCGCACTGGCAAGCAGTGCCACCTGGGAAGCCCCTTGGAAAGTATAAATTCTCTTTAACCCAGTAGGAGTTAACTCAAAGGAAATAATCCAAGCTAATAATATTATACACAGGTGTATCTCTACAATCTTATTTATAAGCCAAAAATGTAGCAACCTAAATGGCTTAGTGAATTACAGCACAACAGTACAACTCTTAAAAAATTATAATGCTAGAGCAAAATAGCAAACTTTAAAACTGCATACACACACTGACCGTGGTCATGCACAAACCACACCCATGGACGCCAAGACACAAAACCACAAAGAGCTGGGTTAGGGCATATGAATCTGTTTTATTACTGGTTTTCAAACATTGCTTACTTAATAAAAGAAAAAAAGCATGCTCACCTGAAGCTGGGCCTGAAGTGAACGGCGAGCCAGCAGACTCTGGATCACGTTGGTTCTGTCCAGACAGTCCATGCAGTTGCTGCGGAACACGCCCTCCTGGTTACTCAGCACCACACCAGCTGGGTCTACTAGAAAATAACTAAAACATATTTGTATAAACACTCTCATACCAAAGCCAGCCAAGCGATCTTCCCAACCCAGGGATTGAACCCAGGTCTCCCGTGCTGCAGGCAGATTCTTTCCCAGCTGAGCCACAAGGGAAGCCCAAGAATACTGGGGTGGGTAGCCTATCCCTTCTCCTGGGGATCTTCCCCACCCAGTAATCGAACCAGGGTCTCCTGCATTGCAGCCGGATTCTTCTCTGAGCTATCAGAGAAGCCCTCTCACTCAGGACAGTCCTCCTAAAACACTGGTCTACGTCAGAAACATTATTAAAGCCGGTACATTAAAGGACAGACAGGAAATGTACAGTTCAGGTATACTTGATTACCAAAGACCAAGAGGAAGTGTGAACAGAAAGGGCAAGACAGACTCTATCTCAAGACAACTGCAGCATCCAGGTCACTTCACCCAACAGATGTGAAAAAGGAGCTGGGAGTACTGTGACACATGCCATGGGCAGCACCATGTCTCCCCAAGGCCACAAGAGGGCTTCCTCTGACACAGCGCAACTATGACCCGTTCCTCCGTCCCCTGTGCTGTATCAGAACTCCCCGAGTTGTTCATTAAAAATGAACATGCTTGACCTTCATTTTTAACAAACAACTCGGAAATAAACTGAATCTCTGAAGAAAGGATTGGATATTGTGCATTAAAAACATTTTAAAACCCCTTCTCCAAATGGTTAATATATGCAAATAGTACACAGTTTATAGGGTATACTAGGGTATTATTTGAAACATGTGTTTTACTTTCCCCCTGAACCACCCAGATGTTTGCACTGAAGCCAAACACAGTTACCAGTTCCCGTGGTTCCTTCATCGTTATCAGTACGTTCAGATAATTCCATGAACCCCTAAATTTGACAACAAATAGTGTGGCGGTGAGGAGCGTAGACTTTGCCAGCAAAGTCTGCTAGCCTTAGTTCCTAGGCAAGTTGCTAGCTGTGTAATTTTAAGTAAATAACCTAATTTCTCAGAGCCTATATATTTTCATCCACAAAGTGGAGATAGCAGCACCACCAACAGGCTGCTCTACAGTTAAATGAGATCACATATAATGCATATAAAGCGCTTGGCAGAGTGTATGGGGCAGAAAATACAATGAATACTAAACAGCATTAAATTAACCACAATTATTCCCTAATATCAAAAAGTGAAGGGGAAATACAATAGATTCACCACAGGCTAAAAATCACGACCTTAAAAAACATGGGCTTAAGGGATTTCCCTGGCAGTCCAGTGGTTGACTCCATGTTTCCAATGAAGGGGACGCGAGTTAGGTCCCTGGTCAGGGAACTAAGATACCGTATGTCAGGATACCAAAAAAAAAAAAAGGCTTAAAAGAATGTGTTTAGACTAAAGATATACAAGAAGTTCATTCCAAACCAGTGAGGTTCAATTAAAGTATGTATATATAGAGTGCATGTGAGTGTTGGCATCCCATTCAGTTCAGTTCAGTTGCGTCCGACTCTTTGTGACCCCATGAACCGCAGCACACCAGGCCTCCCTATCCATCACCAACTCCGGAGTCCACCCAAAGCCATGTCCATCGAGTCACTCAGACTCACGTCCATCAAGTCGGTGATGCCATCCAGCCATCTCATCCTCTGTCGTCCCCTTCTCCTCCAGCCCTCAATCCCTCCCAGCATCAGGGTATTTTCAAATGAGTCAGCTCTTCGCATCAAGTGGCCAAAGTATTGGAGTTTCAGTGTCAACATCAGTCCTTCCAATGAACACCCAGGACTGATCTCCTTTAGGATGGACTGAGTTGGATTTCCTTGCAGTCCAAGGGACTCTCAAGAGTCTTCTCCAACACCACAGTTCAAAAGCATCAATTCTTAGGTGCTCAGCTTTCTTTATAGTGCAACTCTCACATCCATACATGACCACTGGAAAAACCATAGCCTTGACTAGACAGACTTTAGCTGACAATGTCTCTAGTACTTATAAAATAAATACTACATATTTTATAAATATCACTTCTTAAACTACAGAAAAAGTCTAAGAAATCAGTATTATTATCTCCACTTTCCAGATGGAGAAATGAAGGCTTGAAGATAACTAACTTGCTCTTGTTCATACGGCTAATAAGAGGCAAACTGAGATTTCAAACACTCTGGGTAGGGCCCCAAAGCCCAGATTCTTTTCACTTTCCCCCAAATCCCTGAGAACAAATGTGCAGAGAGGTCTGAACTTCCCAGTTTCATGAAAGGGGTCTACGTCCCTGTGGAACATGGTGACTGCAATGGACACAGATTTTGGCGTCAATCTCTCCTTCTTTCTTAACTCTTGTGGGGCTGCAATTAACAGGGGAACTCAAGGAAACACCCCCCAACAATGTTTCTCTACACCCTAGTAATGATATAGGTCAACCCCTCTACAATAGCTATGCTCAAAACAAAACCTCATGGGGAAGGGATGGGGGTGGGGAAAAAAAGCAGATTAAACTAACTATAGCTGGGATTACTGGAGAAGGAAATGACAACCCACTCCAGTATTGGCCCAACCCACTCCCATTCCAGTACTCTTGCCTGGAAAATCCCATGGACGGAGGAGCCTGGTAGACTACAGTTCATGGGGTCACAAAGAGTCAGACTTCACTTTTCCTTCATTACCAATACAGAGACTCTCAAAGATTTTAAAAAACATGAAACAAAAGGTTGTAATTAAAGAGTAAGCAGAGGCAATTCTTGCAGAAGGAAATGGCAACCCACTCCACTATTCTTGCCCGGAGAATCCAATGGACAGAGAAGCCTGGTGGGCCACAGTCCATGGGGCTGCACAGAGTTGGACATGACTGAGCGATTTAGCAGCAGCAGCAGGTATTACTTAATATGTATAAAAATATTTTTTTCTTAAAGCTGAGCAAATGACTACAGGGGAAGCTTTACTATGTTACCATGAAACTAAAATTAACACAGTACATTTGGCTTGCCAGGATGAGAACTACAAAGGCAAAAACAAAATAAGACTAGTTTCCAGCTTCCTACTTCTGGCTCTAAAACAGGTAAAAACTGATATGCACAGAGTACAGTCCATCTATGAAGCCACACAGTAATTAACGCCTTAACACACATAAATACCATAAAGATATTTAGACCCTTCAGTCCATTATCCTACCCTGAAGAATTTAAGAAACAATTTAACAGAAGTAAAAATGTATTTATACCCAGTGATTCACTGAAGCACAGTCTTTCAGGGATGGAAGAGAAAAGGAAATGAACCAGATGCCCACTGTGAAGAAGAGCATTTAGCTAATTGTGCCATGACACAAGGGAACACAGCAAAGCCACTAAGTGCTGACAGTAGAGAGTTTTGGTAGCGTAACGACACAAAGTAATAAGATATTTAGTGAAAAGAACTGAACAGAAAACAGTAGCCAACTATCTTTAACTGCATAAAAATTTGTAAATGTGTAGAAGATAATACATAAAAATATGAAGATACCTAGACTTGGGTCATTGTTAAGGATTTTAAATACTTAAAAATCACCAAGCCTAATCTTTCAGGGAAAAAAACAGACTAAAAATAGAACAGACCAGTGCTATGAACCTAGTGAACTCTGTGCGTAAGTCTGCTAGCTAATGCATGACATTTGTGATTAATGCATGCATCTATCTCATCCCTCAGTTTCCACAGAGAAATAGCAGAACTTACCTTAATTCATCTTGCATTTCTGCTACCTGATCCAATAAAATACTCAGCCGATCCCACCTCATATTTTTACATTCCTTATGGAAGTCAAAGGCAATGTACCTAACAAAACAAAAGATATTCAGAAAGTGACTAAAAATTAATCATTTTTTCTTTAATAATACCTTCATAAGCTGATCCTCCTCTCTAAATACATTTCACCTAGGAACATACATTTACTCTGGGTTTAGCACTATACATACACACAGAGGCAGGCACAGATATGCTGACCTTCTCATGCGCATATCTAGTGAAGGAAAAACATACACACTTGTATCTTTACATGTTTTTCTAGAGGCCTTAAGACAGGCATCAACAAGCCCAGCAAAAGGCTGGAGACGTGAGCTGAGGCACAGCAATGAGGCATGTTAATGTAAAGTAGCCTTGTCCAACTGAGTTATCTACTGTGTATTTATTCTCTGCCCCCAGGTGCCAAGAATAGGGCCCCTTTCTGATTTTCCAATCAATTAAGATATTCCAAGTGGTCAAACTTGATTCATGCCAAGGAGGGCTGGACTGCGTTGGGTACTTGAAGCTGTGAGAAGAGCAGAAACAGGATGGCCCCTACTCCGGTTGTTACTTGCTCATCCTGCCAAAATATTCACTTTATCATTATCCACACATCACACACACAAGTGGTACAGAAAACTTTCTGGTCTGTCAATCAGTAATGGATTGTTTTCAGTTATCTGATATTTAAGAGGCATAAATCTCAAAGCTGGAACACATCTATCAGTGAAGGTGTCCTCCTAGGAACTTGAAAATGCTGCCCCTTGAGAGGGAGGAGAAAATCATTAACCAACTCCCGAAAGTCAAGAGAGGAAGAAGAATGCAAAGAACCTGGGCACCAGGGTACCTGAAGAATCTCACACAAGCCACTTTCACCCAACTTCCTATTCAAGCATCAGGTCAAGTCATGGAGGAGGAGGACTAAAAGGACACTACACTCTCCTCAAGAGCGCAAAATTCAGATTAGGCGCCTGCTCTCTTGTGACTTCCTGGCTCCAACGGCTGAAGGGACAGCAAACACCAATACCGGATGTGCTTCCACCAGGTCAAGAGAGCGGTTCTATCACCTCAGCGGTTATCTCAGGGCATAAGAGGGGCCTTAGACACTAGCATAAAAACAGAGGTTAGCCAACTGTGGGGCCTTGCTGTTGCTCAGTCACATCGGTCTCTTTTGCGACCCCATGGACTGCAGCCCGCCAGGCTCCTCTGTCCATGGGATTCTCCATACTGCAGTAGGTTACCATTTCCTTCTACAGAGGGACCTTACACATCAGCATAAAAACAGAAGTTAGCCAACTGTGAGCTAGACTTTGGGCAGACTGCGAGTGGGGGAAGCACTTTCAAAGGCAGCTCCATTAAAGCTGGCGGCATCGTATTTATTTTTGGAGAGCTCTGATCACGGCCATAGACTCGTCTGAAGAATTTAAGTGGCTCATTAGCACCTAAATGCATTTGGATTCCTCAGCTTACATCCTTCTAAAATTATGTTTGTGTCTTCTCAGAATATGTCTTACATCGTTGTATTGAGGTAACAATAGCTTTAGGGTTTCACTTCTTGGCAGGAGCCTTCCGAGTGCACTGGAACACCAAGGGCACAACTTTAGACTGACATATGCCTCAAGTTCCCAAAGTTAGCTTCTGCTGCAAACCCACCTACGGAAACCCTCTGAAACACAGAAAGGGTCTTAATCAGGGGTGTAACCCAGCAACCAGGAGATAAACTTCTGCTAGAATACATGATACATGCTGGACTTTAAACCCAGAGATTCTGATTTTTCGGGTCTTAGATATATTCTGAGTAATTCCTCTGAAAATTTTAAGGCCCATCTTGGATAGGAATGACTTCTCTGATTCATGCAAAGTGTGTTTGGGCAGGTTCCACTGTGAGAAGGCAAAAATGTGCATGAAGCAAGGGTCTGAAGAATTTGCTAGAGTTTTTGAGTTGGATAAAAAAAACTTAATTTCTTCCCCAAAGGTTCATTATGTCCTAATTTTATTTATGTCTTAAAATTTTCTATAGCTTAAAAAAAATTGTCCCCAAATAACCCAGTACCATTTCTTTGAAAGTCTTCCCCGCTGCCTGTGACCACTTCCTACCAGAGTACACCCCCATCTCCTAGCCCAGATTCTGGATGCCGGACGCTCCAAATGGGCTGACTTTTCACCCTGCACATGTCCACAGGGCAACTACTAATGTTTTAGGATCCCTCTCTTTTCTGAGAGAGCTTCAGAGAATTTCTAACTGTCGTCTGGTGACTGACAGGAGAGACAAGCTGCCGCTCCAGACATGGTCACCACACAGAGTAAATTGCTCCAGCTTGTGTGGGGTCAGGACCAGGCAGAGGCGAGTAACTTAAAGACCCAATGGCTGTGGCAACACAAAGCCTCAAGGTGAGGATTTTAACCAAAATTCAAATAAAAACTCAACTGTTAAATTATTCTGCACAAATGAGCTTATTTACAAGTAGAGTCATGGATGTAGAAAACAAACTTACGGCTACCAGGGGATATGGGCTGGCAGGGGATAAACTGGTAGATTGGGACTGATATATACACACTACAATATATAAAGAGATAAAACTAATAAGAACCTGCTGTGCAGCACAGGGAACCAAGGAACTCTATTCAGGATTCTGTAATGGCCTATATGGGAAAAGAATCTTAAAAAAAAAAAAGAGTGGCTATATGTATATGTATAACTGATTCACCCTGCCATATACCTGAAACACAACACTGTAAATCAACTATACTCCCAGTAAAAATTTAAAAAGAAGTTATCCTGCAACATGAATTAAGTCAGAGAAAATTTCAAGTAAACAAAATCACGCTTTAAAAACAACAAAGTGAAATATGTCCAGAGAGAGATCTATGTACTTGCATGTACATGAAGTGCACATCTAACCTGAAAAGCCCAACAACAGATTTCTAGTAAGGTACCTGATCATTCCGTTCCCCAAGGAAGACACCATTGTTGCAAATGCCTGTTCAAGTGGCTTCTCTGAGCCCTTCTGATTCACCTGTGAAAAATTAAAACCACCATAGCTTTAAATTTAATTAAAAGGAGACAGTGACATCAGCAAAATGGAAGACTGTGAAGCTTTAAGCTCTTGTACCCTCACAAAAACATCGGAGAAAAGAGATGCTGTCTAAACCAAATTTGTAGGAACTCTGGAAAACAATCAAAGGTTTTTAGCAACCAAGGAGAGCTCCAATCAAGATAAAGCCATCTTTAAACCTGGAGGACAATTCTGTAGCATTTTTCTTGCCCTTGCCTTAGCCTTTCTCCAATGCAGTGACAATCTTAGCTTAAGCAGCAGCAACAGTTCTCAGTCCCTCTCCTCTAACTGGAGGGAGAAGACGAGAACTTATTTGCAAACTATTGTGTATGTTTTGTTCTGATCTGAAGGAGTGACTCGGTGGTCTCTGTCCTGCATAAATGTGAACACAGGCAGAGAAAGTGGTCAACACTGTGCTCATATAAGCTGCAAGAGGACTACAAACCAACAGATGCCTAAGGCAACATATTTCAGGTGGTGACATTAAAAAGACCATCTAAAGCCTGCAGAAGCAGCTGGGGTGTTAATGATAACTCTTTGGGAAATTAGGATGTTAAAAAACAGCCACATTCATGGAGGGTTTTAGAATGCCATGTGCATATCCAAGCAAGATGCACCCTCCGAAAACTCCTAAAAAGACCTTAAGGCTTCACCTCAAGCTAATCCCTAGGTTCAGAGCAAGCCTAACTAAATACGTGAAGGACTGCTCCACCACAGAACCAGTCAGCAGAAATTGGGAGATGGGTTTGTTCTCTTTTTTGGTTTTTCCTTTGTCTACTTCAGGTCCTAATACTCAAGGAAATTGCTATCACACTGTTAGCTGAACACAAGCAAGCTCAAAGAATAGAGACTTTAGTGAGCATACACAAGGAACAGTCTTTGCAAAAATAGTTTGGAAAAGTCTGAAAACAGATGGATTACTATAGCATTCAACAATCAAAACAAAACAACAGGAAACCCCTAGGAAAGAAGAATCTGACTTCCTGAGTTACTGTATTATGTACATCCAATACCCTGTTTTCAACAAAATCATCATAAGGTATACAAAAAAAAAACAAAAAAAGGAAGACAAGGCTTAGTTAATGAAAAAGGGTAAATCGATAGAAATTATCTCTATAGAAGCCTTATTTATAAAGCACTTTCAAAATAACTGCTGTAAATATGCTCAGAGCTAAATGAAAACACGGACAAAGAAGTAAAGGAAATGAGGAAAACAGTATATGAAAAAAAAAAAAAGAGAATATCAAAGAAACAGAAACTATTCTAAGGAACCACACAGTAAGCCTGGAGTTGAGAAGTACAAAAGGGAAACTAAAAATTCACTAAAGGAGTTCAACAGCACATTTGAGCAGGAAGAAAAATGAATCAGCAAACTTGAAGATAGAACAAATGAAATAATCAAGTTGAAGAAAAAAGAATCAGAAAACTGAACAGAGTCTAGGGGACTTGAGACACCACCGAGCATACAATATATTCACTATAGGAGTCCTAGAAAAAGGAGAGAAAGGACCAGAGAGGTTATAAAGAGAAAATGGCAAACAACTTCCCGAATTTGATGAAATATAGAGATCTTGATTCAAATCCAAGAGGTATCCAATCTCCAGATAGGACAAATCCAAAGAAATTCACATCAGACATTATAATCGAACTACTTAAAGACAAAGAGAGATCTTGAAAGCAGCAAGAGAGAAAGGACTCGTCACATACAAGTGATTCTGAGTAGAATTATATGCCAATTTCTCTTCAGAAACCTTAGAGGCCAGACGGCCACGAGATGGCATATTTATGTACTGAAAGGAAAAAAAACGACTGTCAACCAAGAATTTTATGTCCGGCAAAACTGTAAATCAAAATTGAGAAATTAAGATATTCTTAGTTTTAAAAAAGCTGAGGGAATTGGTAGCTCAGCTGGTAAAGATTCTGCCTGCAATGAAGGAAACCCTGGTTTGACTCCTGGGTCAGGAAGACCCCCTGGAGAAAGCATCGGCTATCCACTCCAGGATCCTTGGGCTTCCCTGATGGCTCAGACAGTAAAGAATCCACCTGCAATGCGGGAGACCTGGGTTCGATCCCTGGGTTGGGAAGATCCCCTGGAGGAAGGCATGGCAACCCAGTCTAGTAATCTTGCCGGGAGAATCCCCCACGAACAGAGAAGCCTGGCGGGCCACAGTCCATGGGGTCGCAAACAGCTGGACAGTCATGAGCAACAAAGCACAGCACGGCACGGCACAGATCTACCCTGCCAGAACCACTACCCAGAGTCCTTGGCTTAAAATGAAAAGACACTACAAAACAACTCAGAGCCAGGCAAAGAAAATCAGCCTGCTCAAGACAAGCAAGAGACGAAGGAATAAACACTATGCAGTATGATTCAGATGAGGCACTTAGAACAGGCAAATCTACAGAGACAGAAGCAGAATAGAGTTACCAGCAGTTGCGGTGAGAGGGATAATAGAAGGTTACTATTTAAGGGATACTGAGTTTTTGTCTGGTATGATGAAAACTTCCGGAAATGGAGCGTGGTGATGGTTGTGCAACACTATAAAATAACTTAAGGCCATTGAACTGCACACTTAAAAATGGTTACCAAGGTTAAATTTTGTCATGTTAAAAAAAAAATAGGCTAAGGTTTTGTGCCCCAAGAAATGTAAGAAAGACACATACCAGATTGATTATGACTTGTTTTCCATAAATAATTATTTGTGAATCAAAATGCCTTTGGAAACCGTCCATCTAGAAAGAGAGGGAAAAAAAAGTTATACACTTTACAAGAATACTTCCAGGATGTTTAAAAGGATCTCCTTAAATGTCCTATCTCTATATTCAAGAGAATGACATTAAGCTGTCTTCTAGATATTCTTAATACCATGTAGTAAGTAGTAATTATAAGCCATTCTACTCTGAGCTACAATATTACTATTGTACTTCTGAGCTTAATCTCAAATAGAATACACTAAATATTTTAAATAGCATAAGGTTGCAAATCTTACTGAGATCTCTAAAATCAAAATTTACTGTGACGTTCAATTTGTTTTTCCACATTTTAATATGCCATCTTACAGTCTCTTGGTTTAGAGGTCCACTCTGTGCCAGAACCAAGGAGAAAGGCCTCAAAGACACTGAAGCCTGACTTATGAGAAATACATGCTCTATATGCAAATTATAATTTCAATAGGCTTCTATTCATAGTCAATGAAAATAGCATGGAAGATACACACATGATTTGCTACTTTGTTGATCAGTGGCAATGGTTTGTACTTGAGGTTTGGTCTTTGAGACCAGTAAAGTGGTATTGATCCTCGAGTCTACAAAAAAAGAGAAGATATGTAAAAAGAAACATATACACACACACTTGTTTTTCTCAGCTTTCTGCCAGGGGTATGTAAATATCAATGACTGAAAAATAGAAAAATAAACATATGACCTACTAACTATGAAATAAATTCATGCCTACCTGCTCCTAAATTCGTATTTTGTGGGGAAACATTTAGAAAGGACTTTTTCTGATTTTACATACATGTACTTGTGGACAGTTGGGCTTCTCCTAAATTCTAAAATAAATCAATTTATCTGCAAGTAAAAATTACCAAGTTATGTCTGCTATATAATTTAGCATTATAATAAAACGAGAAAATAGCTTTGTTCATTCTCAAAAGAATATCTTTATCAACTTAAAAATATTTTTAGCCATTAATGCTCTCGACCGACAAGTGACCCATTGCTCAGGTATTATGTCACAATGACGTGCACGGCAGGTCAGGTCAGGCACAAGTCAGCTGCTTGTCCTGTCGTCACGGCCCTGTAGACGTCTGACGGGTTAAGCACACCCCTGTACCGCCGACCCTATCCTCTTCTGTAGGGATTTAATTCAAGGGCCGGAAACAGAGGAAGCTGAGTGCCGGCCAGCTTAATGGAATATCCTTATCCTGGGTGAACTCTGTCCACATCATAGACTGCGATATTACTTTAAAATGAGAAAAAAGGAGAAAAACTTCAACAATATAACGGGAAATCACAATCCAAGCTGAAAAGCCCAACTGGCTGGCTGCCTCACAGACACAGTCACTTGCCTGTACAAATGAAGCCTTGCTCCCGTTGTAGTGCACAATCTGTTCTGTTTCTACAAAGTTAGCTGCATGGCCTTCAGAATCAATTCCTGAATTGAAAAAAAAAATTAACTATATTTATTCCATAAGAAAAACACAAGAAACTCGCTAATTCACTCTTAACTTGAAGAGAATTAAGTCAGTTCAAATTAGTGGAAAAGTACTTTCAAAACTAAATTTCAAACAAATGCAGAGTACACCATCAGAAAGCTAACAGATGCTTGCTCATTTACATGGGCTTAAAGGCAGTATTAAGGACCTATTAATAAACAAATGATGCTGACTGCTATTTACTATGTCAATTATTTATATATACACAATTCCTCCAAAACAGTGTTTCTCGAACTTTGTACATCTTTTAAAGAAAAACAAGTTCTCAAAAACCTCTGAGAGTATATTATGACATAGATCCCAGTTTGAAAAACCCCATTTTGAAAGTTAAACCATTAAACACGGTATTAAATGCAAATGTGGGCCATTTTGTTAATAGTTTTTGTTATAATAATGCAAGTAGCCCAGGAGATGCTGATAACCTTAACTATCAAAATGAAAGCACAAAAAACTGTATATAATCCTACAATTTCTAGAACTCCATGCATACACCCAAAAAAACTAATTTGAAAAGCACTGCTCTTTGCTCTTAATTAGCCTTGATTTACTTAGTTCTTTCAAATGTTTGAAGCATTACCTTACTATCTTGTTTATATTATCTATTTTAACTAAGAAAAATTTGCTAAAAATCAACAAAGGCAACTTTCAATTAGTGCCTGACTCAAATTATCAGGAAAAAAAAAGTAGATTTTTAACCATCTCAAATATTTAACATCCTTTCTATCTGACATATGTCTAAAACACTTAACACTGAGGTGTAACATATAATATCACTGTTTTTGTTAAAATATTTACCAGAAGGGGAAACAAATTATGAGTCAAATCAGCAATAAAATGCCTTTTCAACCCTTTCTAAAACCACTTGTTGAAGCATGGGCTATACTCGGTTCTGCCCAGAATTTCCACTAAGGATAATATGTAGTTATTTTAAAAACTGAGACTAAGAGTTAAGAGTGTGTAAGAGAGAGTTAAGAGTTATGTGTGAGAGAGAGGATCTTTAAGAAGGGATTGTCAATATATATTTAGTTTAAAAAAACCCAAGGTACAAGAAAATGTACACAGTATACAACCACTGCCTACAAAAGGAGAACACACTTGCAAAAAATAAAAATTATCTGAAAGATAAGGAACTAACAGCAGATCAGCTGGTCAGGGGTAAGATGCAGCAGATACAGTCAGAAAGGCGAAATATTTTTTAATTGCATATCTTTTTATATTTCTTGACTGCATTGCAAATTTAAAGCTTTTAATTAAAAAATATGACTCCATCCAAGACAATCCAGATATAAAGGCATTGCTAACTTTAATCCTGATTCTATAACCTTGGTCAGTTAACTCACTAAATGTCTTTCTTCCTCTGCTATGCTAAAGATTAATGAAATGACTTTTACAACCTCCTAGCCCAAAACTTTCATGATTTACTATAGAGTAAATCCACAGAGTTTTATTCTGATGTACTTTGGCTTAAAAAAAAATAGATTCAAGGAAACTTCTCTCATAATGACAGTAACTTTTAATACTGATTTTAATACCCTGGTTTAAGCAAATTAGCATGTTGCTAGAACAAAGTCTAGAGAATAAATGCTCGAATGTAAATCTTAAAAGGCTGAAGGCACAAAGTCAAATGTCTAGCTTTATACATGCAAAGAAACCAAAAGCAATAAAAGAAAAATACTTTCTGGTATGGGTTTAGGTTACTGAAAACTATAGTGATTTCAGTTATGCTTTCAGACATTCAGCAAATTACACGATCAGTTCATCTTACAGTATTAAGCAGCAGTCTACAGTGTCTATGAACAATGCAATGAATGTCACCACAGTAGCTGGAGTAAAGCACAGAAGACCTACCTAATTATCATAATGAAGCAGGAGATAAACATTTAGCGAGGCTATCAAATGATAATGAAAACAAATAAAATACAAAAGGTTACATTCAGGTCACCATGAGCCGAACACTAATTAGAGACAGATATAACCCAGCACCAAATCGCACTGACAAAATTCATCTCACCTCTCACATAATAGCGCACACCAGCTCTGAAACAACTCCTCCTCGAGATGAGAATCCAATCAAAGCATTTTCCATTAACAGAACATGAGTGCATGGTAATAACTCAACTACATTAAGAAAAATACAACATGTGGAGAAATCATATGTATTATTTTCAGATGAAATTTGAATCTCTCTACCCTAGTTAGAATGACTCTGTCTCTAAAAGGAAAAAAAAAAGCAGAGACTATGCAAATCTTTGTTTCTTCATGAATATTCACAAGCCTTTACTTCTGATTGTGAAGTTCTGTCAAGTCAGTAACCCTATGATGACATACAGTCAGTGTATTTCAGTGGTTCATTAGAGTGTCTCTATTTACATGATATGATCTCCTTTCCCTGACAGTCTCAACCACTTTGTGAAAGTAAAGAATACTAACCACATCACAAAAAAATCATCACTGAGTCAAAAACATATACATTTAAAAATAGATTAACTTTCAAATAAGAAATGGAAAAAAGACTAGGCCACTGAAGTTTATAATATATATATTATATACATAATTACAAATAACAGTTGGTAAACATATGAAGATTTACACGTCAAATTGTAAATTAAAGATTATTCAGAGGCAGATAATTAAAATTATCTCCTCCTTCAGATGTGTATAAGAGACAGCATCATAGACATGCTGGTTTTGAAGTCATATATAGTGGATGTGATGTCAGATATACTGGGTGTGTTGACATAAAAACATTTGTGATGTCATCTATAGGGGCTGTGATATCACATACTGTAAATATGATATCATAAATATAGTGCATGCGATGTCATCAATACAGTGGGTGGGTGTGATATCATATGTAGTGGGTGTATTGCCACATAATTACAAATAACAGTTGGTAAACATATGAAGATTTACACGTCAAATTGTAAATTAAAGATTATTCAGAGGCAGATAATTAAAATTATCTCCTCCTTCCTCACGTGTTTGGTCATGGTTTTTTATATATATATAAAACATTTTTCTTAATATAGTTTGATTCATCTATTATAAAGCATAGTATTATAATAAAATATCTATAAACCTACTTTCAACTTCCAAACAGTATCAAAACCCTGAATCTAACCACGTGCTCCTCGATCCCATCCAACTGTCTACTTGCCACAAGGCTTGTGGAGACCAGTCTTCTGCCTTTTAAGTGTAATCCCTGATAGCTCATTTGGTAAAGAATCTGCCTGCAATGCAGGAGACCCTGGTTCAATTCCTAGGTCAGGATGATCTGCTGGAGAAGGAAGAGGCTACCAACTGCAGTATTCTTGGGCCTCCCCTGTGGCTCAGCTAGTAAAGAATCCACCCGCAATGTAGGAGACCTGGGTTTGATCCCTGGGTTGGGAAGATGCCCTAGAGAAGGGAAAGGCTACCCACTCGAGTATTCTGGCCTGGAGAATTCCATGGGCTGTGTATAGTCCACGGGGTCCCGAAGAGTCAGACATGACTGAGTGACTTTCACTTTTTCATATGCAACCATGACTTAAAAACACACAGCTTGTTTTATAAGAATGGCACAACACTCTTAATGTAACTCCAAGTCCTTGTTTATTCCCCCAGTAAGTACCTAACACTAATCATTACTGCATGAAGCAGCAGTTCGGTCCTCTTTGGTGTCGTATGAAATCTGAAAGGACCGTATCACAAAAGCCCTAATTGTGCTGATGGAACTTGCAGCTCAGAGTCGGTTCTAACACTGGTGCTGTGGACATTCTTGAAAAAACTCCTGGTATAAACATGTTGGGTATCCAGAGGGGAAGGCCTAGTCAATTCATAAGGAAATGCTAAATAATTTTCAAAACAGCAGTACCGAATGACACTAGCAATATGAATTTCTTTTTTAGCAATATGAATTTCTAATGATTCATCCTTCTCCATCACCTGGTATCATCAGCTTTAATGACTCTTCTTGAGCTCCCAATTCACAATCCTTTAAAAGCACAGTGCTAAAGAAGACTTCAAAGCCGTATTTATGCATTCATTTGCTCAAGTTATCTCTTTGGAGCAGGGAAGAAAGACTCAGACAGGAGCCTGCCCTGACAGAACTGAGTAAAGCATGGAATATGTCTGTTTTATGAATCATTTTCTTCTGATTACAAGATGAATATCCTTCCAGAAAGCATTGGAAGGAACAAGAGAAAAATAAGTCAGGCAGAAGCCCATCATCACGACGCAGCTTTTAAAATGTCAATGTGTTTACTTCTAATCTTGTATCAATTAGTGACTCCCAGGGCCATGCGCTCCCACGTGGGATGCCCATTTCACATGCTGTCCTCAGCTTCTGACTACTGCTCACAGCTAACGGCACTGCTTCCCATTTCACTGTGAAAGTAGCCGCCATCACATGCTCCCACCACATCTACGCGCCCACCGGCCTCCACGCCCACCCAGCTGCTTCCTTTCTACCACGGCGGCTGAGCTGGACAGTCCAGCGGACCAGCTGTCCTTGCCAGGCCTGTGACCTGTGCACGGAGCCCCAGCCCCTCACACACTCAAGGACACCGCGCCAGCAGCGACCGCGCTCTCGCCTTCTCCGCAGCCTGGCTTCTGGGATTTGGTGAGAGCCCCCACTGGGGAGGGGAGGGCGGGAGCAGGAGCCTAGCCTCCCTCCCGAATGGTCATTTTAAACGACCAGCAGCACGTCAGCTGATCCGGCCCCCTGCCTGGACACCGGGTACACCTTTGCTGTGGGACACAGCTCTCACCTGGCTGGCTCTCCTCTTCCTCAGCGGCCTTTGCTGGTTGGTCTTCATTTCCCCAACTTTAAATCTTAGAGCCACTGTGCGACTCGTCCTTCCACTCACCCACTCCGACGCCTTGCTCCAAGGCCCTCCGTCCTCACTGGGGCCAACAGTCCGCGGCTCTAGCATGGACTATCTAGAATCCCCTTCAGGCAGGCTTCTCTCCTTCTCCACACCTTTTCCTTCGCTATGTACCTTTCTCCCTTCGATGCTCTCATCCCATAGTTTTGAATGCCATCTGTGCCCTGAGGTCTCTCAAATATATGTCTCCAATGTGGACTTCCCGCCTAAACTCCACTTCCATTAATCCATGTTTTCTTGCCATCTCTACTTTGATATCCACAGACATTTCAGGCTTAACGTGTCCAAAGAAAGGCCTGAATACTCTGGCCTCCCTCCCACCTCAGCTCTGACCCCTCAGTACATGGCTTCCTTCCACTTACTCTGGCCAAAAACCTTAAGATGCATACTAAACCCTCTGCCCTTCCCCGTGTAATACAGTTTGTCAGAAACTCCTTTTAGCTCTATCTTCAAAACACATCTGGAGCCTGACCACTGTTGATCACCATCACCTCCCACCCGGATTACGACAACTGCTCCTAACTCCGCCTTGCATCCCCCTGCTCCCCTTGGGCTTATTCTCTGCACCAGTGTCCGAGTGGCCCTGTCCGGCCATGCCGATTCTCTGCCCAGATCCCGAGCGCTCCTCCTGACAGTTAGGCCAAGCTGCTGAGGAGGGCCTGCAGGATGCGGGCCCAACTGCATCTCGGAACCCAGCTCCCTCCTGCCCTGTCCACTCTCTGCCCCAGTCATGCTCCCGCCACGGGCCCTCTGTTCTTGCTGGTCTCTAAGTACACAGAACATCGGACGACAGTTCTAGTCGAAAGTCAACACTAAACAAAGAACAATGAAGGGCTTCCCTGGTGGCTCAGGGGTAAAGAATCCCCCTGCCAATGCAGGAGACATAGGTTTGACTCCTGGCCTGGAAGATCGCACATGCAGCGGAGTAACTGAGCCCGTGTGCCACAACTACTGAGCCTGCTCCAGAGTCCAGGAGCCGCAACTGTTGAAGCCCGCAGGCCCGAGAGCCCGTGCTCTGCAGAAAGAGAAGCCACAGCGATGAGCAGCCCCCACGAGCTACAAGGAGAGAAAAGCCTGCGCGCAGCAGCGCAGACCCACCACAGCCAGAAATAGCTGGCTACATTTAAACATCTTTTAAAAAGCCAGTGCTAGGCTTCAGATTTAAAGCTAAATGGATAATCTGTTTCTATAATCTCATTTACCATTATTTGCCCATTCACAATCTCAGTTTGGAATTAAAAAACACACACACAAACAAGTGGCCCAGATCCTTCAAGCGCTACCTAAATAGAACATTTACTATTATTTTACCTTTAGGAGAACCTGAGAGAGCTTCAGGGAAAAAGCAAAACAAAACCAGAATAAACAAGAGCTTTTATCCAGACATTTTCTGATTTCTATTCCCTCACAACTGTAGAAAATCTTTCCTGCATTACTATTTTCTGCTTTTAAGTATAATAGGCATGATAATTTAAGGAAATCATATTAACACAATAAACAAACAAATCACAGGCTTCTTTGGGAGTACTTGAGAGAGACCCCCTCAGCTTCTAGCAGAGCCCCGGTCTCGGGCACTCAGCAGCACGCTGTGCGGACCCTTTAACAGCCAGCTCAGTCTGCTCCCGTTTTTATTAATACAAAGATGTCTCTGATAAAGACGTTTTTAAAAATGAACTTACAATTAGATAACCATTACTCACTCTGTACTAGTACCGTACCTGCTCCGCAAGCACCACTCTTTGTAAAAACATCTATGTTTCATTTTTTCTGGGGCTATTTCAAATGACAAACATAATTTTCAACTGTAATTCTCCTCTCCAAGTTGCTGGTCACCCTAGTTCCCGAGTATTTCTTAATTACTAAGAAAAATGTTTTCACAAGTCAGGCTAAAATTATTCTTGTTTATTGATAAAGTCTTAAAAAGCCAAAACACAGTGGACATAGTTCTTCTTTTAACCCACTAGCCCCAGAATTCTGGGAGAGAGAACATGATTCAGTCTAAAGAGTTCATTCTATTTAAAAAAAAAAAAAAGAAGGTCATTTACAACCCTCAGATTTTAATAGGTTTGATTTTATCAAAAGCAGTATCTACTAATTCTAAAATACTCTCCTCATGTAGCAGTTGAGACTGTCTTTAAATCTGCCTTATAATAATATTTAAATAAAGACTGCCAGAAAACTAAAGAGTAATATGTAAGGATACAGCCATGTAATACCGGAAGGGCAAACCGATGGACCTGAAATGAAGATAATGTTTAGGAATAAATATACTTTAATAATAATGAAAAGAAGCACTATATAAAAAATATTTAAAGATGGGGAGGTAAATATACAAACATAACGAAGTAGCAAACTTATGGGCAACTTAATTTTAATGAAATTTTTCTAATGTCACATTGCCTTTTCAATTTAAAAAACTTAAGTATTTGCTGGAATCACTTGGGCTTGAACATTCAGAGATATTGGAACACTAACAAGACTACAGAAAGGGTCAGAATGTCTCTCTCTCTCTGTCAGTCTTGGCCTACAACAACTGCACTCCTCCAGGAGTTCAATCTAATCTTCCCAAAAAGGCAAAGCAAATGTCAAAAAATGAAGCCATCAGGCAAACCTATTTACCCAGATTCCACACATTACGCTTCTGAAGCGGGCCTCCTTGTCTATACCTCATCTGTATAAACCAGGAACAGAGGGAGGTGACATCTATGCACGTCTATCCTGGGTGACTAAAGGAAGTCCGGGTCCCGTACAGACACAAATGCAGAGCTTTCTGCTTGCCTGGGCAAGTAGCTATGGCCCGATTTCTACATTATTCATTTTCCAAGACGTATTCTCTCTCTCTTCCTTACAGAAAGCAATGTTATTTTTACTCAGATATTTTTTTCCTTATTTAAGGGTTCCATAGAAGAGCAAAGTAAAATAACTAGGCTTCTTCAACCTAGAATGATGTGAGAGGGTAGATCTAATCGAAGTCCACAAGTTTATAAACAGTTAAATCAAATTTCTTTACCAAAATCCGTAGTGATTAACTAGTCATTATGTAACATGTATTCAATTACAACTTGGATGGTGACAAATAAGCTGATTTTATTTAGTGTACATTACCTCTGGCTGAGCAGAAAGTTCTCGGAGAAGATGACCGTTCCATACAAACCGCTGATCTGCCTGAGAGAGAAGTTTTAAAATTAGCGTGGGCTCAGCCATGTCCAATTCTTTGCAACCTCATGAACTGCAGTATGCCTCTGTCCTCCTGCAGACTCCTCTGTCCTCCACTGTCTCCTGGAATTTGCTCAAATTCACATCCACTGAGTCAGTGATGCTATCTAACCATCTCATCCTTTGTTGCCTCCTTCTCCTTACACCTAAGACTACATATAATTTTACCAGAGTAGACTATTATACTCGTTAGTAAGTTAGTCAACTAAAATATTGATTTAGGTTGAACTATATAAAATTATCACTTTTATGGATCAAAAATGGTCAATTAGTGGCAATTTCATATAGTCTAAGCCAACAGATAACTGACTGCAACTTTATAAATGCTATTTGCCCCCCTAAACATATCTATTTTTGTTAACAACAACAACAACAAAAATCAGGCAGCAATTATCTAGGTTCCTGAACAGCAGAAATTTCATGTTAAGATCATCTGAGGTCTAGCTTTAAAGATATACTTAATTTAAAAAAAAAAAAGGCGTGGGAGGGGGGATCACAAAAAAACCCACACTAAACAAAAGCATATTTCCAAGTTAACGAGCTGTTACTTTTCTTGTTGTAAAAGCTATAAATGACACCACTACAAAAAGAAGTTCATCTCTTAGAACATTAATTTTACAAGCACAATGGTGTTGCTACTGTTCTGTTAAAGCACAGACCACTGAGAGCTAGGAAATGGCCAACATGTGTGTTCAAGCTAGATTTCTGAAAATGCACAAATGCAGTTCCCAATCGTGTCTGTGAAACATACAGATTCTGGGATCTTGAATCTGGAAGTGTGATGTCTACTTAAAACATGGTATGTTTTCAAAGCCCCATACATGATCCTGATACAGCCAGGACGGAGAAAAATCAATATATATTTTTTGGATAAAATAGAGGCATGCTCCTAAAAATTAAAAAATAAATCAAAATTAAAAATATATATATAAGATTAAGCTTACCCTTTCCAAGAGACTCATTTCCTGGAATTCTGGACTAGTGTTGGAGAGTCGCTGCAAAGTATGGGTCAAATCATATGTCGTTGAAAAGTAAAACCCATCCATACTCAATACATGGTTCATCATTGCTAGGAAAGTTTTATTATCTTGTAACTGCAAAGAAAGCAGAGAACACAGTCTATCTTATCCCTGAAAAGGAATCAGCATGATCACAGAGTCAAAGTAAAAACCTTTAAGTCAAGCCCTGTTAAATGCCATCAGCACAAAGACTGGACAAGGGGGATGCTCACTTCCCTCGGACCTGGGACAGTTCCTGTCACATGGACAATGCTCAAGAGCACAGGGTATTACAGAAGCTGGGAGGAAGACCTCCTTCCCATTAGCATCCTTCACAATTTTTGCTCTAAAAGGCAGAAGAGGTGGTTTAATCAAACACCACCACCTTAAGTCATGACCTGGGTCTCAGATACTTTATACAGATTCTCTGTCATGTTCCCAGAAACTCCTTGCTAGGTTAGCATAATTATCCTCATTTGACAGAAGAAAAAAATTCTTTAAAAAAAAAAAAGCAAAAATGGAAAAGTCTAGGAGAGAGTGCAGTGGTCAAGGTGGTAATGAAGGAAGACCCTGAGCTCACCTCCTCCCACAGGCACCAAAATTACAACAATCCACACAGCGATTGTCTATGAAAGTAAGCTGAAGCCTGGTAGGACAGATTTTTCACAGCTAAAGATATCAAGAACGAACCATGAGATGGGTAAGAGAGGTGAAGACCTGGTATAGTCAACACCCACACCCTCAAGCAGGTGATTCACAAATGGGAGGATTATCACAACTGCCGAGGTTTTTCCCAGTGAGCAAGGGGTCTGAGCCCTACATCAGCTCTTGAGGTCAATGATCTTGTACCAGCAAGACAAGCTCCCAGAAATGCCTGGATCTGAAGGCCAGAGGCCAGCAGGGCTTGTGTACAGGAGAGCAGAACCACTGCAGGAAACAGACCCCCCTCCCAAGGCCTGCAGAGACTCTCACGCGCTCCGAGGCCCAGCATGGGGCACCTGAAAGGAGCCAGGGCCAGGCCCACTCAGTGATCTCGGAAAGCCTCCTGGACAGGCAGAAGGCAGCTGGGACTGCCACTGTGGATGGAGACGCTGGCAGCAACCACCTTAGGGACCTCGTTCTACCAGAAGGACAGTGGCGCTAGCAAGTGCCATTCTGGACCCTCCCTAACGCCTGTTAGTGGGGGGGCTTCTGCGCCCATCAGCTGGCTGGCAACAGCGCCGGGACACCCCAGGGAAGACAAGAGAAAAGAACAATGAAACCAAGACCTGATTCTTTGAAAAGGTAAACAAAATTGATGAATCAAGGGGGAAAGGGAGAGGACCTAACTAACTAAAGTCAGAAACGGAAGAGGACAAATTACAGCGGACACCACAGAGACACAAAGCACAGAAGAGCTTATTACAAACAACGGTCCGCCAGCAAAACGGACAACCGAGGAGACAGACACGCTTCTAGAAGTGACCTCCCAAGATGAACCAGGGAGAAACAGAAAGCGTGAACAGATTTATTACCAGCAATGAAACTGAATCAGTAATTTAAAAACCACCAAAGTCCAGGATCAGACAACTTCACCGGTGAATTAAACCAAAGAGTGAACACCTCTCTGAAACTATTTCGAAAAACTGAAGAGGAAGGAATGCGTCCAAACTCATGCCAAAAGGCCAGTATCACCCTGATACTCACATCAGATAAAGTTATCACACAAACTCACAATCATAGGCCAGTATCACTGATGAACACAAGGCAAAATCCTCAACAAAATACTAGCAAACCAAATTCAGCAATACATTAAAAAGATCATATGCCATGATCAAATGGTACTGAGCCCAAGGATAGGAGGACAGTTCAACACCCACCAATCAAACAATTTACTACATTAACTGAAGAATAAAAGTCATATGATCATCAACAGATACAGAAAAGGCATTTTACAAAATCTATTATCCATCTGTGATAAGACCTCTCAACAAAGCATGTGTGCTGTGCTTGGTCGCTCAGTCTCGTCCGACTCTGCGACCCCAGGGACTGTAGCCAGCCAGGCTCCTCTGGCCGTGGGATTCTCCAGGCAAGAATACCGGTATGCTCCCTTTATGGGCCTCCCTGGTAGCTCAGCTGGTAGAGAATCTGTCTGCAATTCGAGAGACCCTGATTTGATTCCTGGGTTGGGAAGATCCTCTGGAGAAGGGGTAGGCTACCCACTCCAGTATTCATGAGCTTCCTTGGTGGCTCAGATGGTAAAGAGTCCGCCTGCAATGCAGGACACCTGGGTTTGATCTCTGGGTTGGGAAGATCCCCTGGAGGAGGGCAGGCTGTACACTGAAACTAATATTGTAAATCAACTATACTTCAACAGGAAAGAAAGGAAGATTCAGTAAAAGTAATATTTCTACTTATTTTCTGATAATTATTTTAGCTGGCTTTCACAATGAATACTGAGACTGACATTTGTTTTTATCCTTGTTTTTTTTTTTTTGAAGCTTCAGGAAAATTTAATTGAAGGAAATGCAATGATTGAGATTAGGCAAAACCGCAGTAAATATTCAGTCACCATCACAACTATAATTTAGTCCAAAAGGAGTGAACCATCCTCTGCCTGAAGTCTAACAGTAAATGGGGTGGAATAATAACCTGTTTTTATCTTGTTTTTAATATAGGATGTATACTGCACTCTTTAGATTATCCACATTAAATATGCTTTATAAACAAAACTCTACTTGATATGTTGACAAACCCATGCTATATTCGTTTAGATTATTTGTTTTTATCCTTGTTTTAAAGAGTAATTTTTAATGTCTGGTTAATACTTAATGTTTAACAAATGATTAACATTTAATGTACATATTACAAATCTACATACTACAAAATTTTTATTTTGGCCTCAACATTGTTTTGAAAAACGGAAGATACAAATAAGCAATTAGTTACACAGTCTGATGACAAATTAGAGCAATCAAGAAGAAATTGTTCAATATTACTGGGCTATTAAATATAAACATTTTCACTGCCTTAAACTGTCATGTCTCATAGAGGATGAATATATTAATATACCGATTGGTATATAAGTAGTAGAAAAAATAAATTTTAAGTTTAAACAAATTTTAAATTTTAAGTTGCTGTTGTGTTCGACTCTTTTGTAACGCTATGGACTATAGCCTGCCAGGCTCCTCTGTCCGTGGGATTTCGCAGACAAGAATACTGGAGTGGGCTGCCATTTCCTTCTCCAGGGGATCTTCCTGACCAAGGGATCGAACCCATGTCTCCTGTGTTGGCATGTGGATTCTTTACCAGTGAGCCAATAGGGAAGGCCATTTACAGCTTTACTTAGTCAATAAGACAATAGTGTTAGGACTAATTTTTTTTAATGTCTATTCCAGGTAAGATACATGTTTCAGAATAGTTAGCTTTCTTTTAAAAACAAACTTTTTATAATTCTGGGAATAAAAATACAATGTAAAAATTTTTTAAAGCAAATACTATAATGTACATTTAGAAAACAAATAGT
>SJYT01029106.1:367907-387648 GCA_006410635.1 Cephalophus harveyi | reverse complement strand
CTCCAGTACTTTGGCCACCTCATGCGAAGAGTTGACTCATTGGAAAAGACTCTAATGCTGGGAGGGATTGGGGGCAGGAGGAGAAGGGGACGACCGAGGATGAGATGGCTAGATGGCATCACCGACTCGATGGATGTGAGTCTGAGTGAACTCCGGGAGTCGGTGATGGACAGGGAGGCCTGGCGTGCTGCGATTCATGGGGTCGCAAAGAGTGGGACACGACTAAGCGACTGAACTGAACTGAGCAAGGCCCTGCCCTCCAGAGCAAGACCCAGGTTTTCCCACCACCAATCCCTCCCATCTGGAATCTTACACAAGCCTCTTAGCTTCCTCCATCAGGGGGCAGACAGAAGAAGCAAGAAGAGCCATGATCCCACAGCGGCAGAAAAGAAAAACCATATTACAGAAAGTTAATCAGGATGAAAAGCTAAGTTATGTCCCAGAGGAAGGGACAATATAAAACCCCAGAAAAACAACTAAATGAAGTAGAGAAAGGAAATCTTTCAGAAAAAGGATTCAGAGTAACGATAGTGAAGATGATCCAGGATCTAGGAAAAACAAGAAGATTCAAGAACTAAAGAACAAACAAACAGAGATGAATTACAAATACACTGGAAGGAATCAATAGCAGAATACTTGAGGCAGAGGAACAGATAAACAAACGGCCTGGAGGCCAGCATGGTGGAAATCACTGCCACAGAAGAGAATACAGAGAAAAGAGAAAAGAAAAGAAGACAGCCTCAGAGACCTCTAGAACAACATTAAACGCACCATTAGCATTATAGCAGTCCCAGAAGGAGAGGAGAAAGAGAGAAAGGATCTAAGCAGAGAGAGTCCCAGACTCCTGGAGGCCAGCATGGTGGAAATCACTGCCACAGAAGAGAATACAGAGAAAAGAGAAAAGAAAAGAAGACAGCCTCAGAGACCTCTAGAACAACATTAAACGCACCATTAGCATTATAGCAGTCCCAGAAGGAGAGGAGAAAGAGAGAAAGGATCTAAGCAGAGAGAGTCCCAGACAGGATAAACCCAAGGAGGAACACACTGAGACACATAGTAATGAAACTGACAAAGATTAAAGACAGAGATAAAATATTAAAAGCAACAAGGGAAAAATAACATATAAAGGATCTCCCATCAGGCTATTGGCTGATTTCTCAACAGAAACTCTACAAGCCAGAAGGGAATGGCACCATATGTTTACAGTGATGAAAGGGAGGACTGTACAACCAAGAATACTCTACCTAGCAAGACTCTCCTTCAGAGTGGACGGAGAAATCAAAAGCTTTCCAGACAAGCCAAAGTGAAGAGAATTCAGCACTACCATTCCAGCGTAACAACAAATGCTATAGGAACTTCTCTAGGCAGGAAATACAAGAAAAGGAAAAGACCTACAGAAAACAAACCCAAAACAGTTAAGAAATGGTAATAAGATCTTACACATCGATAACTACCTTAAACGTAAATGTATTAAGTGCACCAACCAAAAGACACTGACTGGGTGGATTAAAACGCGCACGTACGCACTTCCACTTACCACACTCTGCTTGACCCTCCAACTGTATATAATTATTTTATATTGTTTACGTACGTTACCATTATGGCTTGCAACTGTAATTAACTTTTATTTTTTTGTCTGGCTATTGACTGTGAAAACTGACAAACATCTTTCACTACTGTGATTATGTAACTATCACTCACTTAATACTATTGCAGCATGATTGGTCAACAGAAAAATAACAACTCTGTATCACCAAAACTACAACTTAATAGAAAAAACTGTAGTCACTTTTCAAAATCCAGGTGCATATCAGAATTATCTTGAAGTTTTTTGAAGAATACAAATGCCCAGGTATTGCTTTTTTCCTCCAGAGATCCAGAGATGTTTCTAATGAGCAGTCATGTTTAAAAACAACTGGACTATATGATGATCTTTCACTTTTAAAGATCTAGTTTGTTTCACTTTTTCTATTTCATATTCAGTACTCTCATTTCATTTATTTTATTCTCCAAAGTCTCCATCTCCTTTTTTCAAGTTCTTTCTCAAGCCTTTATCAAGCACAGTAGAAAAATTTTTGTATACATATATAAAAATATGTATAATATATATTAGAAAACTTATGAATTTTTGCCTAATTAAAAAATTTATAACCTTTTGATTACACTTGTTTGACTTAGTATGAATAGAACGCTAGATTTCTAATTTAAAAAATAGATACATAACAAGCAACAAAAGTTTACATATAGCACAGGGAACTATCGTTGATATCTTGTTACAACCTATAATGGAAAATAATTTCAAAAATAATGTGTACATGTATAACTGAATCACTTTGCTGCACACTGGAAACACTGTAAGTCGACGATACTTCAATGAAATATATATATTAAGAAAAAAAAAAAAAGAGCTGCAGAATAGGAGAGCATAGAAAGGAAGAACGGGGAGAGGAAGAGAGGGGTACAATCCAGGACACTCAACATCCGCTGAGCAGGAACTTCAGGACAGCAGACAAGAAAAAAAGAAATCTATCAAAGAAACAATGCACAAAGAAACCTCAAACCAAAGGACAAGTTTCCAGATGTAAAAGGCCCACCAAATAAATACGGACAGAGCGCACGCACACACAGAGGCACATTCAGGGTAAAACTTCAAAACACCATACAGACACAATCCTAAAGTTTCTAGGGGAAAAAAAAACAGCCAAAAAAGTAAAAGAAAGAAGTACTGAAATATTCAACAGTCAAACTACTGGATTACTCAACAGCAACACATTCTGGACTATTTAACAGCAAGGTCTTCAATTCTAAAGGATAATAAAATCCTAGCTGAGAATTCTATACTTAGCCACGGTATCATATACATGTACCTGGGGACAAAATGGAAACATCTGCAGACGTGCAACATCTGAACAGATACTTCTCCTTCACTCGTTCTGAGAAAGAAAGAAAAGCTCTTTCATCAAAATGGAGTAAATCAACACAGTCAGAATCCAAAACAAGAGAGAGGTAAAAGAAATTGTCGCGATGACAGTAAAGCGAGGGTCCAGGACAACAGCTTTTACAACAGGCCTAAGGAACAGCCAGTCAGATTAAAGCAGAGAGGACAGGGCTCCGGGAGGCGAGACTCAGGAAAGAAAATGAATCGACAGCTACCTGACTTATCTGAGAAGTTTTATCGCTGTCCCAGAGACTGAAGATTTATCAGCAATAAGGACAGAAAGAAAAGCCAAGCAAATAAAATACAGGCCCTTTTAAAAAAAAACACCTTCTTATTTTGTACTAGGGTCTAGCCCATTAACAAACAATGTTGTGATGGTTTCGGGTGAACAGCTGTACATAGACTTGTATCCACTCTCCCCCAAACCCCTCTCCCATCCAGGATGCCACATGACATGGAGCAGAGTTCCGCGAGCCGAGTAGTGCATCTTTGTTAGTCATCCATTTTAAATATAGCAGTGTGTACATGCCCATCAAAACAGACACTTTCTAATTCAAGGAAAAAAAGCGCTTTTATACGCAAATATAATATTATAATATACTGCTGATGTCCTTTGAGTCAATCCTATGCAACCATAATAATGTGAACTCTGAATCTCTTAAAATTACTACATTGAGAGGAGAGAAAGAGAGGTACAAAAACTAAATTCCCGTATTTTGAAGCAGAAAGTCATCATGTGACTAAAACTGAAAAACAATCGGGAAATGGCACTGTAAGCGTGTTCACAGGCGCGGAGCGAAGCACCAGAGGCAGCTGCGCACAAACGCGAAAGCAGGTCTCTGGGACCGCGGGGCTTGGGAGCGCGAAGAGTGCTCTTTACAATAAGCGATGTCCGTTTCAAACTGCTCCCTTGTATCCGATTACAAAGAGAATTAAGTTTTAAAAGGTGTTAAAAGAACAAAAGCAAACCTACGAGTAAGTGTGGATCAAGCTAAAGAAGCGTTCCATCTAGCCCCAGGGCTCTGGGAGCTTTGCTGGATCTAAGTTACCACTGGGCTGCCAGCAGGCGGCGCGGATCGATGTTATTGAAAACAGTTTACGAATTGGAAAAATGAAGATACGAACAGTGACTGCGACCTAATCAACATTTCTAAGAAGAGTAATTACAAGTAACAGCCCAGAAGCCAACTAATCATAACAGCAAGTAGCATTCCAACTCGTATCTTGTTTAGTCCCGCAGTCCTGTCAGATTCTTTTCGATCCCATGGACTATAACCCGCCAGGCTCCTCTGTCCACGGGATTTCCCAGGCAAGAATGTGGAGTGGGCTGCCACTGCCTGCTCCAGGGGATATTCCCACCCAGCGATCAAGCCCGCTCTCTCAGTCTCCTGCCCTGGACGGCGGGCTCTTCACCACTAGTCCCACCTGGGCAGCTCCGCGGCGGTTACACTGTGACCAAGAGGAGGAGAAAGAGGAGCTGGGTTTTCTGATTAGAAGCTCTACAAACTATCACTAAACCCAAGTTCTGCCTGGAGTCTGTACAAAATTAACCAGTCAACAGGCTACACCAAGTTCTCAATGGATTAAGTACACAGAAACTAAGAACACTCAATGATAAACAAATATAGGAAAGGGACTTCCCTTGTGGTCCAGGGGTTAAGACTCCCTGTTCCCAATGCAGAGGGCATGAATTCCATCCCTGGTTTGAGGAACTTAAAACCTCACATCCCCCTCTCTGTGGCAAAAAAAAAAAAACCTTAGATAAAAATAAAGATCGATTCTCTGGTTTGCAAATGTGTGCGTGTGTGTGTGTGTATAGACAAAATTTTCTTCCTGTTGCAAAAGGAAAAGTGTGTGTGTATAGGCAAAATTTTCTTCCTGTTGCAAAAGGAAAAATCCTCCTGTTGCAAAAGGAAAAGTGTGTATGTGTGCAAAAATTAGATAAAAATAAAGATCGATTCTCTGGTTTGCAAATGTGTGCGTGTGTGTGTGTGTATAGGCAAAATTTTCTTCCTGTTGCAAAAGGAAAAATCTTCCTGTTGCAAAAGGAAAAGTGTGTGTGTATAGGCAAAATTTTCTTCCTGTTGCAAAAGGAAAAATAATGGCCCTCAACTGATGTGATTTTTTTTTCAAGTTACTTATCTTACAAGGTAGATTTTAGATGTTAAAGAAATTCCCTGTGAGAAGATTATTTGATCATTAACTATGCTGTTGATATCAAATCTCTAAAGTTCAAAGTAATATCGCATACTAAAATAAACTGGTGAGGTATTAAGAATCCAGGAGGTATTAACAATTCTAACTCAACAGGAATACTACCTGGTGTCTTTCAAGACAGCAGACTTGACATCAACCCAGAGTTCTGGCCTCTGTTAAGATGACAGTTTTTGGAAGACACATCAAAATAGGCCCGAGCTTGAAGTCTCTGTTCTTGATCCCAGAGACCATGGACTTCAAAACCCATTAGGGTTTAAAAATAAAGGGCTGTCAGGCCCATGGAGATGCGTGGCCAAGAGGGCAAAGGCAGGAGGACTGTGAGCTCGCCTCCTCCCAGAGGCCCACCAGCGCCACGTTTACAGACCAACTACGGATGAGAGAGAGGGAAGAGCAGCAGCTGCGATCCTCTACAGCTACAGACCAGAGGAGGCGCCACAGACCCGCAGGAGGAGGAGACGCAGGGGGGCCAGGACCCACCCCCCGGGCAGGTGCCGCCGAAGGGAGGACAACTCACCCGCAGAGGCTCCCCAGGCGCGAGGGCTCCAGCCCCACAGGGAGCGGGCTCTCCAGCGGGTGCTCCTCCACTGGCAAGATCACTCCCAAGCGTTCCACTTCGAAGGCCAGGGGGCCTTACTTTCAGCAGAGCCAGAGGGCCGTGGGAATAGATTCCACTCTCAGAGGGCACACACAGAATCTCCCATGCTCCAGGACAAAAGCAACCATTTGAAAGGAGCCTGGGCCAGACTCACCTGCTGACCCCAGAGGGAGAGGGACGGCGGCAGACATCTCTCCCCCTATCACACAGTCGCTGGCACTGGCACCTGCCACTCTGGAAGCCTCTTAGCTTATCGGCACAAGGACCTCAGCCCACTAGCTGTCTAGCCTGGCCTGACTCCACAAGCGTCAGTACTGGGACACCTCAGGCCAAGCAACTGGCCAGGCAGAGACACAGCCCACCTACCCACCACAAGACACGCTGTCTTACGACCCCTGAGTCCACAGCTGCCCCCCAACCCAGCCCTGTACACCAAAGGGCACGGGATCCGCCCTAGACACCAGGGTCCCGGGACTAGCCCCAGGATCCCCAGGACCCTGCAGCCAGAGGCCCTGGGACCCAGCTCCACCCACCAGTGGGCTGGCACCACCCCTGGGGCCCCCTAGGTCCCCGCCCCACAGTCCAGTGGGCAGACCAGCAGCCCCAGGACCACTGCAGCCCTAAGCCAGCCACATCAGAACCCCGCACATTCCAAGACCGAGCTCTGCCCAGCAGCAGGGCAACTCTGGCTCTGGGCCGCCGTGCGCTCTGCAGCTAGTGGATTCGGCCAGGAAAAGCACCTACATCCACAATGAGTAGTTAAGGGATACACAAAACAAAAAGATGTAAAGGATGATGTCAACTGAGTAAACACGCGGGGCTGGGGGCGGGGAGGAGAGGAGTGAAAGTGCAGGGTGGTCACAGTGCTTTTCACTTAAGAGAGCAGCAGCTTAAAATAATGCTAGAGACTTCTCTATATAAACCTAGGAGTAACCACAAACCAAACATCTCTAACAGATACACACACGCGCGTGCACGCACACAGACACACACAGGACTTCTTCCAAGTGCACAGGGAACATTCTCCAGGACGGTGTGTTGGGAAAACTGTGGACAGCTACGTGTAAAACCACTAAAGCGTTCCCTCACACCACGCACAAGGGTGAATTCAAAGCGGATTAGAGATTTAAATGCAAGCTCTGAAGACATAAATTTCTAGAAGAAACACAGGCACAATCATTTTTGACATTCATCTCAGTAATTTTTTTTTTGATATGTCTCTGCAGGCAAAGGAAACAAAATCAAAAATAAACAAATGTAACTACATCAAATTAAAAAGCTTTTGCACAGTGAAGGAAACTATGAACAAAAGGTAGCCTCCTGAACGGGAGAAGTTATATGCAAATGATATATATGACATACAGAACTCTAACAGCTCAAGAGAAAAAAAAACGAGCAACCTGATTAAAAAATGGGCAGAGGATCTGAACAGATATCTTTCCAAGCAGATATTCAGATGGCCAATGTGCACATGAAGAGGCGCTCAGCATCACTAATCACGAAGGAAATGCCAATCAAAGCCACAACGAGCCGCCGTCTCTCACTTGGCAGCTGGCTATTACCAAAAAGACAGCAAAGAACAAGTATTGGCGAGAATGTGGAAATGGAACCCTTGTGCCCTGGTGATAAATTAGTGCTGCTGCTGCTAAGTCGCTTCAGTCGTGTCCGACTCTGTGCGACCCCACAGAAGGCAGCCCACCAGGCTCCCCTGTCCCTGGGATTCTCCAGGGAAGAACACTGGAGTGGGTTGCCATTACCTTCTCCAATGGGTGAAGTGAAAAGTGAAAGGGAAGTCGCTCAGCGACCCCATGGACTGCAGCCTACCAGGCTCCTCCGCCCATGGGATTCTCCAGGCAAGAGTACTGGAGTGGGCTGCCATTGCCTTCTCCGATAAATTACTGCAGTCACTATGAAAAAGAGAAGGGAGGTTCCTCAAAAAATTAAGAATAGAACTACCATATGATCTAGCAATTCCATTCCTGGGTATTTAACTGAAGAAAACAAAAACGGTAATTAGAAAAGATAAATGCACTCCTACATTCAATGCAACATTATTTACAAAAGCCAAGATGTGGAAACAATCCAAGTGCTCGTCCATAGAGAAATGGATACAGGTGATGTGTTTTATATATATATACAAGGGAATATTACTCAGCCATAGCAAAAGCATGAAATCTCGCCATTGTAACAGCCAATGAACTAAAAGGGTGTTATGGTGAGTGAAATGAGTCAGAACGAGAAAAGCAAACTCTGTATGACTTCAACTGTATGTAGACTCTAAAAGACAAGGGAACAAACCTCCAGTAACAGACGCAGAATCACAGATGCAGAGAACGGGGTATTGCGGGGAGCGGTGCAAGATTGGCGGGAGGCAGAGGGAGGAAAGGAATATGTGAGGGAGATCAACAGGTACAAACTTCTAGTTAGAAAATAAATGAGTCAAGGGTATGAAGTGTACCATGTGGGAAATACAGTCAATAGTTATTAATATCTTTGTATGATGAAAAAGCACAACCAGACTTATACTCTATGAAAAGCACAGAAACACCAAATCCTTATGTTGCGTACCAGAAACTAACATAGTGTTGCACGTCAAATATACTTCAAAAACAAACTCATAAATGAACTAAAAGGGTGTTATGGTGAGTGAAATGAGTCAGAACGAGAAAAGCAAACTCTGTATGACTTCAACTGTATGTAGACTCTAAAAGACAAGGGAACAAACCTCCAGTAACAGACGCAGAATCACAGATGCAGAGAACGGGGTATTGCGGGGAGCGGTGCAAGATTGGCGGGAGGCAGAGGGAGGAAAGGAATATGTGAGGGAGATCAACAGGTACAAACTTCTAGTTAGAAAATGAGTCAAGGGTATGAAGTGTACCATGTGGGAAATACAGTCAATAGTTATTAATATCTTTGTATGATGAAATAGCACAACCAGACTTATACACTATGAAAAGCACAGAAATACCAAATCCTTATGCTGCGTACCAGAAACCAACATAGTGTTGCAGGTCAATTATGCTGCCAAAACAAACTCATAAAAAAGAGATCAGATGTGTGGTCATCGGAGGCCAGGCAGGGGGAGGCAGAACTGGATGCAGGCAGTCAGGAAGAGAGGTGTGAGCGAGATCTGACTGCTCACTGTGCTGGACAGACTACAGACGCCGTCCTCGCACCAGCCTAGCCTGCATCTGTTCTCAGGGCTCCAGCGCCTCTGCCCTGGTTCACCTCACAGCTATGACAATTTTTTGAAAAAGAAAGGCCACTTCTTAACTGAGGACACAGCGTTTCTCTAGATAGAAGCTGCAGCCTGATTCACTTTCCAAGTTTCCTGCTTTACACATTTTTCACCTGACACTGCAAAAGGAAGAAACACCTTTCAGGGTTTCCAATAATGGACTTCTGTTGTTAACTGTCTGTAATTTTAAATTTGTCATTGTTTGACATCAGGCTTACATAAATGATTTAAATGAAACAGGATACTCAGAACTGCCTGAATGTTAAAGTTATATAAATTTCAGATTCCAAACAAATCAATATTGTTTTCTACATGTTCAACTTGAACATGTCCATTATTTTCAATCATAAGTAACTCATTTCCGTACCGCCCCAGGACTAAGATGAGAGCAAACTGACGGTAAGAGAAGATAAGGTCACGTGCGATGGCCGGCGCAGTGTGATGGAAAGATCGGCGGACTCTGGGCCTGCTGCGTCCCGTGGCCAGTGCTGCCACCGCTGGGCTGTGTGACGTCCCTGTCGGGCCAAGGGCAATGACCTCCCTGTCTGCCACAATGACAGAGAACACACACCAACCTAACTTCACAGAGGCAGTGGAAAGATAACACCACACAAGAAATGACTTACGGTGCTGCTGCTACAGCATATACTCCAGATTACCCCGGACTGTGATCTTTTTGAAGTGCTAGTGCTAGAAAGTAGCACTACAGGAAAGTGCTACTTTCTAGACTAGAAAGTTCTTTTCATTTACTCAGGTGCTCCACTGAGGACCTGCCACGCACCAGGCTTTATGCTAGGTACCCAGGAGGACTAGAGAAGAAACCAACACTAAGGTGTTTCTATTATGTTCTACATACTTGTAACCCAGCTGGAGAAACAAAGTATACATAATGATTTCATCGTTTCTAGACGAGTGCCACAAACAGTGCTACGGATCGGGTCGCTAAAACTTTCAGTCCTCCTGTCCAGTGGATCCTAAGCACACCGTTACTGAATCCTAAGAGACAGAACGGGCAAACCCATACGGAGAGCTGGGCTCTAGTCCCTGTGAGCAAACTGTCACAGGCGCTCAGTGAAGAGACAGATGTGGGGGGAAAGCTTCACAGGGAAGAGGAGTTATCTGTTAAGCATGCTGGTTTTGTCTACATTCTGTCAATCCTTGTAATAATGATACTGTGAAGTAGAAACCTCCCCGTTTTACAGATTAAATCCCATTTTGGAGAGAGTAAGTAACAGGGTCAGGACACAAAGCGGCGAGGGAATGCTAAGTCTGCTGTGACTAAAACAGCTTGCACTCTCTCAGCTCTACCACAAATCTGATCAGCATGTAAAGAAGGGAGAGAGGAAGAAGCACTTCTGGATACGAACATCTAAAGAAGACCAGCCTGGAAGTAAAAAGAGGGTGGCCAAGGCTGGCAGAATGAGAAACAAACAAAAGGCATTGAGCAGTTATGGGAAATAAGGTTAGGGGACAGACAGTGAAGAGCCAAGAATACAGGTGGCTAAGAAATGTGGACTTAATCCTATGGGTCAGTAAAATGGAACTGGAGACTGTAAGCAGGAGAGTAGAGGATGGAATGCAGGCATTAGGAAGGTGAACGTCTTATGACAGAGATGGGCTGGAAAAAAATGTATGGCATAACAAAGGACAAATTTTTAAAATCCCAAGCATTTCAACATTTAAATAAAGCCAGTAACAATACTTCCCCCCATTATAAAATAATCATACTATCTCTTGCACAAATCTCTTAAAACACATCTCTACGCACTTTAGAAAATGACCATTGCGTCCCACTAATTCTTATCTGGGTCAGAAATTGCTTCTACCTCCAATGCATGAAAAAAACAAAACAAAACCACCCCTCAGGTCAGAGAGGCTTCAGAGCAGCAAGGGCAAAACAGAAGAAATAAGAGCAGGCTCCAAAACACACACTCCTTGACAAAGAAAAACAAAGTTGTAAAAAAGTTGTATCTTTCAAAAAAATAGTTGTATCTTCATTTACAGAAGCACTTAGAACTATTTTTTCCAGGCAGAAAAAGTTAACTGACAAACTGGAGCATGACTTTCATATAACCCCAGATTTGCTTTTTCACCCAAGCAAATTTATAGTTTCCACTTCTCACAAAAATCAATACAAAAGCACCAGGCTCACCCTGAAAGTGCCCAATTTCCTTTCTCTGTTTTGTATACGGAGCGCCCTGCCCCACCTTTTAAGTCTGGGGACTGCATTCAGTGCCTCCTAGGCAGTTATCACTCCAACTCTCAAGTTCTCCATCCCATGCAACCTTGGCCACAGGAAAATTCGACCGCGTTTCATAACCTAACGCTGAGCTGCATTCAAGCCAAAGGCTCCAAACTGCTTCAGCACAAGTGACACCTGGTGTAGGATCCCATTAAACCTTCAGTGACTATCAGGTAGACAACAATAACCTAATTAGCCAGGACGGGCCACGTGACCCTAGTGTGGCCAGTACCCCAGTCAAAGACAGCTCCCGAGACTCAATTAACCAACAAGGATCACCTTGCAAAGGAGAACCCGGCGAGAGGGCGCGCAGCTGGGGTTTTCCAAGGGAATTAGAGTCAGGAAACCGTGGCAAGGTGGCGGGCGGGGAGCGGCTGAGGAAAAAGTAATTGTCTTTTACGCAAAACATCTGACGTGGACATGACCTCACTTTCAATTCTGCAGCCTTAACCTTTATCTGAACCTTCCAGAAAGTTAAGTGCACTTGAGATTCTGTGAGCATAGGAAGTGTCCAAACCACATCTTGCTCTCCTTTCCCTGTAGAGGAAATGTGATATCTCTGCCTAAGTCCCAAGATATTTTAACTTATTTAAGGACAGATAAGCTTCTGGAAAATTATATTTGCTTCTGCTGCTCAAGACATTCTGAGGTACCAATCACTGGACTTTCAGTCTAGAGGTAAAACATTAAAACACAAAGTGAGTAGAACAAAGTTATTCACAGACAAGCAAAGTGCAAGGGCTGATGGTAACCCTAAAGGAAGTTACACGTTACTGCTTTTTAATCCAGGACAAACCTCAAACCCTACAAACACCTAATTCACAACTCTTAACAACCAGAGCCTATTTTCTCAAAGCCTCGAGAGCTTGGCTTTACCGAAAACTCGGTCTGCAGAGCCAAAAATTCTCGACAGTAGCCCCTGGCTGTCAACATGGACTTAGGAATCTGCTTTATGCTTGGGCGGCGTAACATTTAGAGCCAAGTAGACTTTTTTAGGACCTTGAGTACTGACTTGTACTTTTAAAATTTTCCTGCAGCCTAAAGACTGGTCGGGAAGGCTTCAGTGGCCAGCTAGACCAGGCTTATCCACGTGTGTGAGTGCCTTTAAAATGCTGCCATGGGCCCATGAAACAAGAAAAAAACTTTTTCTCTACTAAGCAATAAGGATAAATATAGACGCCACCTCTGCAAAAAAAAAGAAGAAAACGGGAAGGAGGGCGCCCGGAGGGCTGCATGCGAACGCCGAGCCCGGCGAGCAGCTCTGCGCCCCCGCCGCGGGCGCCGAGGCGGAGTCCAGCGCAGAGAGGCTGGCGGGACCGTGGCTCCCGGGCCTCTGGCGACGCCGGCAGGGCCCCAGGGGGCGGCCGCGCCCGGCCAGGAAGGCGGGGAGCGCGCGGGCTCCCACACCCGGCCCGCCGCCCCGGGCGGGGACGCAGGAAGCCTGCCCGCGGCCGGCGGCCGCCACCTGCCCCCACCGCACCCCGCTGCCCTGCGGGCGCCCCGGGCAACGGCGCCCGGCCCGCGGAACTCACAGCTTCAGCCGCTCGTAGGTCGGGGCCGCCATCCTGCACCACAGCCTCCCTCCTCGGCTTCCGACCGCGCCGCCCCGCGCCGCCACCTCGGCTCCGGCGATACCGGTCACCCTCCTCCAGCGGCCGCAGGTCCAGCCTCTTCCCACCGCCCCGCCCCGCCAGGCTGCGAGAGGAAACGGGACGCGGCGGCGGCCAAACTTAGTGCGCGCGCACCGGGCGCCGCAGGCGCACATTCCGACGCGATGCCGTGGGAGGGCCAGAAGAGCGCGGTGACGTGGCGGCTGGGGATTGGCTGAGCGCGTTGGCCGGGGAGAGGTGGAGTCTTGGGAGCTTGCAGATCCGAACCTCGCAGCGCCCGGCGCAGCGGCGGAAACGCCGCGCTTGTGTCGTGGAGCCTGTCGTTAGGTGCGTAAGGCGTGATCTGCGCTCCAGTGCAAGATTAGCTTGTACAGGGCCAGTGGCGCAATGGATAACGCGTCTGACTACGGATCAGAAGATTCTAGGTTCGACTCCTGGCTGGCTCGAGGTGTACTTTTTGTCGTGTCTGGGCTTGATGTTATCAGGGTGTCCGTAGCAAGGACTCTGGTGAGAAGGGTAAATGTCTCGAATCTTAAGGCTTGTTGTGTTGCTGTTCATTCGCTAAATCTTGTCCGACTCTTGACGACCCTATGGACTGTAGCAGACCGGTCTCCCTTGTCCTCCGCTATCTCCCGGAGTTCGTTCAAATTTATGTCCATCGAGTCAGTGATGCTATCTCATCCTCTGCTGCCCGCTTGTCCTTTTGCCTTCAGTCTTTCCCAACATCAGAGGCTTTTCCAGTGAGGCGGCTATTCGCATCAGGTGGCCAGAGTATTGCAACTTCACCATCAGTCCTTCCAGTGGATATTCGGGGTTGATTTCGTTAAGCCTGCTCTGTCCGAAATGTCATCTGTTGAGCTGGGTTTGGAACCCGGTGTTGTCTCAGGTGGTTTGTAAATTGCAAAGTGCCCTAATTAATGATGCACACGAGGAGACTCTGTAAACGGGGTACATTTAGGAAAACACAGCTAGGATGGTGGTAGCTGGGGGGTGGGGGTGTGCTGTGGCCAGAGGTTAGCTAGCGGATGCCACAACTGCGCACTTAAGGCCCGGGTTCTGGCCCTATTTCCAGTGGAGCAGAAGCCCCCGCGACGACGCGAAGAGCCGCGCAGTCCGTTTCCCGGGATCCGGCGAGCTCTACGCTGCAGCGGAGGCGGGAACGCTGCAGTGCGACTGTGCGCGGACTGGGGGTCCGCAAAGTGCTTGGGGTCTGCAGCCCTGTTCTTTCAGAGGGTGTTTTTACAGTACCAAGACCCCAAGGAATCTAATATACTACAGCTCCTTTTATTGGTGTCTGAGTGGAAGACCTAAGAAGGACGGGTAGGTCTGTGTTGGAGAGTGAAACCTGAAACGTGACATCTGACACTGTCTATTCACTATTCGATCAATCAGTTAAACTCTCCAATACGTTTTTTCCTCCTGAAGAAATTACAAGACATTTGTAAAATACAGAGAAGTACTGGGAATTAAAAAAAAAAAAATCCAAATTCCCATCAAGAGATCATTACTATTAACGTCATAATTCCTCATTACAATCAGCGTCATAATTTTTTCTTATGGACTTCTTCCATACTTTTTAATATAAATAAACCTATACACGTATTTTTTCCCAAATCTTCTTTAATTGAAAAATAATTGCTTTTCAGAATTTTGTTTTCTGTCAACCCTCACGTATTTTTTCCAAAGTTGAGATTGACAAATGTCTTTGTGTTCTCATTTTGTTCCCCTAGCTTTCGTCTGAGATTTATGGTCATTAAATATTCCTTGAAGATAGCCCATGAAAAAACCATATATTTCAAATATTAACCTCTTTGTTGGGAATTTGAATCATCAGTTTAATACTTAAAAATAAATAATGCTGTGTTGAATTATTTCTGATATGTATTAAAAATTTTTAGATGTTGAACGATCAGACAGACATTTTTAAGGTCCAGTTCATGGATGTTTTTAATACTTTGGTACATATTTTCACATTGCGTGCCAAAAAACTAGATACACATTTCTATCAATAGCATCAGTTTCCTTGGATGCTGAGTATTATAAATTTCATTATTTTTTGCAATTTTCATAATTGAAAACTGGAACTTCCTTTTGCTTATATTACTTGATATATATATTTTATCTTGATATATGTACTAATTTTCTTAATAGATTTGCTGAACTTTTAAATATATTAAGGACCTTAATTCTTTAGCTGTCAAACACATTGCAACGTTTTTAGTTTACTTACATTTTCCTTTTCCTTATATTTTTGAACCTCCAGTAATTTTCACTTTTATATACTCAATAATTACCTTATGATTTTTTTCTCTTCAAATTGTTTTGTTTGTATTGCTTTTTCCCATGTACTTTGATCCATTTGTAATTTATTTTGTTGATTGTCCCCATGGAAAGATCTAGTAAGTCTTCACACCTGGAACTTAAGCAGTGGCTTCCCCGGTAGCTCAGATGGTGAAGAATTTGCCTGCAATTCGAGAGATCTGGGTTCAGTCCCTCGGTTGGGAAGATCCCCTGGAGAAGGAACAGCTACCCACTCCAATATTCTTGGAGAATTCCACAGAGAGGAGCCTGGAAGGCTGCTTTCACTTTCTTTCAAGAGCTCTGTTTGCTGCTTGAACTGTGTGTATGTATGCGTGCTGTGCTCAGTCGTGTTTGACTCTTTGTGACCCCCTGGAATGTAGACCACGAAGCTCCTCTGTCCATGGAATATTCCAGGCAAGAATACTGGAGTGGGTTGCCATTTCCTCCTCTGGGGGATCTTCCTGACCCAGGGATCGAACCTGCATCTCTTGAGTCTCCTGCAGTGGCAGCCAGATTCCTTACCACTGAGCCACCCAGGAAAGCCCTTACTTGGACTAATTCAGTCAATTTCACAATAGTCCTATAAGTTAAGTTCAGTTGTTATAGCCATTTTTACAGATGAGGGAACAAAATATGCTTACGTTCATTGAGCAATTAGGTGGTGGAGCCTGAGTTAGATCTTGAATCTGGGCTTTTGATCCCAAAGGTGCCCTGCCCAAGGGCTTCCTGTGCACCAGAGGGCTGACCACAGGAACAGACCAAATCCCGTTAGCAAAAAGCACCATCTACTTACTACTCCACACACAGAAAAGAAGATCCAAGAAACATCATCATGGTGGAGATCACTTTAATAGTCTACAAATTAAGGCAGTTTTATTGTCATGAAATTTTGAATAGTTTTATAGTAACAGTAAACATTTTGAATAATTTTATCATAATCTTTTGAATAATTTTATAGTAATATTCTGAATAATTTTATAGTTAACAGTAAAATTATGAATAATTTTACAGCAACAATATTTTGAATCAATCAAAGTAAAAGAAGAGACACAGGGAGGGGACGATGATTTCTCTGCCAAGTGAACTCTTCATCCGCTCGATGGAAATTTCCCACATCTGTCCAGTTCTGGCTCAGAGCAAATGATAGCTGACACATCTTCCTCATCTTTTTCCTATAGCTTTTAAAAGCTGTTAGTACTTCAGATAGTAACTGGGAAATCAGGACTCATTCCTGGCACGAAGGAGAAGACAAAGCATGTGGTTTCCTGGCCGATAGTTTGAACAGGTGCAGCAGACAGCAACAGTGTGGGGTCAAGTCTCACACACATTCTTTGCAAGAGCACCAGAAGCCATCATAGCCCTCAGAAACTTCCACACTTGTAGGAAACGGCACACACACATGGCCTGCAAAGAAGTGTGATTTCCAGATCATCCTCTCAAATTCTAACATTATTCTTTTTCATCGTGGGTGACTCGAGCCCAGGGAAACAAGCCAATGGCAGGACCTGAAAGCGATCGGAACTCTTTGATTACATCACTGGCCGCCCAGGACTCAGGAGAACAACTTCAGTGGACCTGGGCTGAAAGCAGTTTTCACTCAAGCGCTATAACCACGGAGAAACAGAGTCCTGCCGCTATGTACAGACAATGACCTAACAGGACTCAATGCCCTTCCCTATAAAAAATGAACAAATTGCTTTCTACTCAGCCACGGGTGGGAGGATAACAGCAGAGAGAATCCTGATACTACAGGCCCAACTGGCTTTGCTCAGGGCACCCAGGCAGTCTTTGAAGGACCCTAGCTGGGGTGGAAAAATTGACAAGAAAAAAACCAAGGGGGAAAGTGAAGCAAGGGAGAAGGTTGGAGGCTGGCTCTGGGGTCTGGAATCAGCCATAATTCTTGTTTCATCTAAAGTCCAAGCTCAAAATAGGGCTATTTGCTCTACCTTTTAAAACAAACTCATTCATCCTGGTCTAGGAAGTGCTCGTGTGTCGTGTGTGTGCACGCTAAGTTGCTTCAGTTGTGTTCAACTCATTGCAATACTACAGACTGTAGCCTGCCAGGCTCCTCTGTCCATAGGATTCTCCAGATAAGAATACTGGAGCGGGTTGCCATTTCCTCCTCCAGGGGATCTTCCTGACCCACGGATCGAACCCAGGTCTATTATGTCTCCTGCATTTGGCAGGTGGATGCCTCACCACTGGTGCCACCTGGAAAGCCCATGTTCTTTCTACACACCTCTAAATAACTACCCGTTACCGCTTGATTTGGTAACTAATTTATAGAAAGTTTAAAACGCCTGGGAAGTGTGCATCTATTCGTGGCTTTTGTGCAAGGGCCTGAGGAGGAGACAGAACTGGCACAAGATTCCTACCCAGTTCCCTCTCCAGGGGAACCTGATAATAAGAGAAGCTGCTACTCAGATTTCTAGAATGTCTAGAAATTCTGTCATTGTTCTTCTTCAATTTGTATGAAATATTTGCTGAGATACTGAAATTGCCTCAATCAAGGCCACTTTAAAAATTTCATTTAAAAAATCAATCACCGGTTTTTAAACTATAGTTGATCTTTAAAAAGCCCTAGGGTTAATCCTCATATAACTTATAGTCAGCCATCTGTAACCATGGTCCCTCTGCATTGTGGATTCAACCAACCACAGATTGTGGAGTACCAACTGCAGTATTTAACTACTGAAAAATAGCCACATATCAGTGGACACAGGCAATTCAAACCTGTGTTGTTCAAAGGTCAACTGTTACCCAATTTGCAAACAAATCCTCTGCTTCTGACGTGGCTCCAAGGCAGTTTTCTTCGCTCTGCTTGACTTGAAAGTGGAGCAAAGGTGTGTCATCAAGGCCAGAAATCAACCTAGGTTGGCCGAGAAAGGTTAAGACATACTGACTGGCTCCATCTGTCCACCAGCCTCACGAGGCTGAGCTGGATGATACTGGGAAGGGAGGGATGAGCCCAGGGTTCACTTCCCCCGTCCCCCTCTACTCACAGGTTTTTAACAGGCTCGGCCTGTGAAAAGGAACCAATGGCAGCAAACATCACAGCCTGGACTGAAGTGACATCTGGCCAAAGTATCCAACGGAATGAAATTAACCGAAATGGAAAAGACAAGTCACGGTGCCAGTTCTGTGCTGCTTACAGGCAACCACCACCAAATGAGCCAAAACATGTCTTAGAAGTAGAGCAGGGCCAGTGAGCAGCCTGCGAGTCCCTTGTGCCTTCGGGGTCCACGGACACCCTCCGAGGTCCCAGCCACCAAGTCCCTGACTCTGGGTGTGAGGTCAGGAGGCAGAGAGCAGACGCCGGCCGCTGTGTTTCCGGCCGGGCTGGCAGCGGTGAGATGACCCCTGCCTTCCTGCAGCAAGGCCCAGGGCTCCTCCCCATGGGCTGAGAGGGTGAGTGCCAGCCAACCTTTTACTTCCTCTTTCGTCTCATTGAAATACCAGAGGGTACTGACCTCTGGCCTTGGGCATGTGAGACACAGGGCAGACTTTGGCCTTGAGATCCTGCCACCCTGGGGGAACCAGCATGATGAAATGAATACAGCAGTAGCACCCAGTACCAATCAGATCTATTCCCAGCCGACCTTTAGTTACGATTTTAGTGTACTGACCCACTGGGCTGACCTGGGCAAAGCCAGAGATTCCTAACATACACCAGCTAAGCCAGTGTGATGGACAAGTCCTTAACCTGAAGCTCTTTTCTGTGAGGTATTTTTTTGTGTGTGTGTGAGACTGAAAGTAGAGGGAAACAACTTTTTAAAAAAGAAGAAGAAAAATAAAACAGACAAAAGCAGTGTACCTTATACTGGTTTCTTCAGATGTAATGCCTGGGCCAAGAACTGGGCAAGAGAGAAACCTGTGAACTGAATATAATAACTTATGCTGATTCTCTCTCCCAGGCTGGCTTTGAGATCTCACACACACAAAGTCTCCTCATTTATGAGGGGCTAGGTCTCGGTACATGTGGGCACCCTCTCCCAAAGCCCATGTTAAATAAGCAAAACACAAGAGGATCCCCACAGAAGATCCTGAGACCTGCCTTTGCAGGAGCAACTCTGAAGTTCCAGACTCTCGAGAGCTCCAGAGGGAAAAAGGGCAAACAGCCGGGCAAAAGAGGCCTGGCGCCCGCACCGAGTTCTCACCCCAAAGCCCACTTCGACAGAACAGGATCGACCTCCGTCAGGCCCCCCGGCTGCCTTTAAAGGCATGAGGATCTACGGGGCACCAGAATGCTATCCGGGTACAAGGAGGAAATTCCATCTCATTTCAAATCTTGGTTCTGTTTTAACCAAGTGAATGCCTCCTAAGATGCAGAGCACATGTTAGAACTTCCCTTTTGCAAGGATGCAATTAAAATTTGCAGCCATTCTACAGAAGTGAAGCTCTGGAGTGGAAGAAGTCTTAAATTACAGGGTGTGTGTGTGTGTGTCTGTGTGTGGTTGGGAAGGGGTGTTTGTGGGGGGGAGGGTTGTGTGTGTGTGTGTGTGGTTGAGAGGGGGTGTTTGTGGGGGGAGGGTTGTGTGTGTGTGTTTGGGAAGGTGTGTGTGTTTGGGAGGGGGTGTGTGTGTGTTTGGGAGGGGGG
>SJYT01029106.1:327226-359660 GCA_006410635.1 Cephalophus harveyi | reverse complement strand
GGCGGGAGGGCCGTGTTCGAGGGAGGCCTCAGCCGCTTTCGAGGACACCGCTCACGGGGCCACGCTGTGCTGTGCTGCGTCAGAGCCCGGAGCGCAGCGGGGTCTCCTCCGCTCTGGTTCTGTTTTCTACATGTCCGCGTAAAACCAGCTTATGTCCATCAGAGACACGCCTACGCGTGTTGATGGCAGCTCAGTCATAAATGGCCCCGAACTGGAATCACCCAAATCCCCATCTGCAGGAGAATGGATAAATAAACGGTGCTCTATCCACACGGTGACATTCTACTTAGCGATGAGAAGAAATGAACTTGCAACACGCGAAACAGCATGGATGAATCTCCAGAACATTTTCTAAGTGAGAAAAGGCAGATCAAAGGAGTCTAAACTGTGAGATTCCACAGTATGGAGTTCCAGGACCCGTGAAACGAGTCTGCGGCCACAGGGGTGAGAACGGTGGGTGTCTTCACGGGAGAGGGTCTTTCTGGATATGGGGAATGTTCTAGACCTGGATCTGTGTGGTGTTGACACGTAGGTATAGTGGTAAAGAACCCGCCTGACAGTGCAGAAGATGCAGGAGACGGGGGTACTAGATCCCTGGGTGGGGAAGATCCCCTGGAGAGAGACACGGCACCCGATTCCAGTATTCTTGCCTGGGAAAGCCGTGGACAGAGCCTGGTGGGCTACAGACCATGGGGTTGCAAAGACACAAATGAGCGACTAAGCACACAGACACAGACACATTCATTCAGCTGTGCACATAAGACGTGCGCCCTCTGGGTTGTTTCTAATAAAAAAATGGTTCTGTTCAGTTCAGCTCAGTCGCTCAGTCGTGTCCAACTCTTTGCGACCCCATGAATCGCAGCACACCAGGCCTCCCTGTCCATCACCAACTCCCGGAGTTCACTCAAACTCATGTTCATCAAGTCAGTGATGCCATCCAGCCATCTCATCCTCTGTCATCCCCTTCTCCTCCCGCCCCCAATCCCTCCCAGCATCAGGGTCTTTTCCAGTGAGTCAACTCTTCACATGAGGTGGCCAAAGTATTGGAGTTTCAACTTTAGCATCAGTCCTCCCAATGATCACCCAAGACTGATCTTTAGAATGGACTGGTTGGATCTCCTTGCAGTCCAAGGGACTGGACTCTCAAGAGTCTTCTCCAAAACCATAGTTCAAAAGCATCAATTCTTTGGCGCTCAGCTTAAGAAAAAAAAATACAACTAGCAATTCCCTTTGCCAGAATAGAATTCATGGCTCAGCTTAGAGAGGGATTTAACTCTTGCAATGAAAAGAATGGGATATAATGATTCTCTCTGACCAATATATGAAAGAAATCCGACAGGGCCGATGTCCAGTGGTAGACAATTTGATCCCCAGACAGAATAAGAACCCTGTATTCATAAATCTCACAACCTCAGAAGGCCAGGAGGGAAGACCTGCCCCCACTCAGGACAAGCTCAGAGAGCCATGGCTGAACGAGGAATGGAATGGATAAAACCCCTGTTCTGCTATCTCAGAACTAACAACGGGGCCCCAACCCTCGCCTTAGGAAATGATTAAGCTGGGAAGAACATGGGGGAAAAGCAAGTGTTTATCTGACTTTCTGTAGCCGATTCCAAAGCAGCTAAGATTTCTCCATGAAAACACTATCCGTTGGACATCTCAGCTGGGATGCCACAAAGATCAGAGAAAATCAGAGAGAGGCCAGCATGACGTGAACAGCCCAGAGGAGGAGAGCACCCTCAGAAATGACCCTGTGTGGAATGCATGGTGAAGGATGCTAATTCCAGTAAAAGCCAAATGAGGGGCTACCACAGCAAGCAAGCTGTATGGGGTCTTCATATAAAACCAGTCACAGGGACTCCCCCGGTGGTCCAGTGGTTAAGACTCGCCTCCCAGTGCAGGGGACATGTGTTCGATCCCTGGTCTGGGGAAGACTCCGCGTGTTACGGGACACCTAAGCCCAGGAGCCGCAGCTACTGAAGCCCATGTGCCTAGAACCCCTGCCCCCAAACAAGAGAAGCCACCACGGTGAGAAGCCCCTCACTGCAGCCAGCCGGAAGGGCCCACTTGCCGCAACTAGAGAGACGCCTGCACAGAGACGAAGACCCAGCAGAGCCGTGAATAAGTAAGAACAAATCAGCCACGATCACAAATCAAGGGGGGAAACACTGTTCAACTATTAATTTATTTTTTTCTGCCAATGCCTCCCCCGCCCACCACGTTATCAATATTACCTTGCTCGCCTGACCCTACTCACCATGTCCATGATCAGATGTCCACAGAGAAAGCACCTGTCGGCGGACTGCTGGAAACCAGAGTACTGCAGAGAGAGGAGAAAAGAAAGTTCAGCGCAGGCGGGGCAGAGGGATCGAGCTACTTCCCCGCCAGCCTCGAGGATCTCAAAGAATGTCTCAGAGAGACGTGTCACTCTATACAGGAATCTCTCACGTCTCTGTGGACAACAGCGTGGTGAATTACAGAATACCCTCCGCCACAAGAAACATTACAAACACTGATACCGCTCATCTCTCAACAGCTGCACCCAGGCATCCATGACAGGCCAGGCTCTGCGTTAAGAGGCTGTGCAGAGAGGCAGCAGCCTCTAATCCAGCAGTTCTCAAGACACATTCCCTGGCATCACCTGAGAACTTGTCAGAGGGCAAATTCTTAGGCTCCATCCCTGACCTACTGAATTGGACAATTGGAAACTAGGGGCAGGGGATGACGGGTAGTGGCAATCTGGATTTTTGCAAGCCCTCCAGGGAATTCTGATGCATGCTCAAGTTTGAGACCGTTGCTCTAAATTTTCAAAACAATTCTGCAAGGTATATATTACACTGTTTCTCAAATGGAGACAAAGCAAAGCTCAGGGGGTAAAGTTACTTTCTCACGGTCACATAGCCTATCGGGGTGAGGATGGGATTCAAATTCAAGTCTGGGTCTGGTTAAAAAACCAGTGCCTTGATGGAAGCATACGTACTACCACAGGAAAATAGGCAGCCAATGGAAATTTGCAGTGTGACTCAGGGAACTCAAACTGGGGTTCTATAACTACTTAGAAGGGTGGGAAACAGTGGGACGTGGGAGGGAGGTTCAAGAGAGAGGGGACATATGTACACTTATAACTAATTCATGTGACATATGGCAGAAATCAAACCAATATTGTAAAGCAATTATCCATCAATTAAAAATAAATAATTTTTTTTAAAAGCCAATGCCTTTTACAATCAGCTTCAAAGAAACTGGATAAATATGATTTACCTTATCTTACCAAAATACACATACACACACACACAGAGCTGGAATCTGGAAAGAAATGAGGAACTCACCTCAGAAAACAGACTAAATACTACACACTGGAAGATACTAGAAGCTTAGATATTGCAAATACAACTTAACAAGGGAAAGGTAATAGAAAGGAAGGTGGAAAAGAAAAGGGAAATTTTCTGGAGCCCTACACCACATAGTGCAGGGGTTTGCTGCCCGGCACTTCCTGATTCTAGGGGTAACAGTTCTTTATTTTTTAATTTTATTTATTTTTATTTTTGGCTGTGCTGGGTCTTCCTTTCTGCGTGTGGGCTTTCTCTCGCTGCAGCAAGCGGGGGCTACTCTCTAGTTGCCACGCACGGGCGTCTCATTGCGGTGACTTCTCTTACCGTGAAGCATGGGCTCTAGGCATCTGGGCGTCAGCAGTTGAGGCACACGGGCTTAGCAGTTGTAGCTCCCGCACCCTAGAGCACTGGCTTGGTTGTGGTGCATGGGCTTATTTGCCCTGTGGTATGTGGGATCCTCCCGGATCAGAGAAGTTCTTTATTTTTGCTTGAGATCCAGCCTTGCTCTGCCACCCTGTGGTCCCACGATTTCTGTGGGGCTGGCCCCCCAGGCTGGGTTCCGAGGCGATGACCTGGTCAGTCAGAGCCTCCAGCACCCATCACTTTGCCCAGGCCTGGGCAGATGACCCACCCAGAGCCCATGAGACTCTAGGAGCAGGACAGGCACTCAGCCCAGCAGATTTGAGGCTGGGAGACAGTCAACTCTGGTATGGCACCACCACCTGACTATCACATACACAGCACCAGTGACTAAAGTGAACACGTGGGAGGAAATGACCCCCCGAGGGCATGCAGGAATCAGTTTCCTTGGGTTTGCTTGTCCGTTACTGGCAAACGTGAGTCATCATGAGTCAACCCACACGTCCATGAAGAAGCCGGTCCCCAGCCATCTCTGGGTCTCACGCTGGTCATCCTACTGACCGAGCATGGCTCCTTGCCTGGCGTTGTCTTAGGGTCTAAAGATGAGAAGGTGGAACACCGTGTTCCTCCCTCCCTAGGAACTTTCGGTCAAGTCAGGGGAGACTTGTAAACGGACAGGCAGTGCGCTAACCGCTGGCCAGAAAAGGCCAAGGGCAGCAGCACAGAGAGGGGGGACCCACTCTGAGGCCAGGGAACATGCAGGCTGTCGGAGGATCTGGGCAAACAAAGAGGAAAGGCATTCCAGGCAGCGGACACAGCGCAGCCTCCAGCACACAGGGTAGGACGTGGGCTGCAGAGAACCACAAGCCCCACAGTGAGTGAGACGCAAGGCTGCGAGGGAGGCCGCCCAGCGCGCAGGCAGCCCCCGCGCATGCGCCGAACCCTGGCGCCCGGCCTGGGGGACGAGGCCGCGCAGCAGGGTCCAGGCGGCCGGGCCACAGGGGCCCGGGGTGACGCGGTGGCACCGGTGCCTGGCCGCGCTCTAAGAGGGAGAGGAAGGAGGCGGGGTGCAGGAGGAACCTAGGGCCCTGGTCTCAGAGACGAGGTCCCAGGCAAGGCGGCTTTTTGGTTTCAGGTGACTCTCAAGGGAGCTGGAGAGCTGGGGTCCAACCCTGGGCCTGCCCGGTGGGCAGGGAGACCGTGAGCAGCTGGCCTCAGAGGTGCCCACAGGGCTGGACTTCAGCTCTGGGACTCTCTGGCACATGGATGGACTTTTCAGCCAGTGGGAGAGGCAGAAGGAGACATAAGGGGGGCACGGATCCCAGAGAGAGAGTTAAGAGCTGGGTGGAGGGGCTTCCCGGGGGGCTTGGTGGTGAGGAGCCTACTTGACCATGTAGGAGGTGTGGATTCTATCCCTGATCCAGGAAGACCCCACATGCTGCGGGGCAGCTAAGCCTGGGAGCCACAACTACTGACGCCGCATTCCTAGAGCCTGCGCTCCTCAACAGGAGAGGCCAGCGCAATGAGAAGCAGGGAAGACCCAGTGCAGCCATAAATAAATAAAATTTAAAAAAAAAAAAAAAGAGCTGGGTGAGATGGGCAAGGCACGGGAGTCAGGCTGAGTGACCGTGAAGTCCCTGAAAAGCACAGGCTTGTCATCTGCCTGGGAACGTGGGCCACTCGCCTGCTCCTGCAAAAGAAACGACTGGACCCCTTTCTGCAGCGGCGCGGTCTCCAGGGGGTGCTGGGGGGCGCCACAGAGTTAAACCACCTTCTGCCAGGCCTGCTTGGGTGACAGACTCACCAGGAAGTCTTCCTCGCAGAACACTTTGCCGTTGACGAAATAAAAGGCTTTTCCTCTCAGCTTCCGGCCTAAGGAGAAAGCACAAAGGCAAGATGAGAAGAAAATGTTCACAGGCGCTGGAGAAGGAGACAAGAAGGGCGAAATCTTGTAAAGCAGAAATAACCAAGCAGAGAACAATGCCAACTATTAGCAACAGTTTCTGGTTTCTGCAGGGTGACGTGGCCCTTGGTAACAGGCAGACTCGGGCCAGAAGACAGGGCCTCTGATACGAGTGCCGCCTGGCAGGCTGACTGGGGAATCATCCTATACCTACTCCTGCCACCTCCTCTCCGCTGAGAAAGAAGCCACCGAGACTCTGGGTGACAAGATGGCAGCGGCACCCGCATGTGGGGGGACCAGGCTCCAGTCTCCTGTGACGCTGCCGTTTCCCACAGGACGGGGACCCTCACCTCTGAGATGTTCTCCAGGGCATGCTGGAGACAACCTGTCAGGAAAGCCCTATAAACTGGCCAGCTCTTGTCTTCCTTACTTTCACGCCTTTTCTCATCTGAACAACAGAAAACACACGCTGCTGAAAAGACGAATTTTCCTGTTTTCTCTTGATCTCAGTGGGGTGGGCGGGAGTGGGAAACATTCAAGACACCCTGACTGCTTGGATGTAACTTTATAGTTTCCAGAGAGCTAGGATGCAGACAAGAAGTGTACTATTTATCAGCTCCTTAGATCCCTTTTGGAAAAAAAAAAAAATCTGTTCAAGGTAAGTGGGGACATCTTGGTGGGGGGCCTTGAAGCAGCAACCCCAGATCTAAGAATATTTCCAGGGCCACGCACAAAACACACCCAACAGACTCCATGGAAGCTTCAGACACTGAATAATTTCTAAACACTAGTGGAATCAAGACCCTTAGGCCTAGTTCACCTGAAACCAAAATCACCAATGTCAAAAACACTAACAGTGCTCGAGACACACAGAAATCCCCCCATACACAATGGGTGTCCTCCCTGTGACACCCCAGAGCAGGCAAACAGTACAAGGTAACTGGGGAGAGGGTGCTAATGAGGACTCGTCCGAGCTCAGAGAGGACTCTGAAAGCATCAACGCGGGGGAAACACCACAAAAGGGGAAATAAATCCAACTACAAAAGCAAACCTCCAGACAGGCTAAAGACCTCAGACTTTCTGTGAAACACAAAAGCTACTGTGTTAGAAAATACAGGCGACTGTCTTTGACTTTGGCGAGGTAAGCATTTCCATCCAGTGACTTTCCACTAGTAATGGGCTTCCCTAGTAGCTCAGTTGGTTAAGAATCTGCCTGCCATGCAGGAGACCTGGGTTCGATTCCTGGCTTGGGAAGATCTCCTGAAAAAGGGATAGGCTACCCACTCCAGTATTCTTGGGCTTCTCTGCTGGCTCAGCTGGTAAAGAATCCACTGCAATGTGAGAGACCTGGGTTTGATTCCTGGCTTGGGAAGATCCCCTGGAGAAGGGAACGGCTACTCCACTCCAGTATTCTGGCCTGGAGAATCCCATGGACTGTATACTCCATGCGGTGGCAGAGAGTCAGACACAACTGAGCGACTTTCACTTTCACAGTAAGCTCCTCAGGAAGGCCCTGACCCTCTCCTGCCTCATCAGACCCTTTGTGTGGTGTTAGCTGCTGCCAGATTCCCTGTTATCTCACTGTCGCCCCAACCCTCTGATTGGTTCCTCTAGAACAGTTTAATGCTCTGATCATGTGCTTCATTCCCTGAGGATATAACTGTAATTTTAACTCAGCCTTGGGCTAAGCGGGCTTGGTAATCATCTCAGTTCAGTTCAGTTGAGTCGCTCAGTCGTGTTCAACTCTTTTTGACCCCATGGACTGCAGCACACCAGGCCTCCCTGTCCATCACCAACTTCCAGAGTCCAACCAAACCCATGTCCATTGAGTCGATGATGCCATCCAACCATCTCATCCTCTGTCGTCCCCTTCTCCTCCAGCCCTCAATCTTTCCCAGCATCAGGGTCTTATTTCAAATGAGTCAGCTCTTCACATCAAGTGGCCAAAGTACTGGAGTTTCAGCTTCAACATCAGTCCCTCCAATGAACACCCAGGACTGATCTCCTTTAGGATGGACTGGTTGGACCTCCTTGCAGTCCAAGGGACTCTCAAGAGTCTTCTCCAACACCACAGTTCAAAAGCATCAATTCTTCAGGGCTCAGTTTTCTTTATAGTCCAACTCCCACATCCATACATGACCCCTGGAAAAACCATAGCCTTGACTAGACGGAACTTTGTTGGCAAAGTAATGTCTCTGCTTTTCAATATGCTGTATAGGTTGGTCATAACTTTCCTTCCAAGGAGCAAGCATCTTTTAATTTCATGGCTGCAGTCACCATCTGCAGTGATTTTGGAGCCCAGAAACATAGTCAGCCACTGTGTCCACTGTTTCCCCATCTATTTGCCATGAAGTGATGGGACCAGATGCCATGATCTTAGTTTTCTGAATGTTGAGCTTTAAGCCAACTTTTTCACTCTCCTCTTTCACTTTCATCAAAAGGCTCTTTAGTTCTTCTTCACTTTCTGCCATANTTTCCACTGTTTCCCCATCTATTTCCCATGAAGTGATGGGACCGGATGCCATGATCTTCATTTTCTGAATGTTGAGCTTTAAGCCAACTTTTTCGCTCTCCTCTTTCACTTTCATCAAGAGGCTTTTTAGCTCCTCTTCACTTTCTGCCATAAGGGTGGTGGCATCTGCATATCTGAGGTTATTGATATTTCTCCTGGCAATCTTGATTCCAGCTTGTGTTTCTTCCAGCCCAGCATTTCTCATGATGTACTCTGCATATAAGTTAAATAAGCAGGGTGACAATATACAGCCTTGACATACTCCTTTTCCTATTTGGAACCAGTCTGTTGTTCCATGTCCAGTTCTAACTGTTGCTTCCTGACCTGCATACAGATTTCTCAAGAGGCAGGTTAGGTGGTCTGGTATTCCCATTTTTTTTATTCACATTTTTTGTATTCACATACAAATATTAAAATTATTTGTTCCAGTTCTGTGAAAATTTCATTGGTAATTTAATAGGAATTGCATTGAACCTGTAGATTGCCTTGGGTAGTATGGTCATTTCAACAATATTGATCCTTCAATCCAAGAAATCAGTATATCTTTCCATCTGTTTATGTCATCTTTGATATCTTCCATCAGTGTCTTATAATGTTCAGAGTACAGGCCTTTTGCCTTCTTGCTGCTGCTAAGTCACTTCAGTCGTGTCCAACTCTGTGCGACCCCATAGACAGCAGCCCACCAGGCTCCGCCGTCCCTGGGATTCTCCAGGCAAGAACACTGGAGTGGGTTGCCATTTCCTTCTCTAATGCATGAAGGTGAAAAGTGAAAGTGAAGTGGCTCAGTGTCCGACTCTTCACTACCCCATGGACTGCAGCCCACCAGGCTCCTCCATCCATGGAATTTTCCAGGCAAGAGTACTGGAGTGGGTTGCCACTGCCTTCTCAGTTTTGCCTTCTTAGGTAGGCTTATTCCTGTCTCTTATACACATCTCCCCCAAAATAAAGTCTGACACTGTTTCCACTGTTTCCCCATCTATTTCCCATGAAGTGATGGGACCAGATGCCATGATCTTCGTTTTCTGAATGTTCAACTTTAAGCCAACTTTTTTGCTCTCCTCTTTCACTTTCATCAAGAGGCTTTTGAGTTCCTCTTCACTTTCTGCCATAAGGGTGGTGTCATCTGCATATCTGAGGTTATTGATATTTCTCCTGGCAATCTTGATTCCAGCTTGTGTTTCTTCCAATCCAGCGTTTCTCATGATGTACTCTGCATAGAAGTTAAATAAGCAGGGTGACAATATACAGCCTTGACATACTCCTTTTCCTATTTGGAACCAGTCTGTTGTTCCATGTCCAGTTCTGTTGCTTCCTGACCTTCATACAGATTTCTCAAGAGGCAGGTTAGGTGGTCTGGTATTCCCATCTCTTTCAGAATTTTCCACAGTTGATTGTGATCCACACAGTCAAAGGCTTTGGCATAGTCAATAAAGCAGAGATCAGCACATCATTATTTAAGTCTTGGAACTTGTATGTCCTGAGCCCTTTTTAAATGTCAGGTGCTGGGTCGGGTACTGTGCCGGGTTTGGGGGACACAAATGTCAGCAAGATGGACTGCCTTCTCCTAGGAAGGGAGCTGACAATCTAGTTGAGAAGAATGCACCCCCTTCCTCCAAACCTGGCCAGCAGCTGTCTCCCAGAGTTTCCTGCAGGGGAAGCTGTCCAGTAGGCCCCACTCCCGAAAGACCTCTCAGCGTGAACACAGGGCTCCCCGTGGTGCCCCCTTCATTACCTGTCCCAGCGTCAGAGCGAGAGAAAAGGGTAGAGCATCAGGGGCCTGCGCACTCACTGCTCTTTTTTTCACACAGCCGCAGATAATTTTCAAAGCCCAGGTGGCCCAAAGCAAGGGCCAGTTCTCACGCCTGATTGAACGGCACCGTATGCGCGGCTCTGCTCCCGTTTCTCCCAAGGCTGTGTCAGTAAGACTATGTCACCCCCAGGCCTGGGAGTCAGTTTCCCTGCTGATAAACAGCACTCAGCAACCCAGAGTCCTGTCAGTCAGGCCAGGATCAGCTGTGGTTGTTGGGAAATTTCAGTTCCTATTGTGAAACAGGTGACAACTCTGGGGGGAAAAGGTGGCTATAAAGGGGAAATTGTCGCCTTCCTCAACACATCTTCAGCTGTCCCAGGAAAGGGGACACATGGAACAGAACGCAGAGGAGAAAGCCGTTAGGAATGGAGCTGAGGAGACCCACCCACCAGCCCCTTGCCACACACTTGGCAGTCTTTACCCGGATCCTACGTGGGGCCGAGTCCTCAGCCACTGCCTGTATCCTAAGACACCCTCAACAGGAAGCGGGGAAGCTCGGTGAGGGTGTCAGCAGGTGAGGGTGTCAGCAATGTAAATTTTAAAAATTGTCAAAGAAACATTCTGTTACTTCACATGCATTTCAAGACCCTGCAGAAGTACAAACAGTTCAATAACTGATGCTATGACAAAAGGCTAACCATTTGGCAAAAAAAAGGTAAATGTTGATGTAACTCCTAGGCCAAGACAGCCTTCAGATGGATTACATGTAAAATGTAGAACCCAGGTCTATAAAAGACACAGAAGAATGTATGGTTTAACATCTTGGCCTAGGAAAGGTTTCCTAACCACGGTAACAAAGGCAGAAACAATTAGGAATTAGATTGCTGGATTTGACTCCATTAAAATCAATAGCTCTGTGTCAGCAACATCAGTAAATGAAGTTAACACATGCTAGGAAAATACTAATAATTGTCATATTTAAAGAGACCACAAAAATCAATAAGAGAAAGAAAACATTTCAATGGAAATTTGGCAAAGGTTAGCAACTCATACATACATAAAAATAGAATTCAGGAAAAATACTCAGACCCTATTAGTTTTTGAAAGTGCTAATTGAAACAAAGAAAAAATTTCCCTATAGCTAGTGAATGGCAAAGCATTGCAAAGAGGACTAGGGAAACAGAGATTTTTCATCCCTGTGTTATTTGAGACAGTTCTTCTGATTAGATATTTGCTAATATGTATCAAAAAGTCCTAAAAATACACATCTGACTGCTACAGCTTTTTTCCCCCCTTAGGAAAAGGGAAAATGAAATAATTGTATCCTAAATATGAAAGGAAAGCTATGGCATTCTGCAGTAAATTCTAAAGTGAATTATTGACTTTGAAAGGATTCCTGATTCCCTTGAAGGGAGATGAGATGGCATGATGCTCAAGGAAGGGTGAGGGCTTCTTTTGCTGCCATATTCTCAACAAAGTCCTTGGGTCCTCAGTGGTAGAATGAGGATCTGTGCTCCTGGAGGGTTTATCAGGATAATTTTCCCTGCGCCTCAAGTCTGTGTTTGCTCCAGTCCCCGTGAGAAACGCAACCCCCTTATGAGTCCCCACCTCATCCCACAACTGCGTTCATTCACTGACCAGTCTTCCTGTCCCTTTGAAACCACCACACTAGGTCCACCATGGAGGCCAGTGCTGGGGAGAGAGCTGGGCTTCTTTCACGCCCCTCCTGCTCAGTGGGCAGGCTGGAGTAGCTGAACTCGCCAGAAAGAAGGGGGCCTGTGATTTTCAGGGCAGTTCTCTGGAGGACTGTTAGCACCTTGGTTAGAGCCACGCCAGTCTCTTGACCTGCCAGCTGTTTTCAGAGCTGGCAGTCGTCTTGGCCTCTCCTTGGGCAAGCCATGCCTGTTCTCTGCAGCGACTGCTGTCTCTTTGCACAATTGCATCTTCTGTTTGATCTCACTACTCTTAACTGATTTATAAATTCAGGACACTAATAATTTGGGCTTAATGATGCCTTGTGTGTGCCTCTTAGCCTTTGTAACCTCAAAATTCCTTCAGCTATTCAAATAGAAATTATTTATCCTTCAGTTCAGTTCAGTCACTCAGTCGTGTCCAACTCTTTGCGACCCCATGGACCGCAGCACGCCAGGCTTCCCTGTCCATCACCAATTTCCAGAGCTTACTCAAACTCATGTCCATTGAGTCGGTGATGCCATCCAACCATCTCATCTTCTGTCGTCCCCTTCTCCTCCTGCCTTCAATCTTTCCCAGATTCAGGGTCTTTTCCAATGAGTTGGTTCTTCGAATCAGGTGGCCAAAGTTTATCCTTAAGGGAGCTATTTATGCACGCTGCGATATTTTTAAATTCTTGCCACTTATTTCTAGTGCATAACTAGCTGCGCCTTTCTCCATTTAGCCTCTTGACAGAACTGTTTATAAGCCAGAAGACGGACGGGAAAGTCTGGGGTGGGAACTGGCGCCCTGCCCTTGGTATATATTTGCCTGTTTCCAGGGCTGTGGGCCTGGCATCATTTCCTGCTGAGCCTTTCATGTCTGGAGCTGGTTTGTCTGTTTGGTATCGTTTACTGGGGATGCTGTAAGTTCCCCTTCGCATGTAGAGGCTGCTTGACACAAAAAGAGGAGGTGCCCTTTGTTGTGTGTGTGAGTGTTATCCTCTCACAATGTCCCTTCTGAGTAAGTGTCATGGGGGAGCACAGCCCATTATGTAGGGAGGCCTCCCAAGCAACAAGAAGGTGAAGATGTCAATGTGACTGCAGCTGGGGGCTTAGCTGCTCAGGTTATCTGTTATATTTGACACAAAGACCTAGAATTTAGAGTTAAGGAATATTTGACAAAATATGTTCTTTAGAAACTTGTTTACCATGATCAGTTTATATTAAGTCAAAAGGTAGGTATAGATTATAAAACAATAAAATAGAATTAACTGATAGAATCTGAGCTCTAGAGCTTTCCAGAATCTGAAATTTTTACAAAGTATTATAATTCATTATGATATAAAATAATAAATACATTACAAAAAATGAAGAAAAATCTTACAGGCAATGACCCCTTTCCCAATTTAGCAAAACTAATAACAATGAATGCTTCTATAGGAGTTACAAAATAGTGCCATTTAAAACTTGCTCAGTTATTTCTTAAGTAATAACTGGCCAGAGTGGGAAACTAAAGAATACAGTGACATAATGTTTATTAAATAACAACTGAACTAACAACATATAAAGTTAACTAAAATTCTGTAATGTTTATCAAAGGAATACTCACATACTGTAAAAGAAAATTCACATGCATTATTTTATCATCGATAACAAAAAAAGAAAAGAAGAGAAAATTCAATTTACATTACCTGGAAAGGGTGACTCAAAGATGTGTAAGACAAAAATAATATTAACAAAAGGAGAAATAAATTAGAAAACACAAAAGATAAAAGTTATAAACCCCCCAAAACACAATTCACTAAAAAAAATCTGATCAAGAAAAACAGGTCAATATGTAAAAACAATACTTAATTAGGAAAGAGTATGGCAAAGATAATGCAAGCTGGAATCAAGGTTGCTGGGAGAAATATCAATTACCTCATGTATGCGGATGACATCACCCTTATGGCAGAAAGCAAAGAACTAGAGAGCCTCTTGATGAAAGTGAAAGAGGAGAGTGACAAAAGTTGGCTTAAAACTAAACATTTAGAAAACTAAGATCATGGAATCCAGTCCCATCACTTCATGGCAAATAGATGGGGAAGCAATGGAAACAGAGACAATTTTTTGAGGCTCCAAAATCACCGCAGATGGTGACTGCAGCCATGACATTAAAAGACGCTTGCTCCTTGAAAGAAAAGTTATGAACAACCTAGACACCATATTAAAAAGCAGAGACATTACTTTGCAAACAAAGGTCTGTCTAGTCAAAGCTGTGACTTTACCAGTAGTTATGTATGGATGTGAGAGTTGGACTATAAAGAAAGCTGAGCACCGAAGAATTGATGCTTTTGAATTGTGGTGTTGGAGAAGACTCTTGAGAGTCCCTTGGACTGCAAGGAGGTCCAACCAGTTAATCCTAAAGGAAATCAGTCCTGACTATTCATTGGAAGGACAGATGCTGAAGCTGAAGCTCCAATACTTTGGCTACCTGATGCGAAGAACTGACTCATTGGAAAAGACCCTGATGCTGGGAAAGATGGAAGGCAGGAGGAGAAGGGGACGACAGAGGATGAGATGGTCGGATGGCATCATTGACTCGATGGACATGAGGAGTTGGTGATGGGCAGGGAGGCCTGGCGTGCTGCAGTCCAGGGGGTGGCAAAGAGTAGGACACGACTAGGCGACTGAACTGAACGGATAGTTTGGGGGCTTCGGTTTCACTTATGACCACCAGAGGGCCCCATAACATAGATTTTTTTTTTTTTCCTTTCCCTTCTCTTTGCTGAAAAGTCTTGGATGAGTTCTGGGCTGTTTATTTGACAGGCGATTCATGGGGAGGCAGAGTCCGACTGAGCGGCTGAACTGAACTGAAGTGACGGGGTTCCTGGTGGTGGGGGTGGAGGGGAGGAAGAGCCCCCTGCACAAGCGTTAGTTTCAGGAGGGATCGAGGAGGTCTGGGTTTGCCCGCCTCCATTGGACCCAGCGTGTGAGTGCTCAGTGGTGTCTGACTCTTTGTGACCCCGTGGACTGCAGCCCCACAGGTTCCTCTGTCCATGGAAGTTCCCAGGCAGGAAAAATGGAGTTGGTTGCCATCTCCTTCTCCAGGGCATCTTCCTGACCCAGGGATCAAGTCCAGGTTTCTTGTGACGCCTGCATTGGCAGGTGGGTGCCACCTGCGAATTTTTACAGTCTGAGCCACCAGGGAAGCCTCCTTCTGCTGCGGGGAACATCAAAACGAGGACCTGAAGCCCTGGCGGGAAAAGGAAAGAAAAAGACATGTAATTTGTAGCATGAATTAGTAAATGAATATAATTTCCAGGAAAAAAATAATGGATTTCTGAACAGGAAAATCTGCTAGCTCAGATCGCAGTTGAAGCTCACTCCTGGAGCACCAGAGAGGGGGAGATTTTGCTTCTCTTCTTTGTGTTGAAAGTGCTTCAGAAACTCAGAAGGGCAGAATTAACTGGCTTCTAACTCATCCATGCCCCGAGAGGGCAAACAATCCTTCCAGAATAGCAGTGCTAAATTAGAAAAGAAATTTATCAAAGTTCCTTTCCAGCCCAAAGACTTTTTTCTTTAATCATTAAATAACTTCCCAGGGCCATCTTCGGCCCTGTGGTAGAAAGTGTACCAATATACAAGTCACACGCCTGTCACAACCCTTCTGGGACTTTGGGCAGATCACTTCGAATGACTCAAACAATGCCGGCAATCTTGCCTGTGTCATGGAGTGGGGAAGGCTGGTAGGAACATTTCACTGTTTGAAAACATAAGACTGTCTGTGTATGTAAGGGTTTCATGTTACCCAGTGGGCCTAGAACTAGTCTCTCTCCCTTAGACCTCCCCCAGGGCTGTCAATATGCAGTTTATGATCCTCATACCCTTCTCCGCTACATCAGCAAGTTATGCACATGTCTCCTCTTGACTATGAGAGCAAGGTCTTGACCCAGGGCACTTGTGAACCTCTTCATTCCTGAGCAGTGTCATACATGTTCAGTTCAGTTCAGTTGTTCAGTTGTGTCTGACTCTACAGGCTGCATTACACCAGGCCTCCCTGTCCATCACCAACTCCTGGAGCTTACTCAAACTCATGTCCATCGAGTCAGTGATGCCATCCGACCATCTCATCCTCTGTTGTCCCCTTCTCCTCCTGCCTTCAGTCTTTCCCAACATCAGGGTCTTTTCAAATGAGTCAGTTCTTCGCATCAGGTGGCCATAGTACTGGAGCTTCAGCTTCAGCATCAGTACTTCCAATGAATAGTCAGGACTGATTCTTTTAGGACGGACTGCTTCGATCTCCTTGCAGTCCAAGGGACTCTCAAGAGTCTTCTCCAACACCACAGTTCAAAAGCATCAATTCTTCAGTGCTCAGCTTTGTTTATAGTCCAACTCTCACATCCACACACAACTACTGGTAAATCCATAGCTTTGACTAGACAGACCTCTGTTGGCAAAGTAATGTCTCTGTTTTTTTAATATGGTGTCTAGGTTGTTCATAACTTTTCTTCCAAGGAACAAGCATCTTTTAATTTCATGGCTGCAGTCACCATCTGCAGTGATTTTGGAGCCCCCCAAAATAAAGTCTCTCACTGTTTCCATTACTTCCCCATCTATTTGCCATGAAGTGATGGGATTGGATTCCATGATCTTAATTTCCTGAATGTTTAGTTTTAAGCCAACCTTTTCACTCTTCTCTTTCATTTTCATCAAGAGGCTATTTAGTTTTTCTTTGCTTTCTGCCATTAGGGTGGTATCATCTGCATATCTGAGGTTATTGATATTTCTCCTGGCAATCTTGATCCCAGCTTGTGCTTCATCCAGTCCAGGATTTCTCATGATGTATGCTGCATATAAGTTAAATAAGCAGGGTGACAATATACAGCCATGACGTATTCCTTTCCCGATTTGGAACCAGTCTGTTGTTCCATGTCCAGTTCTAACTGTTGGTTCTTGACCTGCATACAGATTTCTCGGGAGACAGGTCAGGTGATCTGATATTTCCATCTCTTTAAAGGTTTCCAGTTTGTTGTGATCCACACAGTCAAAGGCTTTGGCATAGTCAATAAAGCAGGATTGGATGTTCTTCTGGAACTCTCTTGCTTTTTCGATGATCCAGTGGATTTTGGCAATTTGATCTCTGGTTCCTCTGACTTTTCTAAATCCAGATTGAACATCTGGAAGTTCACGGTTCACGTACTGTTGAAGCCTGGCTTGGAGAATTTTGAGCATTACTTTACTAGCGTGTGAAATAAGTGCAATTGTGCGGTAGTTTGAGCATTCTTTGGCATTGCCTTTCTTTGGGATTGGAATGAAAACTGACCTTTTCCAGTCCTGTGGCCACTGCTGAGTTTTCCAAATTTGCTGGCATACTTAGTGCAGCACTTTCACAGCATCATCTTTCAGGATTTGAAACAGCTCAACTGGAATTCCATCACCTCCACCTCCAGTGTCATACATGCAGCAGATTCTCAAAGAATATTTAGTAAGGGAGTACATGAAGCCTTTTCCAGTTATACCAGTGACTCTCTTCTTCATTCTAACCCTAGCGTAGCCAAAGCATACAGATTAGGGAAAAAGTGCCATCAGCCACTGTCATGGTGATATATGAGAACCCCCTGTGGAAAATAAAAATACAATCACTAGAAAATACTTTGAATTTTGTATGGTCACAGGACACAGTCAGTTAACAATTGCCTTCATACATAATGGCAACACAGAATTACAAAATGAAACAAAAGCACTTTTTATAATAGTGTCAAAACATCAAATATCTATGAAGAAATGAACAAAACATATACAAGTTCTCTATACTAAAAGCTGCAAAACACTGCTGAGAAAAATTAAGGCAGACCTAAATAAGTGGAGAGGTATATTATGTTTATTGATTCAGTTAAGATGGCATTTCTCTTGAAATGGATTTATAGGCTCAGTGGAAGTCCCAGCAAGACTTTTTATTTAAAAATTTATTTTCTTTTTGGTTGTGCTGGGTCTCCATCGCTGCACCTGGGTTTCCTCTACTTTTGGAGAGCAGGCCTCTCATCGTGGAGGCTCCTCTGGTTGCAGACACAGGCTCTAGGCTTGAGGACTTCAGTAGCCGCAACAGGAGAGCCGGAAGGTGCAGGCGCGGGAGCTGTGGCGCACGGCTTCGTTGCTCTGAGGCATTTGGAGTCTCCCCAGACCAGGGATCAAATCCATGTCTCCTGCATTGGCAGGGAGATTCTTACCCATTGCACCACCAGCGAAGTCCCCAGCAAGACTGTTTAAGACGTAGACAGCTGATTCTAAAATTTACAGAGAACAGCAAAGAGTCTAGAATAACCACAACAATCTTTTAAAAGAGGAACAAAGTTGGAGAACTTATCTCACCTGATTTCAAGAGTTATTATAAACTCAGTAATAAGGAGAGTGTTTATTGGCACAAGAATAGACAAACCAACGGGACAGAATAGAGTCAAGAGACGGAGGCACACAGACAGCCAGTCAATTTTCTACAACGGCACCAAGTCCGCTCGATTGGGAAGAAGCTCCAATGAATACAGTGCTTACCACTGGAAACTGTACTTAAAAAAAAGAAGCTCAATCCCTATCTCACTACATACACAAAAATTAAGATGAACCATAGCCCTAAAAATAAAAACTAGGACCTAGACAAACCAACGGGACAGAATAGAGTCAAGAGACGGAGGCACACAGACAGCCAGTCAATTTTCTACAACGGCACCAAGTCCGCTCGATTGGGAAGAAGCTCCAATGAATACAGTGCTTACCACTGGAAACTGTACTTAAAAAAAAGAAGCTCAATCCCTATCTCACTACATACACAAAAATTAAGATGAACCATAGCCCTAAAAATAAAAACTAGGACCATAAAGTATCTTCAAAATTACACAGGAGATTGTTTTCATGACCTTGGAATAGGCAAAGTTTTCTTAGATAGGACACAAAAACACCAATCACTAAAAAAAATAATAAATTAGCCTTTGTAAATATTTCTATTGAAATGGGAAAAGGACTGAAAAGGACTTGAACAGACACTTCTCCAAAGACGATCTACAGATGGCCACTGAACACACGAAAAACGCACACATCACTAATCACAAGGGGGATTACAATCAAAACCACATTGGGACACTACTTCACATGCAGTAGGATGGCCATTATATATACATTTATGTCAAGTATTTCGGTGAGGATGTGGCAAAATTGCAACCCTTGTGCTCTCTTGGTGGAAATGTAAAATGGCACTGCCATTGTGGAGACGATATGGCACGCCTCAAAAAAGTCAACATAGCGATTCCACTTCTGCGTAAATACCTAGAAGAACCAAAGCACGGACTTGAACGGACATTTGAATCCCAGTGTTCACGGCAGCATTACCCACAACAGCCAAACGTGGAGACAACCCACACGCCCATCCACAGGTGAACGGATGAGCAAGACGTGTGCATCCCTGAAATTGAATATTATTCAGCCTGAAATAGGAAGGAATTCTAATATATGCCACAGCATAGGTAAACCGTGATAACCTTGAAGCCAATCTCAAAAGGACAAATATTATGTGATTCCATTTATGTGAGGTACCTGGAGCAGTCAAATTCATAGAGACGAATTTAATGGTGGCTGCCAGCAGCTTCAGGGAGGGAAAAACGGGAAGTTACGGTTTAATGGATACAGAGGCTAGTCTGGGGTGAGGCAAAAATTCTGGAGATGGATAGCGCTGATGGTTTTACAATAATGTGAATGTTTATTCCACGCCACTGAGCTGTATATTTAAAAATGGCTAATTTTGGGATTGGAATGAAAACTGACCTTTTCCAGTCCTGTGGCCACTGCTGAGTTTTCCAAATTTGCTGGCATACTTAGTGCAGCACTTTCACAGCATCATCTTTCAGGATTTGAAACAGCTCAACTGGAATTCCATCACCTCCACCTCCAGTGTCATACATGCAGCAGATTCTCAAAGAATATTTAGTAAGGGAGTACATGAAGCCTTTTCCAGTTATACCAGTGACTCTCTTCTTCATTCTAACCCTAGCGTAGCCAAAGCATACAGATTAGGGAAAAAGTGCCATCAGCCACTGTCATGGTGATATATGAGAACCCCCTGTGGAAAATAAACATACAATCACTAGAAAATACTTTGAATTTTGTATGGTCACAGGACACAGTCAGTTAACAATTGCCTTCATACATAATGGCAACACAGAATTACAAAATGAAACAAAAGCACTTTTTATAATAGTGTCAAAACATCAAATATCTATGAAGAAATGAACAAAACATATACAAGTTCTCTATACTAAAAGCTGCAAAACACTGCTGAGAAAAATTAAGGCAGACCTAAATAAGTGGAGAGGTATATTATGTTTATTGATTCAGTTAAGATGGCATTTCTCTTGAAATGGATTTATAGGCTCAGTGGAAGTCCCAGCAAGACTTTTTATTTAAAAATTTATTTTCTTTTTGGTTGTGCTGGGTCTCCATCGCTGCACCTGGGTTTCCTCTACTTTTGGAGAGCAGGCCTCTCATCGTGGAGGCTCCTCTGGTTGCAGACACAGGCTCTAGGCTTGAGGACTTCAGTAGCCGCAACAGGAGAGCCGGAAGGTGCAGGCGCGGGAGCTGTGGCGCACGGCTTCGTTGCTCTGAGGCATTTGGAGTCTCCCCAGACCAGGGATCAAATCCATGTCTCCTGCATTGGCAGGGAGATTCTTACCCATTGCACCACCAGCGAAGTCCCCAGCAAGACTGTTTAAGACGTAGACAGCTGATTCTAAAATTTACAGAGAACAGCAAAGAGTCTAGAATAACCACAACAATCTTTTAAAAGAGGAACAAAGTTGAAGAACTTATCTCACCTGATTTCAAGAGTTATTATAAACTCAGTAATAAGGAGAGTGTTTATTGGCACAAGAACAGACAAACCAACGGGACAGAATAGAGTCAAGAGACGGAGGCACACAGACAGCCAGTCAATTTTCTACAACGGCACCAAGTCCGCTCGATTGGGAAGAAGCTCCAATGAATACAGTGCTTACCACTGGAAACTGTACTTAAAAAAAAGAAGCTCAATCCCTATCTCACTACATACACAAAAATTAAGATGAACCATAGCCCTAAAAATAAAAACTAGGACCATAAAGTATCTTCAAAATTACACAGGAGATTGTTTTCATGACCTTGGAATAGGCAAAGTTTTCTTAGATAGGACACAAAAACACCAATCACTAAAAAAAATAATAAATTAGCCTTTGTAAATATTTCTATTGAAATGGGAAAAGGACTGAAAAGGACTTGAACAGACACTTCTCCAAAGACGATCTACAGATGGCCACTGAACACACGAAAAACGCACACATCACTAATCACAAGGGGGATTACAATCAAAACCACATTGGGACACTACTTCACATGCAGTAGGATGGCCATTATATATACATTTATGTCAAGTATTTCGGTGAGGATGTGGCAAAATTGCAACCCTTGTGCTCTCTTGGTGGAAATGTAAAATGGCACTGCCATTGTGGAGACGATATGGCACGCCTCAAAAAAGTCAACATAGCGATTCCACTTCTGCGTAAATACCTAGAAGAACCAAAGCACGGACTTGAACGGACATTTGAATCCCAGTGTTCACGGCAGCATTACCCACAACAGCCAAACGTGGAGACAACCCACACGCCCATCCACAGGTGAATGGATGAGCAAGACGTGTGCATCCCTGAAATTGAATATTATTCAGCCTGAAATAGGAAGGAATTCTAATATATGCCACAGCATAGGTAAACCGTGATAACCTTGAAGCCAATCTCAAAAGGACAAATATTATGTGATTCCATTTATGTGAGGTACCTGGAGCAGTCAAATTCATAGAGACGAATTTAATGGTGGCTGCCAGCAGCTTCAGGGAGGGAAAAACGGGAAGTTACGGTTTAATGGATACAGAGGCTAGTCTGGGGTGAGGCAAAAATTCTGGAGATGGATAGCGCTGATGGTTTTACAATAATGTGAATGTTTATTCCACGCCACTGAGCTGTATATTTAAAAATGGCTAATTTTGGCATGCATATTTAGCTGCAATAATACAGAGGGTAAGAAAAATTTCATAAACACTGTGTACATATGTGTCATCACGGAATCTGTGAGGGCAAAGGCACGCCACAACTTCCGTGATGCGTCTACAGGACGCAGCAGAGCCTAACGCGCGTCTTTAACGGCGCACCCCAGCTTGTTCCACAGTTCCTCAGAGGTGCCGGCAGCTGAACGCAGTCACCTAACGCTTCCCCGGAGCTTGTTCTGCGAGTGGACCGTCTTCCGAGTGCCCGATGGCGGTGTGACATTTATGCGTTTATTTGGTCGTGCTGGGTCTAGCTGCAGCACGCAGGGTCTGTTAGCGGTGGCCTGTGGGATCCAGTTCTCTGATCTGGGATTGAACCTTGGCACCCGGCCCTGGGAGCTGGGACTCTTAACTTCCATCAGAGAAGGTCCTGTGTGGGTGGTGATCTGTGCTTCCTCTTCTCAGCTTGAAGAGGCAGGTAATCACCCTCCTGAGGAAGGGGGTTAAGTCAGGGGAGCCCTGGCGATGAGCATGCCACAACCCCCAGGGCAGGAAGCGGAGCCACAAGGCCTCTGTGGTCCAGCCCAGGCTCACAGCTCTGCCCACCGGGCACCCTGTTCCTTGCATACCCCCTTCCAGCTCCCTCTGCCCGGCTGCAGGCATGTCCCCTTCTCCTGGGCAGAGCCCCGCTCTGTTCCGAGGCGGGGAGCACAGCGGGCCTGTGCCCCCAGCTCTTCTGAGCCTCTGCTCCTCAGGAGCCCTCTGGGCCGCCTGACGCTTCTTTGGGAAGCAGACAGAAGGCCCAGCACCCGAACCTGCTCGTCTTCTCGGGAGCCTTGCTCTTTCAGCCTCTCTTGTCCCCAGATGTTCTTTCTTTCTTCAGGAAGAGATGTTCAGGGGATAAGAACAACGCAACAATAGAGGAATACTGAAAAAAAGAAGAGAAATTTGTCACTAATTCTGTCAAACAGAGAAAAGCATCATGAACATTTCTGTTAAAGGCACAGTGTGGTCTCAGTGGTAAATAAAAATTGCCCATCCAATCAAATGGATATGATTGATGATAACATAACCATTCCCACACTGTTGAACATTTAAGATGCTTCATATTTGCAATTTACTGGTGGGTGGTATTCTAAAGCCTACTCCCTCCCCCCTTCCCAGTTAGGATAATTTTACACTCTTCTCTGGTGGCAGCAGCTTGGGTTGCGGCCCCTGCCTTCTGGAGGTCCCTTAGAGGTACTCCCGCCCACTTAGAGATTTTGGATCCCCCCAGTGAGCTGGTATCAGAGACTCCCTGTGGCCAGAGGTCACCTCGGAGCCCTTACCTGCCTGGAAGTCTCTTCGGCTTATATGTCAGTGGAGGGAAAAGGGGGTAGCCACAGCGGACCCCAGAAGCAGCAGAGCACGTGCTGCCACACAGAGACACAAATCACCTCCTGGAGCAGCCTCTTGGCTCAGATTTGGTGCCCGCAGTTGGCAAGGTGGTGTGCCCTCTGGACACCTTGTAGTCCGTAGGCCCTGTGGAGGGTCCCAGCAGAGCTCGCTGAGCCCAAGTGAGCGTCTGCCACACAGTGATTTCCAAGAATTAAGAACGATGCTACTTAGAGGACCGCTTAGCAAGTGTTTTATAAAGACAGACGCGGTAGCAGTGGAAGCGCGGGCGCCTGGCAGGCTCTGAGCACTCCGCTCGCAGGGCGCCCTGACGGCTGCAAAGGGCCCGCCGCGGACCGAGCCGCGTCTTTCCTGGAAGCTGCCAGCAGGGGGCAGGGCAGGCCCGTTTAGGAAGCTCTTTCCTGACTGCGCCAGACTTCACTTTTTGGGGCTCCAAAATCACTGCTGATGGTGACTGCAGCCGTGAAATTAGAAGACGCTTACTCCTTGGAAGAAAAGTTATGACCAACCTAGATAGCATATTAAGGTCCGTCTAGCCAACGCTGTGGTTTTCCCAGTGGTCATGTATGGATGTGAGAGTTGGACTGTGAAGAAGGCTGAGCGGCGAAGAATTGATGCTTTTGAGCTGTGGTGTTGGAGAAGACTCTTGAGAGTCCCTTGGACTGCAGGGAGATCCAACCTCCACTCTGAAGGAGATCAGCCCTGGGATTTCTTTGGAAGGAATGATGCTAAAGCTGAAACTCCAGTACTTTGGCCACCTCATGAGAAGAGTTGATTCATTGGAAAAAAGACGCTGATGCTGGGAGGGATTGGGGGCAGGAGGAGAAGGGGACGACCGAGGATGAGATGGCTGGATGGCATCACTGACTCGATGGACGTGAGTCTGAGTGAACTCCGGGAGATGGTGATGGACAGGGAGGCCTGGCATGCTGCGATTCATGGGGTCGCAGAGAGTCGGACACGACGGAGCGACTGAACTGAACTTCCTGACTGCACCGGGCTTTACATTGCAATCACTGAAAAGTTTTGGAACGCAGTATCTTTATTTATGAACTGAAGTTTATTGACTTTCCAAGCAGAATCATTCCATCCCGAAGGAATTTTTTTGAAAAGCAACAGCATGTGTTACGATCAAGCGGATCCAGTGGGACTTGCTTGCCCACCTTTCTGTGGACTTCATCACACGGATGTGGCATCCAGAGCGCGGGTGGGGTCCGGCCTGGGGGAGACGGCTGGGGAGGTGGATTCCTCCTGATGCCGCCGCTTGAGGGTGCTGATTAAACAGACTCGCAGATCAGGGGGAAATGCGTTTGTAGTGGTCCACAGCTCCCAGTTAGACTTGGGCATGAAAGAAATGTAAGTATTTTCCATAATTCCAATCTAATTTCTTTCCATTTTATGCCTAACTCAACCACTTCTTGGTTAATTCTGCCTAGTTAGTGATGGTTCAGCCATTTTAGATTTAAAACTGGCTGGTGTTTTAGATTTAAAACACCCTCACCTCACCCTCGAGTTGACTATGGCTGGGAGGAACGGGCCTGGCCACCACGGCACACGTGGCACCGTGGGGGCGCTGCTGGAAAGTGCTGATGGGGGAGCAGGTGGGGCTCCCCCCTCCCTGTACGGATCCGAATGGGTTGAACACTGGCCTGTGCTTTCGGTGTTATGCGGAATGCCCTATGCGCAGAGAAGGCAGTCTTCACAGCATGTTTTCCCAGCGAAACCTCATATTCCTAGATAGAAGCTTCAACATGGAAGCTTAGCCAGGAGATGAGGACATGAAAACTGGTTGCTGAAGCTGATCAAGGGCCCTGGCCCTCATGGCGGACAAGGGATTGGGTGAGCCACAACACTCGGCCCTCCCCATGCAGCGTTTCCCTCCCGAGGCCCCGAGAACGCTCCCGCTACATCCCCCACACCGGCCTTTGCCCACAAAGGACCCGTTGTCTCTGCGCCGGAGTGCTGGTGCTGCTGCAGCTGTCATAACACTGCAACCCGCTGGCTCGTCCTTGGACAGTTGAGTAACCAGATCTGGGTCTGATGTTTGCAGTTTCTGCTTGACCCCTACCCCCGGCCTGACAAGGGGCTCTCTGCATCCCAGGTCCCGTGAATCCCAGCTGACATGCACCTTCGGCTTCCCAGGCCTTCCCTGTGCCCTCACCTGTTTTGCCGTGGGAACTTTGACCTGGATTCACAACCTGCCTGGGAGGGCTGCAAGTGTCCAGAGACTTGGGGGCAGGGAGAAATAAATCACCCCCCGTTTCTTCTTTCCCTGCTTCCCTAGAGTAAATGGCAAAGGTTTTGGTTTTAAATTTGGAATGGTGGACCCTATAGTCTTTGAAAATATCTCATGATCTCATTGTCTGGCCCTTTTCCCTTTTCATTTGGACACCTGGGATTTGCTGCTAAGTCCTGGAAGCCTGGAGCCGTGTTAGCGACTATCTTCTAGTGTTTCGTGCTTTTCCTGTTACACTTTACATGAGCAGAACCAGCTCTTTTGCTTTCACCTCCTGTTCTCACTCCAGCCTTTGGGTCAGGGGATCGCACATTCTAATAGGAATGCTGTGCAGAAGGTGTTCATCGCACTGCCACATAACCTCTATGACACAGCCACATTTTGTTGCTGTGGAACAAAAAAGGAACAGAAAAACCAAGGCCGGAGGAGGCTGGGTGCTGGCCCAAGGTCAGTGAAAAAGGTCAGCCTCGCTCCGGTCCTTCTGGCTCCCGGCACCAAGTCTTCTCGGAATTGATGGACCCTCAGTGCTGTGTGGACTGCCTGTGGCCTAGAAGGACTGTCATGCAATACGCTCGAGTCGGCATCAGTCCAGGCTGATGGCCTCTTCCTCTCTCGGTCTCTCCAGGGTCTCTGGAGGCAAGTTGATAGGATTCCCATTTACCCGAGAAGGGCCTTCTGTAGAAGACCTTCATCGTAGGTGAGCCCTTCAGACGCTGAAAGAGAACAGCAGTGAGAGCTCTTCTTTCCTTCCTTCCTTTCTAGAAAGGGAAGGAAGCTGTGGATCAGAGATCTTTTTGCCATTTGTGTGACATCTTCTGGGACTCCTGTGAGTTAGTTGCTTCCCCTTCTATATTTCCCAATCCCAGGGCCACTGCTTAAATTGAGCAAATGATCATTGCAAACCTTGAAGTGAGTGCTGTTCTAATTCATGATCTGAGTGGATCTGTTTATCACTATAATGATTTTCCACCAGATGGCAGGAAAGTGTCGTGAAGAGCGGGCGCCTTGTTCTCATTTGTGCGGCATCTCTGAATTATCTCTGGATGTACCCTTGTTACATCTGAGCTGGCGCCATAGCGGAAAGACGGCCACCATAAGCAAGACCTGCCCCTTGGTGCCCAGCTGAGGGAGCAGGGTGCCGGGGCCTCCCTTCCGCCACAGCCAGATGGGGCCAGGGCAGTGAGGTCTGGGCCTCAGGATTGTCTTGGTGGCCACAAAGGCTCTGCGAGACGCATGATTTAGTCCAGAGTTTCTCAAGCTATGGCTGATGAGCCAGTCCAGCCACTGTTTGTTTTTGTTTGGCCAGAAAGACAAGGATGGTTTTTATATTTTTAAATGGTTGGAAGAAAAATCAAAAGAAAATGATATTGTGAGACACGAGAAAGCTGTATAAATTCGAATTTTAGCATCCACGGATGCAGCTCTGTCAGCACACAGCCACGCTCATTTGTTCACATATGGACTCTAGCTGCTTCTGACCTACAACAGCAGAGCTGAAAAGTCGTGACAGATGCCGCAGAACCTCAAATGTTTCCCTCTGGCCCTTTACAGAAAAATGTTGCCAACCCCTAGATTAGTCCTGTGGGACTTGCAATGGCTCCAAGTTATCACTGCATTTTTGGGTGTGCATACCTAAGCAGACGGTGAGCCAGGGCCAGAATGGGGCAGGAGACCCAGGGGCTGCATGGTGGGTTCTGGAGAACCTTGGGAGTTGGAGGTTATGGGTCCTATTCCAGGCCATAATACCCTATCCAGAGGGAGCAGTGTATTGGGGGAAAGTGATTTCCCCTCAGCCCAAGGCCTGCCTGCAGTTGCTACAGCCCTAGTTGCAAAACTGGGGTTTTGTTTCAGCATCCCTGTCTGCCCATACACCAGCCATGACCCCTGGACCCAGCAGAAGACATCCAGCCTTTCAAACTCCTTTGGTGACAAATTTGAGCATCTACTGATGTTTTGTGCATGCTAAGCTGCTTCGGTCGTCTTTGACTATTTGTGACCCCATGGACAGTAGACTGCCAGGCTCCTCTGACCGTGGAATTTTCCAGGCAAGAATACTGGAGCAGATTGCCATTCCCTTCTCCAGGGGATCTTCTCGACCCAGGGATGTCTCCTGCATTGGCAGGCGGGTTCTTTACCTCTAGTGCCACTGTGTCTTAACCCTGTGTAAACTCTCAGGTGATTTCTAACAAAGTGTAAGGGAGAGCCTCCATGACCTTCTGGATAGTAAGGTGGAGTTGGATGTACACAAGAGGTAGCCATGCTCTGAAAACCTAAACTTGAAGCCCTTGGGTTCTCTATAGAAACATCTTCAACAAATCAGTTCAGTGAAAGTAATTTCCGCAACCCAGCAGCTGACTTCCTGGGCCACATTCTGTTGGAATTAGATATGCTTATAGGATCAAAGATGCACCATCTGTCATGGAGCCTGGTTGTCTTCACTTTCAAAAGATATCCAAATTTCAGTTTTGCAAGATAAAAAGTTTGGGAATAGATGATAGTGATGGTTGCACAATATTATGAATGTTTTTAATAGCACTGAACTGTACAATTAAAAGGTTAAGATGGTAAATTTTATATGTATTTTACCACAATAAAAAAATGTAGAACGGAAGTCCTAAATCCAACCACTTACCTCCTCCTCTGCTACCACTTAGTACGATACACTGCTACTTCATCCCTAAGGATTATTCTAAGAGCTTCTAAACAGATTCCCCTCCCTCACCCTGGCTGTATTATAGCCTCCTCCCAATGGAGCCACTGGAACGATCCTTTTAAAATGTCAGAGCACTCAAGGACCTCTCACGCTCAAAATCTGCAATGCCTCTCAGCTCCTTGAGAACAGAGGCTAAAATCCATTCCGCTGTCCTGACGTCCTTCCACAGTCTGGCTCCTGCATCTCTGTGACCTTCTGTCCCTCCCTCATTCCAGTCTCTCCCCCATGGACTCCTTGTTATTCCTCTGGGACATGAGGCACGTATCCATCAAGAAGGTTCATGCTTCAGGGTAACTCTTGCTGGAGTTTTCCTCCCCAGATGTTCTCCTTCAAGCTTTTGCCTAGATATCGTTTTCTCCATGGGGTCCAGTTTGGCTCTCCTTAATACTTAGCCTTTCTGTCCACTCCCTTTGTGCTGCTTTGCTTCTTGTACTATGGTGCTTACTTATCCCTTCTGGCATCCTATATGATTTGCCCATTTGTTATCTACTGCTTATTCTTACTAGAATGTAAACTGCATGAGGTTAGGCTTTTTTTTTGCATTGGCTTAGAATAATATCTGGAACATTGAAGGTGCTAAACACGTAGTTTTTTTAATATAAATTTATTTATTTTAATTGGAGGCTAATTACTTCACAATATTGTATTGGTTTTGCCATACATCAACATGAATCCACCATGGGTGTACACGTGTTCCCCATCCTGAACCCCCTTCTCACCTCTCTTCCCATACCATCCCTCTGGGTCATCCCAGTGCACCAGCCCTGAGCATCCTGTATCATGCATCAAACCTGGACTGGTGATTTGTTTCACATATGATATTATACATGTTTCAATACTATTCTCCCAAATCATCCCACCCTCACCCTCTCCCACAGAGTCCAAAAGACTGTTCTATACATCTGTGTCTCTTTTGTTGTCTTGCATACAGGGTTATCATTACCATCTTTCTAAATTCCATATATATGCATTAGTATACTATATTGGTGTTTTTCTTTCTGGCTTACTTCACTCTTTATAATAGGCTCCAGTTTCATCCACCTCATTAGAACTGATTCAAATGTATTCTTTTAATGGCTGAGTAATACTCCATTGTGTATATGTACCACAACTTTCTTATCCATTCATCTGCTGATGAATTTTGTACTGGGCTATAGCTGATTACCAGTGTTGTGGTGGTTTCAGGTGAACAGCAAAGGGACTCAGCCATACATATACATGTATCTGTTCTCCCCCAAACTCCCCTCCCATCCAGGCTGCCACATCACATTGAACAGAGTTCCATGTACTATATAGCAAGTCCTTGATGGTTATCCATTTTAGATGTAGCAGTGAAAACACATATTTTTTGACTGATAAAGTAAATGAATTCTAAGAAGCAAGCCTTCTCAAGTGCGGAAGCTTGTATTTGAATTATAGGGACCTCCTCCACTAACAAATTAGCTGGAAAAGTTTGGGTTTTGTCTTAATGGGCCTCCTAGTCAGGATCCATGAGGCAGCTTCTTTAAGTGAGGTAGATGCGCTTATTCTCCTTGTTAAACAGAAGAGGAAAACAAGGCAGCCCCAAGACTTGAACCTGGGGTGTTGCCTGCAGACTCTGTTTTTCAGTGCTACACTGTGCAACCTTTCCTGCAGCATGCTGGCATTTGAACTTGTCTTCTCTCCAGTCAAGGTCTCTTCTTCCCTCTACCCTATTTGACTTTTTCCTTCATTGAATCCTTCTTGTATCCCCACTTTTCTGGGATGGAGTACAGATAATTTTCTACTTCACAGGCAGGGATACTGAGTTTTCAGTACTGTGATTCTTTTTTTTTAAATTTTATTTTTACTTTATTTTACTTTACAATACCATATTGATTTTGCCATACATTGACATAAATCCACCATGGGTGTATACGAGCTCCCAATCCTGAATCCCCCTCCCACCTCCCACCCCAAAGCATCAGTACTGTGATTCTAATCACGGTGTTAGTAGGTGACAGAACTGACCCTGGAACCCAGGAATTTCAGCTGAATACACATGCTGTGCGGCCTTGTGTTCTGCTCTTCATTCTTGCCAATAAATTGGATAAAGGTGTGGAGAGGATCCCAATTAGATCAACAATAGTAATAATTGGGGTGGAGGGTGGGACGTGAGTAGGGAGAGCTCCCTGGAAGGTGGCTGGGATCAAGAAAAGATACAGAATCATGGGGGAAGGAGCAGAGTGTTTTCAGCTTTGAGAGAATTCAGGGGGAGGGTGGGGCATACGAAAACTCTTTCAATATTTGGGTGTCTGTGTGGAGGTCTTAGATGGCAGGAGATTCTGGAGAGATGCTATTTTAGGGTGAGGGACAAAAGTCTCTGAACTTGAGTTTCCCTATCAGTATAATGAGGGCCCACTGAGGCCCATTTTGCAGAGTTGTGTTAGAAAGTCATTATGAAAGGCGGCAGCAGAACTCCTCACAACCCGTGAATGCCTTCTATCATGAGTGTGGTTGTGAGGCAATTGTGATAAAGACGACAAGCTACACGTCTGGAAAACCACTTTGGCAACTTAGTGGGACTGGTTTCAAGGGTGAGGTTAGAGGCCATGGTGTGTTCTGTCATTCTGCTCTTGGCTGTTTTATTTCATTAAAGCCAACTTAGCTTCTGTAGCGCACGGGTAACTGTACTCATATTTGTGTGTTTCTATGCATGTGCACTCAGCCACGTCTGTAGTCCACCAGGCTCCTCTGTCTGTGGAATTTTTCAGGCAAGAATACTGGAGTGGATTGTCATTTCCTACTCCAAGGGATCTTCCTGACTCAGGGATCGAACCTAGGTGTCCTGCATTTCACGTGAATGCTTTACTGACCGAGCTACTAGGGAAACCCCAATATTTTGTAACAATGAATAACAAAAGAATATGAAAAAGAATATCTATCTACTGAATCACTGTGCTGTACCGCTGAAACTGATATGACATTGTAAATCAGTTATACTTCAATTTAAAAAGGGGATTAAAAAGGCAATTTAGTTTGGGTTGCCAATCACAACATCTGTGAAATTTTGGACAACTTCATTTATCTTGAAACATAGAATGGATGTAATATTATTTTCTGTATGACAGAAGATGTAGCTAGGATGATTGGAACAGAAATATTTGTTGTGCATTTGGATGGTTAAATATAACACTAAACATTCTATTGCTTGTTCCTTTCCAAACACATGTGGAAAAATGAACAAAAAACACCATGGCATTACAGCATGACAGGGTCAGGGAATTTTCAGAGTGGAAAGAACATTAGAAATGGGGTTAGGGTGAAATTCAATGTCTAGAAGAAGGAGTCAGAAGTCTCACCAGAGGCCCTTTCTGGTGGTGTGCAGCAGTCTCCCATCCTGCTTAAGTGTCACATTTGGCAAGCGCTCCTGGAAAACTAGCAAAGGTTTCAGCCTTTTTCGATTAAATTCCATGATGCTGTCCCTCTTGCCAACCTGACGTTAATTTGCCTCCCGTTACTGTACCTTCAGCGGTTTCCCATTTCCTTCAGGATGGACTCCAAAGGAATTCACGATCTGGCACCATTTACCTACCACCGTGACCTCCCTTAATGTGTCCAGTCTTGGCCTGAGTGTGAGCTCAGATTTCTGTGATGGGGCCACAGGCTCTGGGGCTGCAGGGACCAGGGGCCGGGTGTATCAGCAGAGGCCTTGTCTTATCTTACTTGCTCTGGGGTTCCACTCTTACCTCTCTTCACACTTCGGTGCAGTGGAGGGAAAGTCAATGTCATTAAACCACCTGGAACCTCTGTGAATCCAGGCAAGACTAGAGAAGCTTGTATGCAGCAGGCATTCGCTAAACAGCAAACCCCACAATGGATGGTCTTTTGTAACGTAGGAGAGGCCTAGTATGTGCTGGTCTATTTGATCTTCACGTGAGAACCCCTCCTGTAGCTAAAACAAGTCCTTCCATATCCCTGCCTGCCAGTCCAGGCATGCCTATCCCTACCGCCCTCCTCTGACAACACTGTCCTCCTTCCTTTGAGTTCAGGCTGTCATGATGTGTGCTTAAGGTGACTCTTTTCACCAACCCGTTTTGTATTATTTTTGTCACGAGGAGGCTTGATTCAAACAGAGGAAAGAAATGCAAAACAATTCATTTCAGAGTCAAGTGTAGTCAGATAGGTATAGACTGAAATTTCACATTCAGTAGAAATTTAATGTGAGCTACAAACACAATTAATGCACTGGTCATAGCAAACACCCTCTTCCAACAACACAAGAGAAGACTCTACACATGGACATCACCAGATGGTCAACACCGAAATAAGATTGATTATATTCTATGCAGCCAAAGATGGAGAAGCTCTATACAGTCAACAAAAACAAGACCAGGAGCTGACTGTGGCTCAGATCATGAACTCCTTATTACCAAATTCAGACTCAAATTGAAGAAAGTAGGGAAAACCGCTAGACCATTCAGGTATGACCTAAATCAAATCCCTTATGATTATACAGTGGAAGTGAGGAATAGATTTAAGGGCCTAGATCTGATAGATAGA
>SJYT01029106.1:307184-326956 GCA_006410635.1 Cephalophus harveyi | reverse complement strand
TGGACTGTGAAGAAGGCCGAGCACCGAAGAATTGATGCTTTTGAACTGTGGTGTTGGAGAAGACTCTTGAGAGTCCCTTGGACTGCAAGGAGATCCAACCAGTCCATTCTGAAGGAGATCAGCCCTGGGATTTCTTTGGAAGGAATGATGCTGAAGCTGAAACTCCAGTATTTTGGCCACCTCATGCGAAGAGTTGACTCATTGGAAAAGACTCTGATGCTGGGAGGGATTGGGGGCAGGAGGAGAAGGGGATGACCAAGGATGAGATGGCTGGATGGCATCACTGACTCGATGGACGTGAGTCTGGGTGAACTCCGGGAGATGGTGATGAACAGGGAGGCCTGGCATGCTGCGATTCATGGGGTCGCAGAGAGTCGGACACGACGGAGCGACTGAACTGAACTAAGTTGCCATTTCCTACTCCAGGGGATCTTCCCAACCCAGGGATTGAACCCATGACTCTTGCATCCCCTGTATTAGCGGGCAGGTTCTTTACCACTAGTGCCACCTGGGAATCCCTCTTTATTTTTTTAAATTGGAGTATAATTGCTTTACAATGCTGTGTTAGTCTCTGCTGTACAACAAAGTGAATCAGCTATATGTTTATGTATGTCTCCTTCCTCTTGGCGCTTCCCCCACCCTAGGAGACTTCTTAGGGGCCCAGCAGCATTCTCCATTCTGGTCACCAGAACTCCATCCTCTAGCAGTTTCCCCTGTGTGGGCTTGCTGCAGGGCCAAGGGGAGCCTGGGTCTGGTGCTGGTCCACTGGTGGAAGGCTCCTTGTCCCAGGGTTGGCTGTGGGTTTTGGGAGGCCCCAGGCTAGGGCCAGCCTGCTGGTGAGTGGGACCAGTTCTTGGGTGGCTGACTGCAGGGGTTGTGGGGGTCCCTGGGCTGGTGCTGGCCCAGTGGTAGAAGGGGTCAGGTCTCTGAAAGGCTAGCTGCTTGGCCTGGGGATTTCAGGACTGGTGCTGGCCCTCGGATGCTATAGGCTAGCAGGGAGACTCCAGAAATTTCCTTGTCAACACCAGTGTCTTCATGGTAAAATGAGTTCCCCCAAATGGCTGCCATCATCCATCCACAGGGGGCAGTGAAGATTGAGAAACTCAGTGTGCTTCGTGAAAGTTAAGAAATTTTAAAAAGAAGAAATCCATGGGAATTCCTTGGTGAACCAGTGGTTAGGACTCCATGCTTTCACTTCAGGGCGCGTGGGTTTGGTCCCTGGTCAGGAAACTAAGGTCCCATAAGTTGGGAAGCATGGCCAAAATTTAAAAAGAAGAAGAAATCCTTTATAAAAGCTTTTAAATAATCTAGATGGAAAGAACAAATTCTGGGAAATTAAATTTCTAAATTTGATTCAAGAAGGGTACAGACATTTCCCCAAACTAGGGGAGAAATGTAACAAGTGATCCAAAATATATACTACTAAAGTAGTCACTATCTTTCAAAGATAGTGAACAGATTGACAATTTCTATTATTTAATCTGTTCAGAACCCAAAGATGAAAAATTCTCATCTTTTTCTAAACAGTGAACATAACCCTCATCCTACATTAGATTAAAGAACAGCATTAAAAGGGAAATGTATAGGTTAATCTCACTCATAAACAAGGATGCAAAATCACATTTGAAATGTTAACCAATCAATGAAGAATAGCCTGGTGGGGTACAGTCCATGGACCCACAAAGATCTAAACAAAGAAAGAATAGTGTGTTCTGATGAAGACTGGTTTGTTCAAGGCATGCAAGGATAGCTCAACAAAAAGAAATCTTGTTTTAACATTATTCGCCCTGTAACTAAAATGGAAAAAAAGTAACTTTGTGATGTCCCAGATAGATGCCAGAAAAAAAACATTTTTGAGAAGCTGTAAAACTCTTCTCTGAGAGCCATCACTGAGCACAATTGCTTGAAAAAATAAATAGATGCCACTAAACAGATGTGACAATGACCCATCATTGTTCCCAAGAGGGTAATAAGTGCCTTGGGGTTAAATTAATGTTTTCCATAAGCCCTGATTCTCTGAGTGATTCTGCCTGTCATTAAAAAAATATCTTATTCTATCTTCAGCTCTTTACTTATATTCATATTGTTTTTGTGAATTTTAAATAAAAAGGTGCAGGGGCCATAGCTAACCCCAGGCTAAAAGTGGAATAGAAGTTCCTGAGAGTCCAGGAGCACAGGCTTCTGTGTTGATGCACACAGCCTCCAGGTAAAGTTAGGAGCGCTCTCCTGCGTGGAAGAATGTGAGCAGAGCCCCAAGCCATACAATGCATGCGGTCAAGCTTTGACCTTTCTCATTATGTGGAATTGCTGAAGCATTCCTACAAATGGTGTTTTAATCATAGCATAAGTTATTAATTTAAACCAGACAAAAGTGCCCTTGGGGAGTCTTCATTCTGTGTAGGAGTTTTTATAAACTTCCATGATTTTTCACCTAATTCTCCCTTGTTTACTTTTGTTGAGACATTGGCAGTGTTTTATAATTTAGGCTTTTTCACCTTTGGAAATAAACCAGCCTTGTTAAAAAAAACAGTTTTGTCAGAATTTTGGATGGATTGAGAAAACCGTGTAATTTATGAAATCAGGACTGCTAATTTGAGGAAGTACAAAGGATGGAGTGTAGCCCAGGCCTGGGTCAGCACTGGGCCTTCTGACCCCGTATCAGTCTCAGGCACAGCAAGTCCACAGCCTTTTGAGCCACATCTCCATTTTGAGCCCAGTGGAATAATCAACCTGGATTTTCATGGTGCTCAGCACAGAAATACTGGGTTGAAAGGGATCACAGGAGAAACCAGTTAATCTCTGTGGATCAGCAAATGGTTTCTGAGAGAAGAGCTTGGTGACCATCCTTCAGGCAAAATTCATTCCCTTGGATGTGGTGAATTTCTCAGAGGACCAGCAATTGTGTGTCATGAACATTGTTAATTAGCTATTCAGTGTTTGCCTCTTGAAAAACCCACTCAGGGAGACAGCAGACCCCATGGTTAACTATTCAGCATTGGCGATTGCCCACGCGATCACTTAAACTTTCCCCCTTTCTGTTTTCTGCCATTTGGGATGAAGCTGAGGACCCAACCCAGTTCCTGCTGTGGACCTGCACTAGCTCTTGCCCTGATCGTGCTCTCTGGGGCAGGAGACAAGAATAAAATCCTTCAAATAGTGGGACCTCCTTTAGGCGAGAATGTAGAAGCATGTAGCAACCAGATTGCAGTCATAAGGAGGAGATGGAGCTCACACTGTGGCAGAAAGATACAAATTCCATCTTCATGACATCAGAGAGTCCCTGAGTCAACCACTTCCGGAGCTGTCTTAACTCTTGGACCTCCAGGTCTGTGTTTTAATTGTTTTTGAGCCAGGTTGAGGTGAACTTTCTCTTACATGCATGTTAAAGCTCCCAAGTATCACAGGGTGAGAATTATTCTCTGTGATTTTCTTTTTTTTTAATTTATTTATTTGACTGCATCTGCTCTTAGCTGTGGCCTGTAGGATCTTCTGTTGTGAAGGTTCAGTAGCTGTTGCAGGTGTGGACTTAGTTGCCTTGAAGCGTGTGGGATCTTAGTTCCTGGACCAGGATTGAACATTTGTCCCTTGCATTGCAAGATAGATTCTTAACCAGGGAAGTCCCCTTGTAATTTTCTGAGTGTAGGACTTCTTCTACTTACCTTTTGATGCCTCCTTACTTATAACCTTATAATATTACAAATCTCTCAAACTTACCATTTCTTCTTTTTTTAATAGTGTTTTTAAGCCCCCGATCATGTTATAGTCACTAATATATACTGTGCATTTACTCTTTGTTGGACACTCATAAGCATTTTATTTGTACAGCATTTCATATTTATGAATTTAGAAGGAATTTGTCTTTTAAAAGCTTGGCTTTTACCTATAACATGTTCTCCAAAAGGAATCAGTTCAGTTCAGTCACTCAGTTGTGTCTGACTCTTTGCAACCCCATGGACTGCAGAATGCCAGGCTTCTCTGTCCGTCACCAACCCCCGGAGCTTGTTCAAACTCATGTCCATCGGGTTGGTGATTCCATCCAACCATCTCATCCTCTCTGGTCCCCTTCTCCTCCTTCCTTCAATCAGCATCAGAGTCTTTTCCAGTGAGTCAGTTCTTCGCATCAGGTGGCCAAAGTATTGGAGTTTCAGCTTCAGCATCAGTCCTTCCAATGAATGCTCAGGACTGATTTCCTTTAGGACTGACTAGTTTGCTCTCCTTGCAGTCCAAAGGACTCTCAAGAGTCTTCTCCAGCACCACAGTTTGAAAGCATCAATTCTTTGGTGCTCAGCCTTCTTTATGGTCCAACTCTCACATCCATACATGACTACTGAAAAAACCATAGCTTTGACTAGACAGATGGACATTTGTTGGCAATAAATATTTCTATTATTCCCAGTGTGGATAGGCTTAAACTCTATGTATGTATTTAAAACCAGCACTTACCGTAAGCTTTTATTTTTAATTTTTTAGCTTATTATTTTTTTATTTATAAGCTTTCATTCAATTGACTCTTTAATGCTTTGAAGCCAAGACTGTCATTTCCACATTTTAAATCAGACTAAAGTAGGGAGGGGGCTTCTGTAGTGAATCAGTGGAAAAGAATCCACCTGCAAAGCAGGAGACACAGGAGACTCGGGTTCCATCCCTGGGCTGGGAAGATCCCCCGGAGGAGTAAATGGCAACCTGTTCCAGTATTCCTGCCTGAAACATCCCAGGGACAGAGGAGCCAGGCAGGCTACGGTCTGTAGGGACACAAAGAGTCAGACCCAACTGAATGACTGAGCAAAGTAGGGAGCGATGCCCAAGATCACATTGTTAATGACAGGCTGGACCCAGGCACAGTCAGTTCCATCCCAAGGACTGTGCACTACACTGCCTCCCTGTGTAGATCTTCCTGGATATTATTGGGCTGATGCTGTGTGTCTCTCCAGGAGATGGCCCAGGCAAGCTGAGCAGAGAGATGAGTTTTCTTATGAAGATTTGGAATTGAAAACATGACTGTTAGCTCCTCTAAAGGAGTATTCTGAAATATATCGCAAAGTGTTTCTGAATCAAGGACTGATTATATGTTATTTTAATCCTTTTCATCTTCATTTTTATGTTATTTGATCTGTTAAAAACATATGTTGGAAGAAATACATTAAAATCTTCTAAGAAAAAAAAAAAAAAAGGCAAACTGGGACTTCCTTGGCAGTTTAGTGGTTAAGACTCTTCTGCTTCCAATGCAGAGGGTGAGGATTTGATTTCTGATCAGGCAACTAAGATCCCATATGCCGCTGTGCTCCAAAAAAAAGAGAAAAAAGCACCCAGGACACTAGTTTGTTCTATTTTCTCCTTGTAGTTCCTGTAGGAATTATTTTACCTGTTGGCTAATGACGTTATTTGGGCTGGAACCACACTGAAGGTTAAATGTTCTTCTTGATTTAGCCTCCCATCAACACAATATGGCCCTCCTTGTGCGTTTTCCTGTCTTCCCCTACCCCCCAGCCCCACCTCCTTGAACGTTACATTGTGTTGGGTAAACAAAAATATTTATAGAAGAGTCTTAATTATACCTTTGGTAGCAAGCAGATCTCTTCTAAGATGAGCTGGCGAACAAGAACAAAGGGCACAACTTGGTTTCTTTAAAAGACTGTCTATTCCTCATTTATTCTTTCTTTGTCAGCAATAAACAAACAAATGCATAAAAGGAACACCCGAGGCCAAGGAGCAGGCCCAGCCCGAGCTGCCTCAGAGACGCTGTGGTGACGTGAGTGCTTCGGGGCGCTCCCTGGGAGGGAGGGGGGCAAGGGCGGCCTTAGGGAAACCTGAGATGAAGTGGTCCCGTTTTGGTGGCTGCTGGGAAATTTTCACCTTCTCATCTGGGTGTAATTCGGTCATGACGTCCAACAGTCTGGGCCACCAGACTGAGGGGAGCACAGGAAGGGCCCGGCACTCGCGGCGTCTGTGCGGCGTCCGGCCGCGTCTGAGCAGCTTCCGCGTCTGTGCCGCGTCTGGGCGGCTTCCGCCGCGTCTGTGCAGCTTCCGGCCGTGTCTGAGCGTCTTCCGGCCGCGTCTGGGCGGCTTCCGCCGTGTCTGAGCAGCTTCCGCCGTGTCTGTGCCGCGTCTGAGCGGCTTCCCCCACGTCTGGGTGGCTTCCCCCGCGTCTGAGCAGCTTCCGCCGTGTCTGTGCCGCGTCTGGGCGGCTTCCCCCGCGTCTGGGCGGCTTCCGGCCGCGTCTGAGCGGCTTCCCCCGCGTCTGGGCGGCTTCCCCGCGTCTGGGCAGCTTCCGGCCGTGTCACGCACCGATGCGTTCGCTCTGGCACCGTGTTTCCCGGCGCCATTTTCCCCTCCTGGCTTCTCGCTAACGTTATGCGTTGCTTCCCCGTCTCTTCCCCGCACCTTTTCAGCCCACGATTTTTTCTCATATTTACCAAATGCTTTTTCACATCAGTGAAGTTATCCTGTTTACACATATATTTTGACGTGTGGAAATGCCTGTCTACAATTTAAATCTGTAATAAGCACTATTTTTTCAGACTACGGATCCAAAGGGGAAACCCAAGAAAATGTGGTGGATAGAAATGGAGGTGAAAGGAGTTGAGAATTTCCCAAAAAACCACTCTCATCCACAGTTTTATATTAATACCATATATTTACTTTCCTTTGCATTTGTTCCTCTTCTGACTTACAGATTTTCTGATGCTTCATTTTAAGGAGCACTTATACAGTTGGACTTAATTTTTTTTTTTTTTTGGCAAGGGAATTCATGACTGTGGTTCAAAATGATCTTTCCTGGTACATCAAAATACGATCTTTTCAGTTGCTGTTTTTGTTTAAAGCCATGGTAACATAGTTGAATTATTGTTGGGAGTAGCCATTTCACAGAACGTTTAAAAATATTGAGCCAAATCTGTTTGACATAACACTTTACAATACTAGGATTAAATCCTGTTGGACAAATGTTTTAATTGCTGAAAAATGAAACTTTAGGAGGAATGTGGAGGCGTTTCTCCTGCGCCTGCCGTTGGGTGCTCTCAGGGCCATAAGGAGCTCCGGTTGGCAGGGGGTTACTGGCAACCAGAGCTGCCAGTTGGGCCTGCGACTCCTGCAGCTCCCTGAATCTTTCTGTGCCTCTGCCTCTCCTGCCTGTTGGACCGGGCAGGACATGGCTACTCAGGGCAGCGTGTCGTGAGTGAGCCCTTGTTGAGAGGGCAGAGAGCTTGAGACGGGGTTGCACCCCTTCCCCAGCACCCAGGTCCCTGCACAACTAATCAGTCTCCTATGCAGAATTCCTTCGGTGCTCATGCTTTAAGTCCATAACAAGGTAGTTGTTACTGGACTCAAAGTTGTTTTATTAAAAAAATTAACATACAGGAAGTGTGACTTTTGGCGAAGCGTACAGTTCTGTGAGTTTTAACACATGTATATATTCAACGCAGTCAGGATGCAGAACTGTTCCTCACTCCAGAAACTCCTAGGTGCTGGTCTTTTACAGGCATGACATTCCTTCATCTTTGCTCCTGGCACCCACAAACTGTCCTCTGTCACTCTGTCACTGTAATTTTATCATTTTGAGAATGTCATATGAATGGAATCACAGAGTATGTAACCTTTGAGACTGGTTTTGTTTACTCAACATAATACCTTTGAGATTCATCCAAGGTGTTGTGTGTATCAGTAATGTGTGTCTTTGTTGCTAAGTAGTATTCCATTCTGTGGGTGTACCAGAGTCTGGTTATCCATCCAACCATTGAAGGGCATTGGATTATCTCCAGTTGTTAGTGGCTCTGAATGCAGCGTCTATAAACATTCATGTATAGGTCTAGTTATCCTTAAGAAGTTCTGTTTTAGGATAGTTCTTTTAAAGAGCTTCCTTTCTGTGTATTATTGCTTCCTGTTGAGATTTTAAAAGATAGCTGTAAATTCTTTGACATTTTTCTCACTGAGAGGTGGTGTCTATATCCCTTTTTCTGGAATCTGAGTGGGCTGTTATGAACAGTAATATATAGGAGAAGTGAGGCTATGCCTGTGGTCTAGGTCTGAGATTAGGACTGGTCATAAAAAGCCATGCATTCTGCCTTGTTTAACAAGAACAGCCACTCTGGAATTCTCTGTCACCATTTGGGAAGTCCAGTTACTCTGAGATTGCTCTGCTGGAGAGGGCAGGTGTGGGAGCTTTGGCTGACTATCCAGCTGAGCTTTCCCCCATCTATTCCAAGTCAATAGATGTGTGGGTGAAACCGACCTGGTCCTGTCAAGAGTCACCCAATACCATCAAGTGACTTCTGCTATGCCACATGGAACAAAAATCACCCAGTAACACTGCCAAATTTCTAAGCCAAGAGATTAAGGGATATAATAAAGTGGTTTTTGTTTTTACCCACTAAGTTTAGGTTTGCTTGATCCACAGATGTGAATAACTGGAATATTATATAATGAATAGATAAGCTTCACAGAAACAAGGATCATATCTCTTGACAAGCTTAAACCTTTGGATACAGTGCTCATTTTTATTTTTTGAAACTCTGATTTCCACACCGTGCTTGGCAAAGTCCCTTATAAATGTTGTGTGATGGTGATGATGAGGAATTGAATTACATTGGCAATTACCTTGGCGGTAAGAAAAGTATCTGTGTGCGTCTTCAGTCGTGTCTGACTCTTTGTGACCCTATGGACTGTAGCCCACCAGGCTCCTCTCTGTCCATGGGGTTTCCCAGGCAAGAATACTGGAGTAGGTTGCCATTCCCTTCTCTAGGGGATCTTCCTGACCCAGGGTCTCCTGTATCTCCTGCATTGGCAGGCAGATTCTTTACCACTGAGCACCTGGGAAGCCCAAGAAAATTATCCAGTAGCTGTCAAATGCTATTAAATGTGTTGCTCATGGACTCACCAACTGCAGAATCTGGAAAGGGAGGTAAAGGACCATCCATTTTGCCGCCATATCAGGCGAGTGGGCAGTAAGGCATGAGTGGGGAGGCTCCCAGTGGGAGCAAGGACTTGGAGCCCGATGTCTGATTTCTGGCTCCAAGTGATCCGTCAAGGCCTCTGTTCACAAATGTGATTAGGTCACATAGAACCACTGGGTGGCTCTGTAAGCCAACAGTACATAAGGAGAGGTCTGGCGAGGCAATCAAAGGACCCCAACCCAAATAGTTAATGCAGAAAACAGAAGCATCTCTATTCAGTTAGAGTCTGTGGTCTCAGAAGGTGTGTAGGAGCCATTGCTTTGATTAAACACAAGTGTAGGCAAAGCAAAGAGCAGTAGGATAATAAGTGTTCTTGGAAAATTTTTTTAAAAAGTCCCAAATGGGCCAAATTAAAGCAAAACTCACTAGAAGTAATGAGTGACAAATGGACTCTGAAATCTGAGGCAGAGTAGAACTTGAGGGATCCTTGTAGACGAGAGCAAAAAAAAAAAAAAGGTGATGGAAATTGTAGGAAAGAAGATATAAAAGAGAGAAAGTAAAAAGAGTCATGTTTTATTCATGCATTTGTTGAACAAAGATCTGTTGAGGCTCCTCCTGGTCTCAGATTTGGGGCAACAGACAGGGAAGAAGAACAGGGAAAAAAATCCCTGGCTTGCTCGGAGCTTGTGCTCAGTGAGGGACAGAGTGGGGAGAGGAAAGAAAACAAACGTATAAACAAGTAAAAACTTATCAAATGAGAGAAAGTGATCAGTGCCCTGGAAACACAGAGCAGAGAAGAGGGAAAGTAGTGGGCAGTGAGGAGGGAGCGAGCTGGCCATCTTAAATCAAGCGCAGGAAAAGCCAACTGCGAAGGCAGCCTGAGCAGAGGCCTGAAGGAACAAGGTGTCCAGCCAGAAGCAGACACGGGGGAGCCCGCTCCGAGCAAAGGGGGCAGCCTGTGAGGGCCCCCTGAGGCTGGAGCCCGAGACCTCGTGTGTTGGAACTGGGAGAAATCCCGGCAGAAGATGTAGGGGGTGTGGGGTGGGGTGGAGGTGTCAGTGATGAGAGACTTCAGGCCACAGTTAAGTATTTGTGTCGCTTTTAAGGAGTTTGAGAGAGAAAGGCATTGAAGTATTCTAACAAAGGAGTGGCATGATTTCATTTAAGCTTTAGAAAGATGTTCTGGCGGTTGTGTGTAATGAGATTTGGGGAAGGGCAGCTAATGTAAGGGAGAAGAGGGAGAAGGCCTGCATAAGGGTCCAGGGGAGGGAGGGTGGCGCTCTGTGGTGGCTTGAATGGGCCTGGGAGTGATGGAGGTGATGAAAAGTGGCCACATTCTGGATTTACTTTAAAGGCAGGTCCAACAGATCGATTTGGGATGGAGGAGAAGAGGGCCTTCAAAGATGAATGAGATTTGGGCTAAGCGACTGAAAGACGTTGCTTTTTACTGAGAAAAGAAGAGCTAGTGGACACTGGGTTTTCTTGAGGAGGGCGGGGGGAGGTAATCAGGAGTTTGCTTTTTTAAAAATTGAATTGCAACTGAGATACAAACGGTATTAGTTTCAGGTGTACGACGGTGATGTGATACTTTTGCACAGCATGAAATGATCGCCATGATAAGTTTAGTTGCCATCTGTCCCCATACAGAGCTTTTACAGTATTCTTCACTGGACTCCCTCTGCTATACGTTACATCCCTGTGATGCATTTACTTTACAGCTGGAAGTTTGTGCCTCTCATTCCCCTTTTCCTATTTTGCACTCTCCCCTCTTCCCCTCTGGCAACACCTGTTTGTTCTCTGTATCTGTGAGTCTGTTTCTGTTTTGCCCTTCTCTGATTTATTTCACTAAGTGTAATATCTGCCAGGTCCATCCATGTTGTCACAAATGGTAAGATTTCATTCTTTTTTATGGCTGAATAATATTCCAGGAGTTTGCTTTTGGATTTTCCAAACACTTTTTCAACATTTGAGAGAAGCTCAAATGGTACACTATTTTCAACGTAAGAATGGAGCTGAGGTGAGAAGTTCGATGGGAGAGGAATGTATTTTATGGATCATTAGTGCATAGATGATATTTAACCTGGGAGAGTGGATGAGACCCTTCAGAAGTGAGTGTTGGCAGAGACAGCACAGAGGCAGAGATGAAGGGCTGAAGTGGACGTCTGGGCTGGAGGCACACAGCACGGGAGGCTTAGAGGGAGTTCCCAGTGGGATAGGGAGAAACTTAGGCGGCCTGAAGAAAAGCGTGCAAGGGGGTGGGGCAATTACCTGTATCAAATGCTGCGAACTTAGTAAGAGAGGCTGGAAAAGTGACCGTTACTGACCGTGTCAAAGTGGTTTTGGTCCAATTGTGGGGCAAAAGTTAAATGTGACACAATGTCAAAAGAGAGAAATTGGATTGTGCAGAGTTGGGGAGTGGGGCGGTGGCTGGAGGAAGATGGGCGTTCTCTATTTTTTGTTGTGGTAAAATACGCAGAACGTAAAGTTTACCATCTTAAGTGTGCAGTTCACTGATGCTGAACGCAGTCACGCTGTCGGGCACCCAGCACCGCCATCCTTCTCCAGAATTCACCCTCCCAACGGGCACTCAGTCCCCATCACTCAGTAACCCCTGGTCCCCACGGTCCCCACAGCCCCAGGCAACCCCCAGTCTACTCTCTGTCTCTCACTCCCCTGGTGCCTCAGATAAGGGCAGCTGTACAGTGCTTGTCCTTTTGTAAGCAGATTATTTCACTCCGCATCGTGTTCTCAAGGTTCATCTATCTTGCAGCATATGTCAGAATTTTCTTCCTTTTCCAGGCTGAATAATATTCTGTTGTATGTATATACCATATTTTATCCTCCCATTCATCTGTAGATAGACACTGGTTTGCACTTTTTGTTTATTGTGGATAATGTTGCTATGAACACACATATGCATATTTCCAAATATGTCTTGGAAACCTTGCTTGCAGTTCTTTTTGAAGCAGAACTGCTGGATTACAAGATAACTCTATTTTTAATTTTTTGAATCATCACTGTTTTCTACAACAGCTGCATCATTAAAATTCCCACCAGCAGTGCATAAAAATTCCAATTTATCTACTTCCTTCCCAACCCTTATTTTCTGTTTTTAATTTAATGTTTTTAGATAGCCATTCTAATAGGTGTGATGTGGTAGGGGGTTTCTTCTTAAGACAGATAAATTCTACCATATTTGATTTTACTGTAATAATTTAATAGAGAGGGGTATTAGAGGATGCCGAGAAGGTTTTGGGGGGTGACTGAATAGACAAGAGTACATCCACCAGATGGAGAATGGTCGTTAAGAACTCAGAGGCAGGATTTGCAGCAGAATAGATGGACGCATATGCAGGTGGGTGGAAACCTCATCTCATTGCTTCTGTTTTCTCAGGGAAATCAGAAACAAGGTTGCTATTATAAAGTGAGCATTTGAGAAAAGTGCTGGAAGGTTGATGAGGAAGGAGAGGGAATGAGAAGCCACTGAGAAGATCCAAAGTGTGAAAGGTCCACAGACCTCAGGAGGGTTTATTTTTAAACAGCCCTGGGACCCACCTCAAGCAGCCTGTGGTCACTAACTTGGAATGCCGCCATCTCTCCCAATGCCATTCGGCTGCTCGGGGACAGGCAGTGAGCACACAGAGCGTGGGGCTGACGGGCGAAAGTGAAGGGCTGATGGAGGGAGGGAGCGTGAGGTCCTTCAGGGCAAATTAAAGGAGGGCTTCAATAGCAAGACCGGTTTCAAACTGGGGTGAGGGCCAGAGGGTGTGAGGATAGGACTACTGGAGTCAGGGACACTGCGGGGACTCGGGGGCAGTGGGGGTTTGAGACCCAGGGATGAAAGGGGATGAAAGTCTGGGAGGGGAGCATGACCTGGACAACTTGATTTTCTTGGCTGACTCCTGTAAGGAGAAAGAAGCCCCAGGTCACTCCCGCAGCCCCAGTCCAGCCCTGGTCACCAAGCTGTGAGCTTGGGGGAAGAAGAAGCACAGCGGTTTGGAGCCCACTCTTCCCTCCAGTTAGTGTTGGTGTGCAGGTCGCGAGGGGCTTCCCCAGCAGCTCAGTGGTAAAGAATCCACCTGCAATTCAGAAACCTCAGGAGCTGTGGATTCAATCTTTGGGAAGATTCCCTGGAGGAGGGCATGACAACTCACTCCAGAATTCTTGCATGGAGAATCCCACGGACAGAGGAGCGTGCTGGGCTACAGTCCACAAGTTGCGAACAGGTGGACATGACCGAAGCGACTTGGCAGGCGCGCGGGCTGCGCAGGGTGAGCCCGCCCTTGAGTGGCCCGCTGCCACTCGTCTCTGCAGAGAGCGTGCATAATATGCAACTTTGGACTCCTTTCTAGAAAGGAGAAGAGAGAACCAAGACCTGGACCCAAGGCCTCTGCTGTCTGGCGTGGTTCCTCGCACAGCCGCGCTCACCGGGCTCACCCCGCTGCCCTTCTCCACGGCCGCGGGGCCCGCTTAACTCCTCGTTGCTCGGGACTCTTCAGGGTAAACAGGCTCATCCCGTGGACTGAGGGGCACTAGAAATGCGGTGTCCAGATATCTCACAACTTCTGGTCTTTGAAGAAGAGATAAGTCAGTATCCACCGGAAGCCAAGAGCCGCCGGAGGGCTGGGGTTTGTGTTCCCCGTGGGAGGCAACCTGAAGGCGTCTGGCGCCCCGGGTCGCGGGCACGCGCGGCGGGCCGGGCGGCGCCCGGGAAGGAGCTGCGCTCTCAGCCCTGCCCGGCGGGGACGCTGTGGGAGGGCAGCGTGACCGGGCGCTGCCTTGACCCTGCCCGGGTCTGCGCGCTTCAGTCACCGGCCTTGCTTCTCTGCTCCACTTGACACCGCAGGCTCTTTGCCAGAGCGGCAGTTCGGCGCCTCGTGCTCATTTCTGCCAGGAGCTAGTGACAGAATTTGGTGGGTGTGCACGGTTGATGGAGGGCAGGATTGCTGCGCAGGGANGCAGCGTGACCGGGCGCTGCCTTGACCCTGCCCGGGTCTGCGCGCTTCAGTCACCGGCCTTGCTTCTCTGCTCCGCTTGACACCGCAGGCTCTTGGCCAGAGCGGCAGTTCGGCGCCTCGTGCTCATTTCTGCCAGGAGCTAGTGCCAGAATTTGGTGGGTGTGCACGGTTGATGGAGGGCAGGATTGCTGCGCAGGGATCCCAAATGCAAGGCCATGCTTGGCGCCCCGGCGGGGGACTGGCTTGCTCCTGCTGCACCGCGTGTGGCGCTGCCAGGTGCGGGGTGGGGGTGGCCCCAGAGGAGCTGAGGTCCCTGGTTCTCTCGCGGAGTCCTGAGCAGGAGACGCCCCCGCAGCAGGCCGTGCCGCTGTGACCGTCTGTCCGCTGGGGTCTGTCATCGCGTCCCAGGCAGGGAAGTGCAGGCAGAGTGGCATCTCAACACCCTGTGCGCTCTACTGACCCGGAGTCCTTCAGGCAAAAGCATGGCTGGTGGTCTTGGAGTAGGGAAAGGAATCATTTGCATGATCAAAAATATTTTTTTTTCCAAACTGTGGTAAAATGTACATGACACAAAATGTACCTTTTAAAAAACTATTTTAAATTTCAAAATGTACCATTATAAACCACAGCTCCACAGGAGCAAATGCATTTTCACAGTTGTGCAATCATCCCATCAGCCATCTTCACAACTCTTTTCATCTTTCAAAACTGAAACTCGATACCCATTAAGCAATAACTTCCCACTGGCTCCTCATCCCCACCCCTCAGCCCCTGGCAACCACCATTCTACTTTCCACCTCTAAGAATTTGACTGCTCTGGTGCTGTAGACTGAATGTCTGTGTCCTGACAAAAACTCATAATTGAAACCTAATCCCTGATGTGATGGTATCTGGAGGTGGAACTTTTGGGAGGTGATTAGGTCATGAGGGTGCAGCTCTCATGACTGAGATTAGCAGCATCTTCTAAAAAAGAAACTCGAGAGCGCCCTTGCCTCTTCCGCTATGTGGGAGCACAGTGGGAAGAAGGAATTCTGTGAACCAGAAATTGGCCTGACCCCAAATGAGCCAGCGTCTTGGACTTCCAGCTTCTAGAACGGTGAGAAATAAGTTCCTGTTCTTTATAAGTCACCTAGTCTGCGGTATTTTTGTTATAGCAGCCTAAATGGACTGAGACATTTAGGTATCTCACATTAGTGAAATCAAACCATATTTGTCCTTTTCTGTCTGGCTTATTTCCCTTAACATAATGTCTTTAAGATTCATCCATGTAATATATTAGAAATTATTTCCTTTTTTAAGGCTGAATAATACTCCATCATATGTATATGCCACATTTCATTTTCCCATTCATTTGTTATTCACTCATCTGTTGATGGACATTTGGATTATTTCTATCTTTTAGGTATTTTGAATAATGCTGCTATGCGCATGGGTGTAAAAATACCTGTTCAGGTCCCTGCTTTCAGTTCTTATGGGTGTATATGCAAAAGTGGAATGGCTGGATCCAGTGGTGATTTTATGTTTAATATTTTGAGGAACCAGCATATTATTTTCCACAGTGGAAGCTGCATGATTTTTTGAAAGTGGCGTATGTTCAACACATTTTTAAGGTAATATTTTGGACCAGATGATTACTAAAACCGTGGTGAGAGATGTAGATTCTGGGAAGATGGTCAAACGCTGGCATTCCTCTTTGTTCTTACTTTTGTCTGCTCCAGGCCCATGCCTCTGAGGTCAGCTTGGCGTCCATCTGGAAGCCAGCAAGGGGCCCAGACCCAGCCTTGGGAGCTGGGCATGGCCTTTCTGATTGTGTCCACTGACTTTTTTCCCACACTGGTCTCGCTCATTCTCTAAACAGCTCTCACACTAGGTGGAATGTTTTCTGTTTGCACTGGGGGGGGAGGAGTTCTCAGGACACTGAAGAAATGTAGACTGGCAGCTCAGTGAGAAGGAAGGGATCACGTTCAGCTAGAATTCTGGGGCCTGAGCTCCCAAAGGTCCTGGACCCTGTTTTCCAGGTGAAGGAACAAATATTGCTGCAAGGAGAACGTGGGAGAAGATCTTTCTTCTTCCTGAAGATCGTGTCTAGCAATTCTGGAGGAGAAAGCCGCCAGAGCTCATGTGTTCCCTGGAGCCTGGGGTCCCCCGTGACCACTGCTTGTGCACGCGGATGTGGCCCATGTCCTCGCGCATCTTAGATGACCCAACAGCTTTGTTTTCTTCAGTCCACTGAGGCTGACTGGGAAGTCTGTCTATTTAGTATTTGCTGCTGTGTTGAAAGAGAGGTGGGGGTACAAGATTAAGAAACCTTTAAACAGAACTTTAAGGAGAGTTATCTCACCATAACTCGAAGCTGAACACTTGGACGCCTGGTAATATAAACCTTGCCAATTCGCATTACAACACAGATTGCAACATGCCTCTCTTCTCGTAAATGTTTTTTTGAGGTCACTCCAGCTCTATCAGATCCCCCTCCCCCTTGACCTTCTGCCGATGGACGACTGTGAATTTGCCTTCCTCTTCTTGCTCACCTGAAGCCAGGGGCTGATCAGGGATGCCGGAGAGCGGTGCTATTGGTTCAGCGGCTAGCGTGTGGTCTCTGTGCTCTGCCGCACACAGGGTTCTGTCTGGCAGCCTTTTCTGTCTCAGAATGACTGTTCTACCCATTCTCACTCTCCTCCATCTCCTCTTTCCACACCTCTTGCCTTATGTTACTGAGGGTTCCTTCAGCTTCTCACCCCCAAACCCACAAACAACCTTCCCCACGGTTCTTGGGTCTTGGAAGCAGAGGCATCATCCTCTCCTCCAGGGATAATTCCTCCATCTTGAATCTTGAGGCCTCGCCCCTTTCCTTTAGATACTGCGTTTCTTCTTGTATCCATCCCCTTGCTTTCCTGAGTCCTCAACTTTTCCTTCTTGCATCCTTCCCCACAGATTAGGAACATGCACAAGCTCGAAATACCCATAGCAGCCCAAAGGGGAGAAAACACGGCTGCGCTTGCTCCGAAGGCTGTGAGCAGTTGGCCTCAGCTTCTCAGTCGGGCCGCAGGCAGGAGGACCCTGCACACGCCACTCCCGCCCCATCTCTCCTGCCATAGCTCAGCCTCGCTCTGGCGCCCCAGGCTCCACGGGAACCAGGACAGCAGCCCTGCCCCAGTTACCACCGTGGGTGGGAGATTTTCAGTCCATTCTTTACCTCTTCCCTTTCCAGAATCTGAAGGTGTGATGCTCCCACTCTTTAACAATTCTGGTGCTGCCGGGCAAAGTGGAAAGAGCACGTGCTCTGCGATAAATGGGAATCGCAGCTCGTCCATGTCATAGCTGCATGGCTGTGGACTATAGTGTGACTGCAGTCACTTAGGGCTGAGACTCAGTTTTCCCATCTGCAAAATGGGGAAGGTAGCATCAGCATCAGGGGAGGACTGATGAGGAAGACATGGAGCTCCTGCTGCTGGTGACTGCGTGCATGCGGGGTCGCTCCACTGTGTCTGACTCTTTGAGACCCCGTGGGCTCTAGCCCACCAGGCCTCTCTGTCCACGGGATTTCTTAGGCAAGTCTCAACCAGAGGCATAACTTTTGGCTCTGGGTCCTCAGCCCTCATGCTGGGGTCATGCCTCATGCCTCAGCTGCTTAACCCTTGTTACGGAAGGTCTTTGGAATCCACTCTCCTTTGGTAGGTCCTGCATTTTTCCCCTTTCTCTATTTATATTGCTTCTTCCTAAGTTTAATTCTTCAAGATCTTGGCCTTTGCATGAGACATTTCCTCCCTCTGAACCGCCTTTCTGCTTTTATCCGTCCGCAAACCCCCACCTATCTCCCAGCCCCTGCTCATGTCCTTGCCTGGACTTGCTGGCCACCCCCATGCTTGGTGCCTCCCTTGTCACTAACACTTCACACGTCTTTCGTGAGTCAGGACCCGAGTAACGGGAGCCAGAGCTGGCGGCTCTCCAGCGGCCTGGGTTCCTAGCACACGTGTGGCGTTCACAGGGTCATGACGTGGACTCATCTCCAGGAAAATGTGCCTCTGAGTAGTGCATTTACCTCAAGCAACATTCAGTAAAATAAGCATTATCGATAGGATAAAGGCATTCTTTATGGATTTTAACCTGTGATGATAACCTTATTGGTTGAGGATGAAATGGAGGCACTGTTTTTGATGAGCTTCTGGAATCTCAGTGATGCATTTGCCTGACGAGGCTGAATAAATGACGGGCATGTCCTGAGGTCCGGTTCTTCCTGCTGGGGGAGAACTCTGTGCACCAAAGGCCCCATCTGGTGCTGTGGATGGCGCACAGTGAATGGCGAAGCTGGGCACTGTTCTGTGGTGGGGAAGCAGGTCCTTTCTCACTCACTTTGTATTTAATGCTTTCTCTTTTCTGGGTTTAATGGTTCTTTAGCTGAGAATATAAAGGCAATAAGGGAGAATTGCAGGCCCCCACTTTTTTCTGCTGGTAGAACTTTCCCCCCAGGATAAGGGAGCTGCTCTTTTTCTCTTTAGAGTGGTTTCTCGGGGCCACCTGGGCTCTTTCTCTGTCTTTATTTCTATAAGTGGCCTTGTCTTGGGAGAGCATTGACCTCTCCCGCACTCATTCAGTCAGTCCGGGAGAAACCTCCCTCCTCTCTGTTGGCCTTACCTTTGCAGGTCACAGGCTTTAACCATAACTCGGATGTGCCCCGTCTCACTCGATTCTGTCTGCTTTGCACGTTGTCACAAGAACATCGTTTGAAAGCCTTTACTGACTGTCTTTTGCTTATGAAGCAGCATTCATGCCTCCCGGTGTGGAGGTGAAGGACCCACCGCCATCTGGTTGCAAACTGTACTCCAGTCCCTGCCCTGGAGCAGGCTCTTGCTTTCCCCCCCACTGAATAGGGCCCTCTCATCTTCAAGTCCTGCCTCAGAGCTCAGTTCCTCCACGAAACAGCTCTGCCCTCCTCGGAAAGGCCTGTTCTGGAATTATTTATGGGGGTGCTTTGCCTCTTCCAGCAGTGGGGAGCCTCACCAGCGGCTGCTGCGTCTTATTAATTTTTAACGTCCCCATGGCAGCTAGTACAGGGCTGAGCGTGTGCATCTGTGCATGTGCGTGTGTATGTGAGTGTGTGTATATGTGCATGTGTGTGCGCATATGTGTGTGTGCGTGCATATGTGCGTGTGCGCGTGTATGTGCTTGTGCATGTGCGTGTATGTGTATGTGCGTGTGTGTGCGTGCACGTGTGTATGCGCGTGCGTGTGCATGCGTGTGTGCGTGTGCGTGTACTTGCGCGCGCGTGTGCATGTGCGTGTGTGTGCGTGTGCATGCATGTGTGCGTGTGCATGTGTACGTGCATGTGTGTGTGCGTGCACGTGTGTGTGCATGTGTATGTGCGTGTGCGTGTGCGTGTGCGTGTGCATGTGTATGTGCGTGTGCGTGTGTGTGCGTGTGCATCTGTGCGTGTGCGTGTGCATGTGTGTGTAAGCATTAACTCTCTAGGCTCAGTCTTTAAACAGTTGAAGAGAATCAATTCTAACTCACTGTGTTATTCCAGATAAATTGGAAGGCTCTCAACACATTTTTCTACAATGCAGCAATTATTTCCAAAAGAAAAATAGTATCTTTCACACTTGCTCTTTCCATTTATAATGGGAGGAGGGTTTCCTATAAAGTTTAATGGTAACTGATTTCAGGAAAGGAACCTATTGTATTGGTAAAATTGCATTAAGCTGAGAAAATTGTGTTTCAATTTATTTTGAATTTAGACGTCTAGAAATAAAGATGCATGAAAGTTTCACGTTTGTTCTGCGTTGCGGGGCGGGCCTGTCCTGTGATTTCCTTGATCTATTATGGTTTAGTTTAAAGACACACATCTTTTAGGATGTGAATCTTAGTATGGGTTGTATTCTGAGACAGAAAGAGGGAACGGTCCCCACACAAGCGAATCCCGCGCCAG
>SJYT01029106.1:252660-307057 GCA_006410635.1 Cephalophus harveyi | reverse complement strand
ATCCCGCGCCAGGCCGAGCGGGAGGCTCTGCCTCGCCCGCCGGGGGGCCCGTGCCGCCCTCGGGGCTGCCCACCCGCGCCTGCGGGCCCCGCGGCCGCCGTGCGCCCGGCTGCTGCGGCCGTCCAGCCGCTGAGGGCACTGGCCGCTCCTCTTTCGGAAAAGTGTGTCGGAGTCGATTTCAGGCCCCACGCGGAGCCCCTGCCCCTTCGCCTTGCTCACGTTGGCTTCTCCCGTCAGAAGAGTTTCTCTGATGCCCGAAAACCCCGACTTCACCTCCAGCGCCCAGCGGCCGCTCTCCCAGAGGCTCTAACGTGCCTGTGAAACGCGTGATAAGGCGTGAGCTGAGCGCGGCCGGGGTTCCGGCGCGGCTCCCCCCGCGCTGGCGGCGCTGGCCCAGCTCTCGCCCTGAGCGGGGTCGCGGCTCCGCTCCGCCGCCGGGCCGCCTCTGCGCCCCCCGCGCGCGGCCGACCTGTGAAACGCGTGATAAGGCGTGAGCTGAGCGCGGCCGGGGTTCCGGCGCGGCCCCACCCGCGCTGGCGGCGCTGGCCCAGCTCTCGGCCCTGAGCGGGGTCGCGGCTCCGCTCCGCCGCCGGGCCGCCTCTGCGCCCCCCGCGCGCGGCCGCGGGGAGGGGAGAGGGGGCCGGGCCACCGGGCTCCTGCCCCCGTGCCAGCCAAGCCGGGGCAGGAGGGAGCCTGTGCCCTGCAGCGCAGGACCCTGTCGACTGGGCTGGGGCCTGAGCCCACCAGGGCACTGAGCTGGCAGAAACTGCTCACGTGCCCGCAGTGGTCCACCCTCAAGGAGCACAGGTGTCCTTACCAGGAAGAGGTAGGGCTGTGGGCAGAGAAGGACAAATGTTCGCCATGCCAGCTACGTCCTGCTGCTGCTGCTGCTGAGTCGCTTCAGTCGTGTCCGACTCCGTGCGACCCCATAGAGGGCAGCCCACCGGGCTCCCCGATCCCTGGGATTCTCCAGTCAAGACCACTGGAGTGGGTTGCCATTTCCTTCTCCAGTGCATGAAAGTGAAAAGTGAAAGTGAAGTCACTGAGTCGGGTCCAACTCTCAGCGACCCCATGGACTGCAGCCTACCAGGCTCCTCCGTCCATGGGATTTTCCAGGCGAGAGTACTGGAGTGGGGTGCCATTGCCTTCTCTGTTGCACATTTAGATCCTTCCTATTCTAAAGATCCCAACTCACAATTCCTGTTATGTATTGACCATCCCAGCCAGCACTGATGGATCTAGTCTTTCTATAATCTCAGGGTAGTTTTTCTCTATCTTAATTTACTGTATGTGATCATAATCTATTGCTCATCTGTGTCCTGGGAATGATTTTGTCTGTTTAAATGCAGTTATAAACACCTAAAGGACAAAAACCTGTTTGTCTNTTAATGAAAGTTTTCTGTAATATCTTTTAACAAATTATTGATTTTTAGTTGGAGGGTAATTTACAATATTGCGTTGGTTCTGCCATACACCAGCATGAGTCAGCCACAGATATCCATATGTCCCTTCCCTCTTGAACCTCTCTCCCGCCACCCACCCTATCCCAGCCCTCTAAGTTGTCACCGAGCATTGGATTTGAGCTCTGTGCGTCACACAGCAAATCCCCACCGACTGCTTTACATATGGTAATATAGTCGGACACGACTGAGCGACTTCACTTTCACTTTTCACTGTCATGCATTGGAGGAGGAAATGTCAGCCCACTCCAGTATTCTCGCCTGGAGAATCTCAGGGACAGGGGAGCCTGGTGGGCTGCTGTCTCTGGGGTCGCACAGAGTTGGACACGACTGCAGCGACTTCGCAGCAGCAGCAATGTATATATATCAGTGCTGCTCTCTCAATTTGTCCCACTCTCTCCTTCCTCCAACGTGTCTGTTATTTATCTCTGCATCTCCTTTGTGGCCCTGCAGATGGGTTCCTCAGTACCATCTTTCTAGATTCCATATATATGTGTTGATATATAATATTTGTTTTTCTTTTTCTGACTCACTTCACTCTGTATAATAGGCTGTAGGTTCATCCACCTCATTAGGACTGACTCAAATGCATTCCTTTTTATAGCTGAGTAATATTCCATCATATATATGTACCACCGCTTCTTTATCCATTCCTCTGTTGATGGGCATCGAGGTTGCTTCCATGTCCTAGTTACTGTAAACAGTGCTGCAGTGAATGCCGGGGTACATGTGTCTTTTTCAATTCTGGTTTCCTGGGGTATATGCCCAGTAGTGGGATTATTGGGTCATATGGTAGTCTTATTCTAGTTTTTAAAGGAGTCTCCATATTCTTCTCCATAGTGGCTGTATCTCTTCAGTTTTTTCAAAGAGCATTTTGTAATTATTGACTTTAAAATGGGGGCACTAGAGGCTACGAAACGCCTCGTTTCTCCACCTGCACAGGCTGGGCCACCACAGGTTCTCTCCGGGGGTCTGAGTGCCGGGTGCTTTTCGGGGAAGCTCCTCTGAAAGGGTGCACCTTTTCAGGGCACGTCTCTGTGCCCCTCCACAGGGACCTGAGATACTGTTGTGCACAGTTTGAACCCAAGCATTCTCCAGAGCAGAGTTGGCAAGGAGAGGGGGAAATCCACAGGGCTTCATTTTCTGTGGTGCTCAACAAGTGAGGCGTTTTTGTTTCACCGTTTCGGGCCAGATGATTCCATAAAAGCCTCATTCTGCCCTGATCCATCTCCATGAGGTTCCGTGGAGATCTGGCCTCCCCCGCCCACTGCCACGCATCTCACAGAGGCCTGCAGGCTCTCAGGCGAAGTCAGTCAAAAGTGCCCGTGTGTTTACTCCCAAGTGTGAACACATACTGCTTTTGTGTTGTGTCCATGTGTGAAAAAATGTGTGCTTTGCATGTCTTTACACGTCAGGATGTGCTCTGGGTGTGTTTTGGGGGGTCTGCATTTGTGTATGTGTGTCTCTGTGGTGCTTGTGTGTATCTGAGAGAGGATATGTGAGCTGAGTTGATGTTTATGTTTAGACTGTGTTTGTGGGTGTATCTGAAGAGTTGGAGGAACAACATTCCTTGACTTACATTTACTAATTTCTTCCTTAATGTGCTTAATTTATGAAGCCGCCAGCTGCCGTCCTCCGCTCTCCCCCCAGCCAAGCAGGAGGCGGCTTGGTCCAGCTGTCATGCTGGAATGCATTCTGCTCTTCTTGAGCATGCTTTATTATTATTATTTTTAAAGCTCTTGGAAGGCCTTGTGAGAGAGGTGCTGGGAGTTCATCGCAGATTATTTTTAATAACAGAATCCTAGAGGGAAATGGAAAGCTGTGTTTTATTGGCAAGCTGTCTTCTCCGTCTCTAAAGTAAATAAGACTCCATTTTCTACATTATTTAATGTGTCATCCTTCCCTCCCCCTTTAAATCATCCTCCAAATGGACTCATGAGGTCCAGACCGACAGGCACAGAGCCCTCCCTGGGAGCACGCCTGTATGGGGCCTGCTCGGGAGAGGTGCATCCAGTGGGCACAGATCCGTTCTGCTGGGAGTCAGGCCCTCCCTGGGTCACAGGTGGCCTCCTCCCGGCTTAGAGTGGCCAGCCCTGGGCCCTGGCGATGTGTAAAGCTTGGGAGGAATCAGAGCATGGTGGGTGGAGGGCGCCCTGTGGTCTCGAGAAGCTTCTGCTGGGCTCCGGTGGCAGCACCAGCTGCTGGTCATTTCAGCTCAACTCAGTGTGATCCAAACAAGCACGGAGAGCACCGTTCACCACCTGGCATTCTGCTGAGTGTGCATGTGTGTAAATGAGGGAAAGTGGGCACCTTGAAATGTCGATATGTTGATGCAGTTGACCCAAAGCCCGGCTCTCTAGGCTGCGGTACAGACCCTGCCGCGTCTGTGAGCCCCACTGCCCTCTGGAGCTTTTCTGCTCTGCCATGGATGTGGACGGGGAAACCCTCTCCGCTGGTGTCTGCAGGTCCACACACAGCAAACACGTTTTGATTTCTCCTGCCTGCAGCAAGGTTGTGGCACCCCCGGCCTGGAGGCCTGCATCCCAGCCTTGCCCCCACACCGGCTCCCGCTTCTGCTCTGCTTCTCATATCCCTGCACAGCTGGCCTTCATATCCACACAGGACTGTCCTCCCAACTTCAGACTCCCCAGGACACTCAGCTTTTTACCCTTCATGAGCTTAGTAAGAAGCTTTTTTTTCTGAATAGAGAGGAATTTTGAGAAGTGCCTTGTTCTGCCTGAATACACGTGTAAAGCTGGCAGTCAGGTAGGAGTCTGTTTTCAAACTGTTTATGTGGAAGGTGTTAGTCTGAAGGGGAAGAGCTTGTATTGATCCTTTCAGGAAACTTCCCTCAAAGTTCCCAGGATTCTAGGAACCACTGGTGAGGAGTTAATGCACCTGTTTCTCCAAAGCCTCTCTTTGCATCCTTCCCCTTCCTCTTCTCTCCTCTTCCTTCTTTCTTCTCTTTTCTCTCCTGTCATAAAATTGTTAAAGCACATGCCTTGTGCCAGGACAAATTCCTGAGGCCAGATCACACATTTGGAGCGCTTACAAATCACCCAGGCTCAGTCACCGTTAAAATTGTTGAGTGTCTGGGCTCCAGTATCAGTGCCGGGTGCGGAGGGACTCTTGAAAATAATATGGATTTGATCTTCTGTCTTGGAGCTTCTGCAACATCTGACAAGGTCGGAAGTCACAACATTTATCTAACGTAGATGTGCGTTCTTGGCATGCGGCGGGCAGCTTGAAGGAGGGAAGGAGAGATGCAGAAGGTGTGTGTTTGCAGGCGATTCCAGCTACCTCCCCACCTGCCCACATCTTCATGTTTCATCTGGCGTCTGAGCTGGGGACTTAGGGCGCTCCCCGAAGTCTCTTCCACTGCTTCCCCTCCCTCTAAGGTGTCTGTAGAATATGCTACAGAGCAACTTGCTGCAGCTGGAAATAATTCTTTAGGAAAGAATAATTTCGTAGGAAAGAATTATTCTTTCATGAAAACACATGCAGAATCCCTCTGTCCCGGCTGCTACAGAAGGTGGGACGAGGGCAGCGTTTGAGCTCTGAGAGACGCTGTCACCCACGCGCCGGGAGCTGGAGGGCTGGCTGCACTGGGGGCAGGCTTGTTCCCACTTTTCTGGAGTAGAACTGGGGTGGGGAAGTTTTTTTCCCCAAGGCCTTACCCTTCAGGGCAGAAAAGGGAGGGCGGGGTGGGGGCGATCGTGCATGCGTGCTGAGGCAGAGGCCGGCCCAGTTTGTTGTGTGGTAGGTGGTCCCAGAGCATCCCTTGCTTTGCTGCGCTTCATCAGTTCTCCTAGCTTCTTTTCCCTAATGACCTGGGCAAGGGAATGGAGAGACTTCTAGACCTTCTCTGGCCTGATGCCCTCGGCCCTTCTGAACTGAAGAACGAGGCGGAACTAGGACCAGCGCCTGAAACGACAGGCATCCCGGGGGCAAGGCTTTTGGTCCTGCTAAGAATGAGAGCCTCGCCAGCTCGCCAGCTCCCGAGGAGCTCACAGGACCACAGCCTCACGAGTGGAGAGGTTGTGGAGGATTCTTGGGGCTTGGCTAGGGTGCTTGAGTCTTGCATCCTGCGGTCCTGAGGTCTACCCAGCTTATTGGTGGCACATCTGAGCTCAGCTTTGATCTATCTTCTCCCAGAAGGAAGGTGCGAGACCACAGAATCCCAGATGGCCCAGCATCAGTGCTGCGTGGAGCCCTGGGCCCCCGACTCCCACGGCTGACTCATCCACGGCAACCTGCTCCACGCGCTGGGCTCCTCCCGCCTTCCATACAGGCCATGCCTGTGCTTTCACATGGCTTTTGACCGCTCCTTCTCTCTTGGGAGTGTTTACATCCCAAGGCCTGACCTAGATCTCAGCCTGGTTCCAGAGGAGCTTCTGGTCCCAAACATTTCAGCCCAAGCTCTTCATTTGTTTGTGTTTTCCTTCCTGAGAACCTGCCGGGCGCCAGCTTCTAGGATCTGTGTTTTGAGAGCGTCAAGGAGAAAGAGACTAACCGTGACCTGAGGCTGTTTCAACCCTGACTAATCTCTCTTCCACCTTGTCCTTAAAATATACATGAAAGGACAAAAAAATGACCAAAAACAACACAAAAGACCTCACAGGAACACAGTGGACAATCGCTAGCCTTGGGAGGGATTTCCATTATCTTTAGCAACAATGAGCAGCTTCAGAAGCACAATTGATGACATTTTCATTGTTAGCGGCTCAGTTGGCTAGAGGTGAGTGAGAAGAGGCCTTGGTGATCCCCTCCCCGCCAAGATCTGAAGAAGCCCTTGAACCCAGCAGGGTACTGAATAGTGCCCTGCCCCATCTCCCCTCCCTGCCCATTGCAGTCTGGGGGAGTTTACAGGGGAGGCATGTTGCAGCGGTCCCGAAGGTTGTGGTTTTCACAGGTTTAGTGCTGCTGGCCGACTGGCAGAGAAAGAGCCACTCCACCTTCTGTGCCTTATACAGGGTGGAAGAGAACTAAGCCCTCCCCGTGTTTGCTGGGGCATTATTGGGAGAGCCTGACCATTCTCAGCCCACCACGTGAGTACCTGACCCCAAGCACGGCCACATGGATGGGATATGCGCCAACTTTGCCTTCCAAGTTTAGCTCTCCAGGGGGCATTCTCCAGGGAACCGGGGATCAGAGGATGGGCAAAAATGGTAACATTTTGCTACATCTCTCTGTCAACAAGATCTTGTGCAAGATGAATATACAACAGCAACAACAACAACAAAACCCCAACCAAACCGAAAACCAAACCACTAGGGAACCAAGGAAAAAGTTCTGAGCTAAATATACCGACTCCATTTGAAAACACAACTTTTGCGAATATTTTTTAGGAAGAAATAAAAAGTAATTTAAAGATCTATATTTCATGCTCTTAGTGAGTTATTCGGATGTATGAAATTATTTGAAGAGATCAGGCTGATGGCAAACGGAGCAGGCTGAGGCGTGAGCTCAGATAGAAAGGACGGCAGTAATATTGAAAAAGGCTTCCAGAAGGCATACAACAGGAGAGCTTAAATCTCTGTCAGTGGCCACAAAGGGGAGAACTGAACCGTCAGAAAAAATGCTACACTGTTAAGGACAAACTTAAGTTCCTTTTCTAGAATTCGTTGAAAAAGGACAAAGGGATGGAAATAAGAAATACAAGAGTGAGAGTCCAATAAAAGTACATCCACCTTTGAAAAATATGGCTATTGCGAGGAGGAAATATCCAGGCAGGAGAAGCGAGGATCAAAGGTATAATGGTTGAAAAGTTTTCTGATCTGGGAAAGATGTACTTCATAGATAATAATCAATAATGATACATAAAGGTAAATTTGCTCAAAAGCAAGCATAGATATACTCTTTTAATTTAATCAGTGATTTAAAGACAGCTATAAAAGCGTTCAATCTGAGAGTACATTGTTACTCATAAAGGAACAAAATGCCAGTCAGGATAATGTTAGATTTTCATTAACAGCAGGAAATTAGAAAACAATGGAACGTCGTCTGAGTTTTCAGAGAAATCATGTTTTATTACCAGCAATTTGAAATTTGTATGTTACGGAAATGAAAACATTTTTATATGTAGGGACTCTGAAAATGCACCACACCTTATACTGTGCTGTTATAACGGTAAGAAGAATCAAGTGGAAGAGCGCTGGGGTGGGGAGGTCAATAGACAAATGTCTGCACGTCAGTTTGGATGAAAAAGCCAGAGACCAGAATGAAGGCTGAAGATACGTGATAAACAAAAACTGCCGCTTGGTCACAGAGGCCTGACCCTTGAAACCCTGGTGTTCTCAGTTGCACAGTCGTGTCCGACTCTTCGCGACCCCATGGCTGGTAGCCCTCCAGGCTCCTCCGTCCATGGAATTTTCCAGGCCAGGATACTAGAGTCACTTGCCATTTCCTACTCCAGCGGATCTTCCTGACCCAGGAATTGAGCCTGTGTCTCCTACACTGGCAGGTGGATTTTTTAACCCCTCAGCCACCTGGTAAGCCTGATAGGTGCGTGTAAACTGAGTGATATTTTTGTCACTGAGTGGTAGGTGCATGTAAATTGAGCAGGATATCTGAGCTGGCATGATTTAGAAGCCAGGGGTGAAGACAGACAGAATTTCTGTTTTTATGAGGTATATATTCTTTTTTTAAAAAATTAATTTTTTAAAAATTGGAGGATAATTGCTTTACAATATTGTGTTGATTTCTGCCATACATCCACATGAATCAGCCATAAGGAAACAGATGTCTCCTCCCTCTTGATTTTCTCTCCTACCCCCACCCCCATCCCATCCCTGTATGTTGTCCAGAGCATATGAGATACATATTCTAAAGAACACGCTGGAAATTGATAAGCTGACTTTTCAGATTGTGATGAAGTCACAAAGAAAATAACACAAGTCATTGATGAGCAGGAATGGAGTGAGCTGGAAGGCTACTTGGTGGGGAATATTCGGGTTCTCTTTTGGATGTGCTGATTTGGAAAACCCAGCCAGGCAGCTGGATATGCGTCTGGAGCTTGAGGGGGAAGTCTAAGCTGTTAGAATCACTTCGAGTGCTTGTGGATGATAGTTTAAGCTGTGAGATTTGCTACCTACATCAATCTGCTGTTTAGAGAAGGGAGAGGAGGGCCTGGCAAAGGAGGCTTAGAGGGGCAAGCAGTTTGGGAGGAGAGAAATCAACAGAATCTTTTCAGTTGGAAATGTATTCAATGTCTGGCATCTAGTAACAGAGACCAAACTTAATAATGGCTGGAGTCACCTAGAAGGGTGCTTTCCCTCTGCCTTGTGAGAAGTTAGACATGCGCCCAAGGAAGCATGGCAGGTGGCTCCACAGATCAGGGACACAGACGCCCTCTGTCTAACGTTCATCAGCTTGAGCCCACAGCTTCATCTCTGAGAGTCTGTGATGGCTGCTGGAGCTCCAGCGATCACATCTGTATCCTCACACCTAGAAAGAGGAAAGACAAGAGAACAAGAGCGCCCAGGCCACGTGCAGCCTCTTCTAACCCGCTTGCCTAGAATCTCTACTCTTGACTTCCACTTACAGCTCCCGGGCCACCTGTCTCAAGAGAGGCATTCAGTTTTCCTGAATACAGTTCAGATACACTACAATTTCTCTGACTCAATATCCTCATCTGCTAAAAATAGGGATTTCTCCATATATTCAGTTCAGTTCAGTCACTCAGTCATGTCTGACTCTTTGCAACCCCATGGACTGCAGCATGCCAGGTCTCCCTGTCCATCACCAACTCCCAGAGCTTACTCAAACTCATGTCCATAGAGTCGGTGATGCCATCCAACCATCCCAACCTCTGTTGTCCCTTTCTCCTCCTGTCTTCAATCTTTCCCAGCATCAGGGTCTTTTCCTGTGAGTCAATTCTTCACATCAGGTGGCCAAAGTATTGGAGTTTCAGCTTCAACATCAGTCCTTCCAATGATTATTCAGGACTGATTTTCTTTAGGATGGACTGGTTGGATCTCCTTGCAGTCCAAGGGATTCTCAAGAGTCTTCTTCAACACCACAGTTCAAAAGCATCAATTCTTTGGTGCTCAGCCTTCTTCATCGTCCAACTCTCACATCCATACCGGACCACTGGAAAAACCATAGCTTTGACTAGATGGACCTTTGTTGGCAAAGTAATGTCTCTGCTTTTTAATATGCTGTCTAGATTGGTCATAGCTTTTCTTCCAAAGAGCAAGCATCTTTTAATTTCATGGCTGCAGTCACCATCTGCAGTGATTTTGGAGTCCCCCCCAAAATAAAGTCTGCCACTGTTTTCACTGTTTCCCCATCTATTTCCCATGAAGTGATGGGACCAGATGCCATGATCTTAGTTTTCTGAATGTTGAGCTTTAACCCAACTTTTTCACTCTCCTCTTTCACTTTCCTCAAGAGGCTTTTTAGTTCCTCTTCACTTTCTGCCATAAGGGTGGTGTCATCTGCACATGAGGTGACTGATATTTTTCCCAGCAATCTTGATTCCACCTTGTGCTTCATCTAGCCCAGCATTTCTCATGATGTACTCTGCATAGAAGTTAAATAAGCAGGGTGACAACATACAGCCTTGACGTACTCCTTTTCCTATTTGGAACCAGTCGGTTGGTCCATGTGCAGTTCTAACTGTTGCTTCCTGACCTGCATACAGATTTCTTAAGAGCCTGGGCTGGTGGTCTGGTATTCCCTTCTCTTTAAGAATTTCCCACAGTTTGTTGTGATCCACACAGTCGAAGGCTTTGGCGTAGTCCATAAAGCAGAAGCAGATGTTTTTCTTGAACTCTGTTCTTTCTTGATGATTCAGTGGATATTGGCAATTTGATCTCTGGTTCCTCTGCCTTTTCTACATCCAGCCTGAACATCTGGAAGCTCATGGCTCATGTACTGTTGAAGACCGGCTTGGAGAATTTTGAGCAGTACTTTACTACTGCGTGTTTCATTATTTATGGGCTTCCCTGGTGCCTCAGTGGCAAAGAATCCGCCTGCTGATACAGGAGACATGGGTTCAGCCCTGGGTTGAGAAGAGCCCCTGGAGAAGGAAATGGCAACCCACTCCAATATTCTTGCCTGGGAAATGCCATGCACCGAGGAGCCTGGGGGCTGCAGTCCACGGGGCTGCAGAAAAGGAGAACAGAACTCAGCTACTGAGCAGCAGCAACCTTCGGGCGCGCTTATTCACGCGGGAACCGGATCAAGCATTGAGGCTGACAGGCGGCTGCCCGCCTCTGGGCTGGTGGCTGGGACTGTGTCCCGAGCACTGGCCGTGCGGGTGGGTGCCACACGCTCCCCGGAGAGTTAGCCTCAGCATTGCTCCACGGGCTGCGTTGTCCCCATTTGGTGTGGGAAGCCAGCAGCATGCCTGCGAGGGCGAGTCCAGGGCTGGCGTCGCCGCGCAGCGGCAGGCGGCGCGCGGCTCCGGGCGTCCCTACCTGGGGGCCCGGGGCGGCCAGCAGACTCTGCAGACCTGCTGACGACGGGACAGCTCCACGGGGGCAGGAAGTGTCAGAACAATGCTCCGCTGCAGCCTGGAGGTCTGGACACGCCCCTAGCCATTTCCCCTGTGTGTTCTGGAATGTTTAGTATGGCTGACCTTGCCAGTGATTTATGAAATACCTTAAAAATAGTTTTTACCTAGTGATAAAATATGGCTCTGATTCTTGTGCATACAATAACCATTGTACTTGTTGATGACTTCAGCTTAGCAGACTCTACAGACCTGCTGACGACGGGGACAGCTCCACGCAGGGTGCAGGAAGTGCCAGAACAATGAACCGCTGCAGCCTGGAGGTCTGGGCACGCCCCTAGACATTTCCCCTGTGTGTTCTGGAATGTTTAGTATGGTTGACCTTGCCAGTGATTTATGAAATACCTTAAAAATAGTTTTTACCTAGTGATAAAATATGGCTCTGATTCTTGTGCATACAATAACCATTGTACTTGTTGATGACTTCAGCTATAGTTGTTTGAAATCAGTATTATATTCACCCAGAACACGTAATAAAATAATTTAAGCAACTAGTTTCTGAAAAGAATTTCCTCTAGTGGTATAAGAAAACCATTCCTGTCTTACCCTTAAGAGGTGATGGATAAAATTATCCTGATTACAAAGAAATTGTTTGTTCAGTAGAGAAAGCCTGTGAACTCTATTGTATAGATGTACAGATTGTTCTGAGTCTGACCTCATTCAGCTCTGGCAGCAAGGATCACAGGCATACCTGCCCTGGGATGCCCCCTGATATGACCAATTGAGGATCCCCTCCCCATGCTGCCCCCCACCCAAATCAGGCTTAATCTGGCTGTGGCCTTGACCTTGATCTTCCTAACTCTTCTCAACATAGAGGGCGCCTGATTTATAGTGTTTGAATTTCTGTTTCTCATTAGCTGGCATTTCCTTTAACTCCCACACATCCTTAGTTTTTACATTATCAGCAGACAGAAGGGTGGCAGCCTCTAATGCCAGCTCCGTTCTGCGTGCGGGGCCAGGCTAGGCCCTTCCTGCCTGTCACATGGGCACTCGGAGGAACACTCCCTGGGGAGATCCCCTGTTCTCTGCCCAGAGTCCGTCTCGAGGCTGGAAAAGAGAAACTGCTTGTGGGGTGGGTGGCAAGCTCAGCAAGCGGCGCCTTGTTTCCAGGGACTGGTCAGCAAGTGCAGGCAGGAGCCAGGCGAGGCTGGGCTCTGGACCCCAGCCCTGCCGGTCACGGGCCTGGGGCGCTGGGCGGGCCGCCTGTCTCCTTCAAGTGTGCCTGTCTAACTTTTTAAAAGTAGGTTTTCATTTTAAGGGTAGTTCTAAGTTCACAGCACAATTGAGAAGCAAGTTCAGAGATTTCCCTTTTCTCGCATCTACTCCCACCCAGGCGCAGCCTCCCCTACCATCAACATTCCCAGCTAGCACATTTGTTATAATCGATGAACCAACACTGATAAAGCTCCGGAGCTGGTGATGGACAGGGAGGCCTGGCGTGCTGCGATTCATGGGGTCGCAAGGAGTCGGACACGGCTGAGCGACTGACCTGAACTGAGCACCGATGCGTCTTTGTCTCCCACGGTCCGCAGTTCACATCAGGGCTCACTCTTGCTGTTGCACGTTTACTGGGTTTGGGCAAGTGTGTAATGACGTGTTCCCATCATTGTGGTGTCACACTGGTTAACTGCATTGCCCTGAAGTCCTCTGCGCGCGCTCTCTCTCTCCCTCTCCTGCAGCCACTGATCTATTTACTGCCTCTCTTGCTGTTCAGTCGCTAACTCCTTTCCGACTCTTTGCGACCCCGTTGACTGTCCTTCGCTGTCTCCTGGAGTTTGCTCAAACTCATGTCCATTGAGTCAGTGATGCCATCCAACCATCCCATCCTCTGTCACCCCCTTCTCCTTCTGCCCTCAATCTTTCCCAGCATCAGGGTCTTTTCCAGTGAGTTGACTCTTTGCATCAGTTGGCCAAAGTAATGGAGCTTCATCTTTAGCATCAGTCCTTCCAATGAATATTCAGGGTTGATTTCCTTTAGGATCTACTAGTTTGATCTTGCAGTCCAAGAGACTCTCAAGAGTCTTCTTCAGTGCCACAGTTTGAAAGCATCAATTCTTTGGTGCTCAGCCTTCTTTATGGTCTGACTCTCACATCCATGCATGACTACTGGAAAAGCTATGGCTTTAAATAGATGGATCTTGGCTGGAAAAGTGATGTCCCTGGTTTTTAATACGCTGTGTGTGTTGGTCATAGCTTTTTTCCAAGGAGCAAGTGTCTTTTAATTTCAAGGTTGCTGTCACCATCCACAGTGATTGTGGAGTCCAAGAAAATGAAATCTGCTGCTGTTTCCACTTTTCCCCATCTATTTGCCATGAAGTGATGGGGCGGAATGCCATAATCTTAGTTTTTTGAATGCTGAGTTTTAAGCCAGCGTTTTCACTCTCGTCTTTCACCCTCATCAAAATGTCCTCTAGTTCCTCTTCACTTCTGCCACTAGAGTGATATCATCTGCATATCTGAGTTTATTGATGTTTCTCCTGGAAATCTTGATCCCAGCTTGTGATTCATCCAGCCCAGCATTTGCTTGATGTCCTCTGCACAGGAATTAAGTAAGCAGGGTGACAATATACAGCCTTGCCATGCTCCTTTCCCAGTTTTGAACCAGTTGTTCTGTGCCTGGTTCTAACTGTTGCTACTGTCTCTGTAGTTTTCCTATCCCAGGATGTTATACGGTTGGAATCCTATAGTATGTAGACTTTATATATTGTTTTCTTTCATTTAGTAATAGTCACTTTAGGTTCCCCATGTCTGGATAGCTCTTTTTTTTTTTTTTTTTTTTAACGCTGAATAATTGTCCAACATCTGGACGTACCATAGTTTACCTATGTGCTCACCAAAGGGCACCTTGTTTGCTTCCAGGTTTGGGTAGTTACAAACAAAGCTACTATAAACCTCTCTGTGCAGATTCTCCAGTGTCCCTTTCTTCGCAGCAACACAGGGATTTGGGAAACATTAAGCTGGAAAAGACACAGACAGCCCCTAACGCAGCGCGAGGCGCCACTCACCTCAAGTCCCTGTTCCCGCTCACTCCTATCTCTCCCTCTGCTGTGCTAGTGACAACCTGGCGAAGACCCGTCACTGCAGATGCGCTTTAGGTTTCATTTACTGGGAAGGGAGGCGGATGGAGTTTGAGGTAAAGAGACTTCCCAAAGAAAAAGAACAAAAAATATCTGCTACTCAGGAAAAGAGAATGCTTCTCAGAACTGAACAACGTGTCGAGGATTGCGGGCTATGGGAGGCAGGGTGACAGGCCATGGAGAGTTGTAAACCATGGACAAGGAGCTTGTCTCTTCCTGGGGCACCTGTGTACCCCCATGACTCTCAGAAGTCCTATAAACTACAATCAGGAAAACAAATGACGGTCAAAAGAAACTGCACCTCATGGAAAAGGGATATAAGACTCTGAGGCTTAGGGCTGGGGTGGCCTTAAAGTGGCTTGAAAGCTGACGTCCTTCTGCAGTGTAGACCTCTGTCCCTGCACATCTGTGAGGAGTGCAGTGTGGTCGGGAAGGCCTGGGCTTTCTAGGTGGGTAGATAGGAATGAGTTCCAGTCCCAGCTCTGCTCTGTGGCTCTGGGAAAGTTCTCTAACCTATTTGAGTCTCAGCTCAGAGATAGCATTATAATACCTAAGTGTGGAGTCATGGTGGGGGCCAAATGAATAATATTTATGAAATATTTGGGGGACTGTGCAGTTGTGGTTGATAGTTTATTTATTCTCTTTTAGATAGTTTTTTAAAAATTCAGTTAAGTAGTTTTTGGCTGTGTGGGTCTTCATTGCGCGTGTGGGCATTTCTCCAGCTGAGGCAGGTGGGGGCTCCTCTTTAGCTGGGGTGCACAGCCTCTCCTGTTGCAGAGCACGGGCCCGAGAGCAGTCGGGCTTCAGTGCTTGCGGCACGTGGGTTCAGCAGTGCTCGCTCCTGGGCCCTGGAGCCCAGGCCCGGTGGTTGTGGCGCGCGGGCTTAGCTGCTCCACGGCATGTGGTATCTTCCTGGATCAGGGCTCGAACCTGTGTCTGCTGCCTTGGCAGGCAGACTGTCGACCCCTGAGCCACCAGGGAGGCCCAGAGAGCTGTTTTTAGGGCAGACCGTCTGGAAAGCAGAACTGGCCTGGGCGTTGCTTGTCGTGTGGAACCACTGTTTTAGGCAAACCAGTCCCACTGTTACAAGTATGTTCTTAGTTCAGTTCAGTTCAGTTACTCAGTCTTGTCCCACTCTTCGCGACCCCATGGACTGCAGCACACCAGGCCTCCCTGTCCATCGCCAGCTCCTGGAGTTTACTCAGACTCATGTCCATTGAGTCAGTGATGCCATCCGACCATCGCATCCTCTGTCGTCCCCTTCTCCGGTTAACATGCCCTTGACCTAAGCTGAAGTCGGTCTCCTGGTGAAAGTGAAAATGAAGCTGTTCAGTCGTGTTCAACTCTCTGCGACCCTGTGGACGGTAGCCCACCAGGCTCCTCTGTCCACGGGCTTCTCCAGGCAAGAGCACTGGAGTGGGCTGCCGTCTCCTTCTCCGGGGGAGCTTCCCGACTCGGGGACGGAACCCGGGTCTCCCGCGTTGCTGGCAGGCGCTTTATCCTCAGGGCCACCAGGGAAGCCAGTCCCCCGGTAGCTAAGCTGAAACCAGTTCTCCTGTGCACAGAGCACGGGACAAGAACACACCTGACTCCCGTTGTGTGAAATATTTGAGATGTTGGCAGTGATGACAGCTTCTTTCTCTGCCTCAGCCATGCCTTCCCCTGGCTAAAGTGTCCTCAGGGCCTCTAAGTGTCCCTTTCTGTCGCTGATCAAGCCTGAGACCAAGAAGCAGAATTGGGCAGATGACGGCACAGTGACTTATTCACAGCAGTGTGGTGATGGCAGCTGCACCTTGTCATTATAGAGCATTTTCAGCAAGGTGTTCCCAACATGCACTATTGCATCTCATTTACTTCTCATCTGAGCCTTCTGAATTAAGCATAGGATTTATTGTCACCCTATTTGAAAAAAATTAAGGCAGGGATATTGGGAGCATGATTTCACTTGCCTGGGAAGCAGGGTCTGGGACTTGCACTGGACCTTTCCTCTGAGTCCCAGTCCGGTGCTCAGGCTGTATCCGTTCACACGTCACAGGACCTGAGTTATCATCCTCCACTGCCAGAGACCCAGCTGTGCATGGCCAACATGCTCGTAGGCTCTGTCACTCTCTCCCCTAATAAGGGGGGGGACAGCAAACATGGCAGAAGGTGCTCAAGACCATTCTTGGAGCTAAAATTCCACAGTTCAAGTTGCCATGGAAGCTTGAGAGTGCCTGGTGTACACAAACGCCCTGACCGGCTCACTTGGGGAAATGGCTGCTGTCAAATAGAGTCAGGCCCGATGGAGCTGGATCTTGAACGGGGCTTACAGGAGTGAGGCATATGGTGATAAGATGGAGGGTGGTGTGGACGGGACAGAGCCTGTGGGCACTGGGATAAAAACTGTGAGCTGCTTTCCAGTGAGAGAAGAGTGGGCAGGATGGCTCAAAGAGCAGGTATCCAGGCAGCCCCTTCTAAACTATGCTGGCAAGGGGCAACCTAAGATCAAGCAGACATAAACAGCTTCAAGCAACCTAAGCAACCTAAGAACAAGCAGACATATAAGCAGCTTCAAGCAAGGCCACACAGCAGTGTCTGGGCTGTCACCAAATGCAGTCTGATCACTAAACACGTGGCAGAGACAAGTGGGGGAGGAGGAGGCAAGGCTCCTCTCCAGTCCCCGAGATTTAAAGCACAAGCCGATCCAAGGTCAATAAAGCGACGCCATCAGAGTGGGAGCAGGAGGGGGAGGTGGAGGAAAGAGCGAAAGTGGAAGCGTGATTTAGTAATTCTGGAAAGAACGATGCTGCACAGAATTGAGAAGTTATTTCAGTGGGTGGTGAAAAGAAAACAAAAATCTCAAAATTGGAGAGGAGACTGAGAGGGGAAAATGAAAAAAGAAATGAAAGTGGAAGAGTGATTTAACGAGTTCTGGGAAGAAAGTGTGGGGGGCTGAACTGGGGGTCGATGAAATGGATTTTAGAAAGAAAACAGAATCTTAAGAGAAGGTGGGAATGTCTGAAATGGTTTCTGAATCATCAGTTTTGAATTAAAATTTTATATGTAAAATTAAGTTAAAGCAAAGTTAAGCCTTTGCTGACAGGATGTATAGCACATCTGTTGATACTGTGTACCACTCTGAGGGTTTACAAGGAGAATAGAATTTAAAGATGCCGTGTATCCCCCAGGAGGGAAGGCTGGAAGTGATTAGGAAGAACCTTTTGCTAGTTGCTCCAATCTGTAGCTAAAAGAGAGAAGAAATGAAAATAGGTACGAACTTCCAATGAGCTGGAATCCCAGCAATTTAACTAGGTTTTTAGAAGCACAGCTCCATGTGGAAAGATGGAGTGGACGATAGAGGTAACAGCTGACTGAGGAGGCAAAAAGGGGGAAGAGGGCCTGAGACCTGAGTGTGAGAATCCTTAGCCATGGGTTGAAAGGTGTCAGCATCGCTGTCATTTGGCGTGGGAAGTTGTCCGCTCTGAGATGCCTACACTGGGGGCAGCTTATGCAGAGACATAAGTGTCAGATCGGCCTTTGAGTGTTACACCAAGAGGTAAGACGGGTTAGAGGTACTGTTGCTGAGGAATTCTCAATCAGGGTTACTTTTGAAAGATCGCCGTGTGCCTCCATGATCACGGTTCTTCAGGGAAACAGAACCAACACTATATATATATGGAGAGTTATTGGCTCATGTGGTTATGGAGGCCCAGAAGGGCCACCCACAGTCTGCTGTCTGCAAGCTGGAGATCCAAGAGTTGGTGGTGTAATTCAGGCCAAGGCCGAAGCCTGAGAACTGGGGAGGAGTGTGGGGCTGATGATGTGAATTCCAATCTGAGTCTGAAAGTCTGAGAACCAGGAGCACTGGAGCCCAAGGGCAGAGACGGGTATCTCAGCTCCAGCAGAGATGCCTCTACATGTTGGACCTGCGGTAAATTGGACATTGCCCGTCTATACTGGGCAGGGTGATTTGCTTTGCTCAGCTGCCTGATTCAAATGCGAATCTCTTCTTGAAACAGTATCAGACAGGCCCAGAAACAGTATTTCATAAGCTGTCTGGGTATCCCATAGCCAGTCTAGTCGACACAGAAAACCGACCACTGCAATCAGTGTGGCAGTACTGACTCCCCTCTCCCCCCAAGAGCCTGGGCCAGAAGGCAGACCACCCCTACTTACGCCCAGGCAGAGGGCGGGCATTGTCTGGAGGTGCCGATGAATAATCTCTTCTTGAAACAGTATCAGACAGGCCCAGAAATAGTATTTCATAAGCTGTCTGGGTATCCCATAGCCAGTCTAGTCGACACAGAAAACCGACCACTGCAATCAGTGCGGCAGTACTGACTCCCCTCTCTTCCCAAGAGCCTGGGCCAGAAGGCAGACCACCCCTACTTACGCCCAGGCAGAGGGCGGGCATTGTCTGGAGGTGCCGATGAAGAAGGTAGGAAAGGTGGTCGTGCGTTTTGACTGCAGTTGCAGGGGGAGAGCAGAGAACTGGAGCGATTCAACTGGGTGTCAGCTGCTCCAGAGCCACACATACCTTCACCAGTGACCTGGGCCTTACTGAGGCCTTTAGCACCTGTACAAGCGCACTCTGGCCCTTCGCTTCAGGCCTTTGGTCTGGGCTTGGGTAGGAATAAAATTTTTTTTTTTTCAATTTAGAAATAACTTTAGACTTACAGGAAAACTGGGGAAAATGTACAGAGAATGCCCGTATATGCAGCTTTTGGGCAAATAACTGGGAAGGAGTTCAGAGAACAGAGAGACATCTCCATAGCACAACTCTGTTCTTTGCTTCTTATTTCAGAGTGTAGTTTCTCAAGACTTAGATTTATAAAAGCTGAAAAATAAGTAATGTTCCTCTTGGTATGCATGAACTGATTTCTACAAACATCTCATTCATCTCATTAGGCAACAAGTTTACCGTGACATTTTGCTTTTCACATGCTTTAATTATCCAAATTTATAATATTTGTATTATTGCCATGAATTACATGCTATTAATAATTATAATAATTACCTAACAACAAACATTGTTAACAACTATTAGGGCCTTGTAATCACAGGAAATATTTAAAAAACCTATACTTCATTTATATACATATAAATGGGAGTGTGATAAAGTAATCAGTAATAGACTTTCAGCCATGAAAATACATTAGAAGGAAATTCACTGGTGGAAATGGGAAATGGAAATGCAATTCAAGGAAAAAAAGGAACCATAAATTTCCAGCTATTAAAATGCTGGTGGTGGATTAGTCACTGAGTCGTGTCTGACCCTTGTAACCCCGTGGACTGTAGCCCACCGAGCTCCTCAGTCCATGGGATTTTCCAGGCAAGAATACTGGAGCGGGTTGCCATTTTCTTCTCCAGGGGATCTTCCTGACCCAGGAATCAAACCCAGGTCCCCTGAATTGCAGGCGGATTCTTTCCTAACTGAGCTATGAGGGAATCCTAGTTTAAATATATTTTCTTTATTTTTTCAAATGTATTTTAAAATAGATACCAGCATCAAATTGTAAGGTATTTAAATTCTATCAGATATGTTTAAAAGGAGTATTGTAATATGTTTATTTCAAACTGTCAGTGTTTATAATATGCAAATTGTATCCCTTACAGTTATAGAAATATAAGATAAAATAATTCAAGTGTCTTTGAAATGTATATCATTTCCAAAATTCCTCGGGGATATGTAAAAACAAACGAACAGCAGCAGAAGCCTGCAATAGCTGAAAGCTGCAGCTTTGGAGGAGGCTGTGGGGCTGTGCTGTTCGTCCCCCTGGCTACTTCTCTGGATCGTGTCCTTGGCATCTTTTACCTGGACAAGAGCCTGAACCCCCCAGGGCCTCTCCCTGTGTGGTCAGAACTGACTCCGCTGCCAAAGGGGCCTCCCTACAGACAAACCTGGTCCTGGGGTCCTCCGGAATCCCTGTTGGGTGTCACCCCGCTTGCAGCTTGTTGCTGGGCTAGGTGAACTTTCACGGGAGTCATTAGTTGAGACAGAGCTATTGGAAATATTGACTTGGAGTTTACTCTAATAAAGATTTCTGCCTTTAGATGGCATAGGACAGAGGTGGAAAACCAATAGCTCCTGGGCCGTATCTGTTTTGCACATGTGCTTGGTTTGAAATCTAAAACATTTAAAAATACTTTGAAGGAGAAACATTGGAACCTTGCGAGCAGCAAGCTTTGTGGCATTTTAACTTGCCGCACTTCCGTGCCCCTCCCAGCCGTGCGGTAGCCTCGGAAAGCAACGGCCCACGACAAAGGTGAGAGCCAGCAGGCCATAGCCTTCGGAGGGCAGAATGGGGCTGGAGCATCTCCAAGGGCCCACTCCCAGAGAACGGCCGCCGCTTCTTTTCCACCCGTCTAGTGGCTCCCCAGTCGCCAGAGTTTTCCTTATTTGACGTGACTTAGCATTTTCCCAAGGCAACGAAAAGGCATTTATAAAAAACAAACAGAGGCGATGGTTTAGAGTAACAGCTCCCTGAGACAACGATGGCGGCAGGGCAAACAACGAGCTGATCAAAACCAGCCACCAAACCAAACCCAAAGGGGAAGCTGGAGAGTGACGCTCCCCTGGAAGCTTTGGGAAGCTCTGCTGTAAGCCTGTGACTCCAGAAGGCCACCTTCACGCACAGGCTTGCACACACACACAGCTGTGCGGAGCTGGGAGAGCGCGAGGCGTCCGGCCTCCGGCTAGGGCAGAGCTGTCGGATTCCCGAGTGCGAGTCATGCCCAGATGCACACGGAGCCCCTTGACGAAGATGGGGAGAATGACTGGTTCCAGCCATTCGAAGAAATCTGTGTGCAGCCATTAACCAAACCCTTAAGTTAACTAAACAGAGACTTCGCATATGATAATGAATACAGACTTTAACATTATTATTAGTTCAGGAAAGTTGCTAAAAACAAACAGCAACAAAAATAAATCCTGAGAAGCGGCGAGAATCTGAGTTCCGGAGCAGCCACATCGCATTATTTAAAATGTCCTTTTCAACATGCGAAGGAACAAAAAATATATGATCCATATAGAGGGGAAAAGAAGTCAGTAAGACACTGTCCTTGAAGAAGTTCACACACTGTACTTAGTAAATAGCATTTAAATCAGTTATTTTAAATATGAAGAACTAAAGGAAACCTCATCTAAAAAACTAAAGTATGAGAGTAGTATTTGACAAAGAATATCAAGGAGGTAGAATTATAAAAAAGAACCAAAAGAAATTTTAGAGTTGAAAATTACAATAACTGAAACGAAAAAATTACTAGAGAGGTTCAACAGCAGATTTGAGTTGGCTGAATAAAGAATCAGTGAACTTAAAGATATGTCAAGCAAACAAATATGTGTAATTCAAGTCTCAGAAGGAGAGGATAGAGGAAGGGACAGAAGAAACGTTTGAAGAAGTAATTGCTGAAAACTTTCAAATTTGTGATAAATATTGACCTATACAAGAAGCTCGATGAACTCCAAGTATGATAAACTCAAAGGGATCCATACTTAGAAAAATAATAATCAAACTATCAAAAGCTGAAGACAGAAAGGGAGTCTTGAAAGCAAGCAAGAGAAGTGACTTATCACACATAAAGGATCCTTGATAAAATTAGCAGATAATTTTTTAATCAGAAATGGAAACATATTTGTCAATTATATCACAATAAAGCTGAAAAAAGAAGTGGGAGACAGAAGGCAGTGGGAGGGAATATCAAAGATGCTGAAAGAAAATGTTTGTCAGCCAAGGCTTTCATATGTAGTGAGACTATCTTTCAAAAATGAAGGCGGTAAGATAAGTGTCCATTTTATTCTTTTGCACAGGGTTGTCCAGCTTTCCTAGCACCGTTTATTGAAGAGACTATTCTTTCCACACTGTATACTCTTGGCTTCTTTTTTTAGCTAATCATGTAGACATGGGTTTATTTCTGGGCTCTCTGTTCTGTAACATTGATCTATGTGTCTGTTTTTATGACAATAACATACTGTTTTGATCACTGTAGCTTTGCAACGTAGTTTAAAATCAGGGCGAGTGACGCCTCCGCACTCTTCTTTCTGGAGACTGTTTCGGCTCTTCGGTGTCTTTGTAAGTCATATGACTTTTAGAATTGTTCATTCTGTTTCTTTGAAAAATGGCATTTTCTTTGAAAATGTTTTGGAATTTTGATAGGGATTACATTGAATTTCTTTGGGTATTATGGACATTTTAATAGTATTTGTTATTCAAATCTATGTGCATGGAACATCTTTTCATTTATTTGTGTTTTCTCAATTTATTTCATTACTATCTTATAGACTTCAGTGTATAGGTCTTTCACTTCCTTGGATAAATTTATTCCTATGTATTTTATTCTTTCCTATGCTATTGATAATGGGGTTGTTTTCTTAATTTCTTTCTATAGAAACATAGTTTTCATGTACTATAGACACTAAATTGGTATTAATCTGAACTAATAAGGGTGCTACGAGTAAGGATGTTGATTGTAATGCTGTTGGCAGTCACTAGTGAAATAACTCAAAATACATATTAGGGGAACAACAAGGGAATTAAAATGGTACTCTGGAAAATGAAGAAGGCTGAGCAATTGGTGCTTTTGAACTGTGGTGTTGGAGAAGACTCTTGAGAGTCCCTTGGACTGCAAGGAGATCCAACCAGTCCATTCTAAAGGAGATCAGCCCTGGGATTTCTTTGGAAGGAATGATGCTAAAGCTGAAACTCCAGTACTTTGGCCACCTCATGCAAAGAGTTGACTCACTGGAAAAGACTCTGATGCTGGGAGGGATTGGGGGCAGGAGGAGAAGGGGACGACCGAGGTGAGATGGCTGGATGGCATCACAGACTCGATGGACGTGAGTCACAGTGAACTCCGAGAGATGGTGATGGACAGGGAGGCCTGGTGTGCTGTGATTCATGGGGTCACAAAGAGTCGGACACGACTGAGCAACTGAACTGAATTGAACTGAACTGGAAAATGTATATTTACAAAGAATAGGTAAGGGACAAACTTTGCATGCATGTAGAAGAAGTAATTTCATAAGAGAGTCTGTCTTCTGTTTTTCTGTTTGGCTGCTGACAGCTTTTAAACCTTGCCTCTCCTCGCCCTTCTGCCCCACATCTGAGCAAGCTGCCGAGAAGCCTGGGCCCTCCTCTCTTTGCCGTGAGTGAGAGATTCTAAACATACCAGTGGCCAGGACTGAGGACATATGGCAGCAAGTTTGAGGGAAGAAAAACACAGATAATTTTTGGAGATAGTCATGTTTCTTTGGTACCTTTAGGTGGAGAAGTTTACCTGGCAGCTCAGTGTTTGGGTCTGGCATTTGGGAGAGTGGTTTGGGAGTTTTAGGGCCTCATCTGTGTGTAGGTCACAGAGGAGACTGGGGCTGTGAATGCGGCGACCCAAAGGTGGTAAGCATAGGGCACACGGGATAAGTGAGCAGCCGGCCACTTGACCCTTTTTCCTCCTGGGCACACTCTACCTAATTTATGCAAAGCGTTCCCCCAGGGCCTCCTGCAGGAGAGCGTGCCCCTGCTCCTGCCCACACTCTGCTTCTGGGCCTTTACATGGGGATGGTTATGAGGCTGGTGAGACGGCGTCTGTCGTCCATGAGAGCTGCTCATACATGAGACGGCATTCATGCCTTCGTTTCTCATACAGTTAATAGGGCCTGTAAGTAGGATCTTCCATAGTAGAATCTTTATGTTACTTATATACATGGGAAAATGATCATATTTATGGGGAATCTTTATGTTACTTATATACATGGGAAAATGATCACATTTATGGGGAATCTTTATGCTATTTATATACATGGGAAATGATCACATTTATGGGGAACCCAAGGACTAGTCTCTAGCCCTAGGGCTGGCAAAGACCAAGAGCTCAAGAAAGGACGCCTGGGAAGCATGAATGAACTGGAGGCTAAAGGGGGTGTTCTTTCGGATTGTCGGAAGTCTGGGCAAATCACGCCTCTGTATTGTTCCCTTATCTGTAATAGGATAACCATAGTGCCTTCCTCAGAGGGTTCTTCTGAGAGTTAAGTGAATATAGATGTGCATGCATACATACATGTATCATGCATATGTTCATAGGTATGTACATATATGTATATATACATATGTACACATATATTTACACATAAGACATTAGAAAGGGCCTGACGCATACTAGCACTCTATAAATATTAGCTGTCGTTTGTTGAACTGCATTAAATAGTATGTAACTATTCAGTTTCCTTTCAGCAAGCAGTGAACTTTTTTGTGAACTGTTTAGGCCACAATGGAGACAGGGAGACAGACTACAAGATACTCCTACTGGATTAAGATTGGAGCCTCCTGCCATCTGTTCTTCATTTGTTTTTATTAAGTCTAGAGCAATATAAACTCTTCAGCCTCTCCCTGGAAAGAGTCCTGGGTTGGAAAAAGAAAATACCGTTAAAGTTTTTATTCACTTCCAGTCTTAAAATGGTAGCAAAATGGCTGTTTCCCCTGCTCACCGTGCTATCCGAGGGTAGTGGGTGCTCTTGTGTGCCACCCAGATCCCCCTTCAGGACTGGGGCACTCCGTCTTGGCAGCTGAAAATTCTTAGCCAGATCCCTCTCTGGGAATTGCCTTTTGCCCAAGGCTGCCTATCTCCTGTGGAAAGCCTGCATCCAATGACTGGTTGAGGGAGGAGAGTATCAAGGTCCGGACCTCTAGTGTCAAGAGTGAAGGAGAGCAAAGTGCCAGTCCAGCATCAAAGATTCTCATGGGATCAGCTGAGATCAACTTGCCATTCACATCGCAGCTCAGCTTAGGCCTGGTCATGCTTCCCTCACCCTTACAGTTGTGATTTCCCAGAGTAATCCTAAGAAACATTTACATGAACATCTCAGAGCTTTAGAGCGTAATTTTTTCTGGTGACACTTGGCATTTGGTATCAGAAATGACCCTAGGAAATACTATCTAAAACTGGATTTTGCAGGCGGAGCACCCATTGGCCTTCTGGCAGTGAAGACCACATCACTCGGGGCAGGTGGAGAACTGATGCTGAAGATGCGGTACAACTGCTGACATCGTCAGCAGTGGTCAGCTGAGACGGGGCGCTGGTGGGAGGCAGCTAGCACGGGGCAGATGCACTCTCTCAGGTAGTTAAGAGTCTGGGGATGGGTGCGTAGTCATTATAAGAACTATAGTCAGATGGCTGTTGTGGGAGCCATGGAGGCCTTGGAGAAAAACAATGAAAGCTTGAGACTAATTAATCACCAGCATAGAGTGGAGTTCCCAGGTGGCTGAGGGGTAAAGAATCTGCGTGACAACGCAGGAGACCTAGGAGACGTGAATTCGGTCCCCGGGTTGGGAAGATTCCCCTGGAGAAGGAAATGGCAACCCGCCCCAGTATTCCTGCCTAGAGAATTCCGTGGACAGGGGAGCCTGGTGGGCCATGGTGCGTGGGCTGCAGTCAGTCCGTGGGTCGCAAGGAGCTGGACACAGCTGAGCTCACACGCAGTATAGAGCGCAACAGTCAGGTGACCTTTGTGAAAGCAGAGGTCTCTCTTTACGCCAAAATGTAGAAAATCCAAGGTGAAGCAGCTCCAGAGAAAGTTCAGTTCTCAACTTTGATAAATCCGCTTCGTCGAGAGTAGAGCTTTCACTGGGAAGTAATGAGGCCTTGAGTCTGTAATAAGGTTACCTGTACTGACACACTCAAAAATCTTGAATGCTCTGCCCCCAGGCCTTCATTAATAGCTACTCGTCTCAGTTAATAGCTTGAATGTAATGTACAGGTTAATGCTTATGAGAAATGTGCATCCCCTTGGTGGGGGTGGGTATCTACTTCCACTTCCCTTCGTAGTCACCAGACCAATAACTAGAGTTAAGTCACAGTATAAGCTGGCTAGGGACAGGCTAAGCCTGCAAGGAAGGAAGGCGACTGCAAACTGCAAGATCCATCAGACACAGCTAGCTTGTACCAGCAGGCGGCAGTAGGATGTATGTGGTGCTGGATCATGATGGGATATAAACCTGGAAAAATGAGAGTATTTTGATATGATAGCTGCTTTCATGATAGAGGATTTAACCTCAGGAGGTGGCATTAATACACTTCCAACATGGCTCTTGGAAGCTTGAAAGGGGCTTTTCTGTTAATGCTTCACAAATTTCTTATCTTTACTGGATCATTCTCTCACCAAACAGAATGCTGCTGTTTCCTTTGAAAAATCCGTATTTTGACCATACATTTCATGTTCTTGCTGCCCCATTCTTCTGCTCTCCTACAGCAACCTAAAAAATGGCCCATTTTGTCCTTCCACTCTTTGTTTTTAAAAAGTAATTTTACTGGGGTATATTTTCATGCATTAAATTTTACAAATGGATAAACTAACCACTTCTTGAGTCAACATTTAGAATGTTTTCATCACCCAAGGATAAATTATTTTTTCCTGTTTTAGAACTTAATATAAATGGAATCATGCTATGAACTTTCTGTCTTTCTTCTTGTCAGAATAATATTTTGGAGAGTCATCCAAAATATTGTTGTTGTATCAATAGTTTGTTCTTTAAACAAAATTGCTAAGTAGCATTCTATTATACGGATGTTTCACAGTTTGTAGGTCCATTCACTAATTAATGGATATTTGAATTATTTCCAGTTTCTAGCAATTGTGAATAAAGTGGCTATAAACTTTCATGGACAAGTCTTTGGGTGAATGTATGTTTTCGTTTTTATTGTTTAAATACGTAGGAGTGGAATTTCTGGATAGTGTGGTAGTTATATGTTTAACTTTGAAATTGTCAAATTGTTTTCTAAAGTGGTTGTGCTAGTTCACGTTCTTACCAATAATGTATGAGGGTTCCAGGGCTGCACATTCTTGCCAAAATTTAGCATCTGTTTGGTATCTTTCCAATTAAAAAATTTTAGATTTTAGCCATTTTGACTGCTCTGTAGTAGTATCTCGTTGTGGTTTTGATTTGCGTTTCTCTGAGGACTAAAAATATTGACTACCTTTTCATTTGCTTGTTAAACATTTGTGTATCTTCTTTCATGACACATTGATTCGAATACTTTGCCCATTTAAAAATTGGACCTTTTCTCATCTTATTGAGTTGCAAGTGTTCTTTCCATGTTATAGAATCAAGCTCTTTGTCAGACGTAAGATTTGAGAATAGTTTTTCTCAGTCTGCAGCTTAACTTTCCATTTTCTTAGCAGAGTCTTTTGAGGAACAGACGGTTTTAATTTTGATGAAATCTAATTTATCATTTTTTTTCCTTTTGTGGTTAATGCTTTTTGCCATCTACAAAAACCTTGCCTACTCAGGTCAGAAAAGGTTTCCCATTCTTTATAGTATCCTCACTACTCGTGTGTTTGCTCTCACCACGCTCCTGTAAATTCTCTCGCCAAGTTCACAGCAACGGCCGTCAGTCCGCAGTTCTCTCATTCCTGTGGCCCGCCGGCAGCACCGGCCGCATCTTCCTGACCTGCCGTCATCTCCGGCTCTGCAGGCTCCACATTCTCGTAATTCTTCCTCCTGCTTCCTGCCTGCTTCTCAGTGTTTGCTGTAGATCGCTCCTTTCCTCTTTGCTCCCTTAACATTGCAGAGCCCCGAAGCTCAGTCCTTGGTTCTCCTATTTGTCTGCCTTCCTGTGGTCAAGTCACAAAACTTGGAGCCAGACTTGGCTTAGTTCTCTCCCATCCTTGACCCATTCAGCCAGAAAGTCCCCTGGGCTCTGTTATCGTCTTCGCCCGGAGCCCAGTGCCTTTCCACCGCTTCCCCTTGCTTGAGTCCAGGCCGTCTCGCTCTGAGTCACTGCGGGAGCCCCAGCACCTCCTGCCTCCACTCGCCCCTCTGCGGCTGCTTTCAGCATGGCAGCCGGGGTGACCCTTGAAACAGGGCCGTGTCACGTCAGCACACACATCCGAACCCTGGGGGGCCCCCATTTCAGGCGAGTAAGAATCGTGGTCCCCATGTGAGGCCAGGAAGACGCTCTGCGGAGTCCCGCCCTGTCTCTCGCCTCAGTTCTTTGCTTGACTCCACCCAGCCCGACTGGCCCCCATGCTGTGGCTTGAATATGCCAGGCACATCCCTATTTGGAGAAATTTAAAAAATTGAGATATTATTCATACATCGTAAAATTCACACTTTTAAAGTGCACAATCCGTTGGTTTTTGGTAAATGAACGAGGTCATTCAGTCAGCTCCACTATCTAATTCCAGAACATTCTCAACATGCCAGAGACACCTGTGCCTGTTGGCCCAGGACTTTGGCATTGGCGTTTCCCTCTGCCTTCCCTCCAGACAGTCTTGTCCTCCACTCCTTCACCCGCGGCAAATCTTTGCTCAAATGTCACTTTACGAGGGAGTAGACCGTAACAGCCTGGTCAAGCTTGTAACTTCTCCCACGTTAAGTGGTTTCCCATTGTGCTCCTCACTTTCTAACATGCTGTGCAGCAGTGCGTCTAACACAGGGCACCGGTGCCCCACCCACTCTCCAGCAAGCGTGTGGGTTTAAGGAGTCTAGGGATATTTGTGCTGTTCGCTGACTGCATCTCAGCAACTAGAACAGTGTCTGGCACACAGAAGATTCTTATTAAATACTTATTAAAGGAACAAATAGGCTAATGAAATAAATGATTATAAATGAGTACATGATTATAAAACATATTTATCTGTATAATTTGTAACTGGCACCAAGCACCTCTCTTTGGGGTAGTCTTACATTTTTCTTTTTTTTAAAATCACGAATCCCCAGTTGGTAGAAACAATGCAGATATTTACTTGAAATGGAAGTTCTTGGGGGAGATGGAGGAGGAAGAAGTTACAGAAAATGTTAAGTCATAACTTTTCTTAATATCCTCTTTTAATAGTTCAGTTCTCTCAAATTCTTCTCCCTGGAGCAGCTGACTCGCTTCTCCTATTTATTCCCTTTTACCAAATCTCTCTCCCGCTTCTGCTGGCTCTCTGTGTCCCGACCTATAACCACCTCTCGTCTTGCCTATAGAATCCACCAAAACAAAGCCTGACATTTCCCTTCTTGACCAGTCAGTGATAGACAGAGGGGTGGTAGAGGTTCAGTTACTCCGGTATTTTGAGAACAGCTGCCCTCAAGGGCCCTCTATCCAGATGCATCAGGGATCTATTCTCGGTGCTCATCCCGTAACATTCTCAGATGAGACCCAACTCTTGAAAAAGTATGAGTTTCACTCTCGCTTTTGAAAGCACAGGAGAGAATTCGAAAATTCTCTTCTGATCTTTCCCTTGTGAACAGAACAAAAACAAGTGTTTCTGGACGTGAAAATACTAGAGGCCGAGCAGTAGTGGAAGCATAATTAGAGACCTGCAGTTCCACAGGGGCAGTGTCCCCAAAGCAGAAGCTGGAGCCCCACCTGGGGTTCATTGCTCTTGCACAGTGGATTGGGTGGGAAGCCTAAATGACGGGCAGGAAGATGATAGAGCTCTCTGCTAGGAGAGTGGCAAACTTGGTGGGAAAGCATCCTGTCCCTCCTAAGTGGGCCGAGGGAGACCCTGGAGAGCAGCCTGCCCAGAGGAGGCAGTGAATCAAGCAAGAGAATGTTCTCACTCACTCCCGTCTCCCCTCTAAGGTGCAGAATGTAGGAACTGGTGCTTGGCTGATGGTTCCCATGTACTGTTATGCTTATTCAGTTCAGTTCAGTTCAGTTCAGTCGCTTAGTCGTGTCCAACTCGGCGACCCCATGAATCGAAGCACGCCAGGCCTCCCTATTCATCACCATCTCTCGGAGTTCACTTAGACTCACGTCCATCAGGTCCGTGATGCCATCCAGCCATCTCATCCTCGGTCGTCCCCTTCTCCTCCTGCCCCCAATCCCTCCCAGCATCAGAGTCTTTTCCAATGAGTCAACTCTTCGCATGAGGTGGCCAAAGTACTTGCTTACTCACAGCTGCTTTTATGAAATCATAAACTTAGTATGTGCTTATTGTAACAATAAAACACAGGAGTAACATAAAAGCTAAAGGCTCCCCAACACAGATGATATTATCACTTTTTAGAAACTGAAGTGGAAGGTCTGTTATACAAATTGCCTGAAATCTTCTTTCTTGTTTCACGTATGTCACAGGCACACACCTGTGTAAGTGCACGTAGACCTCTCTCATTCTACATAATAGTTGTGTAATAACCCACTGTGTGGGCTTTTTATAATGTATTTATGGTTTTTCAAGTAGTCATGTATGGATGTGAGAGTTGGACTGTGAAGAAGGCTGAGCGCCGAAGAATTGATGCTTTTGAACTGTGGTGTTGGAGAAGACTCCTGAGAGTCCCTTGGACTGCAAGGAGATCCAACCAGTCCATTCTGAAGGAGATCAAGCCTGGGTGTTATTTGCAAGGAATGATGCTAAAGCTGAAACTCCAGTACTTTGGCCACTTCATGCGAAGAGTTGACTCATTGGAAAAGACTCTGATGCTGGGAGGGATTGGGAGCAGGAGGAGAACGGGACGACCGAGGATGAGATGGCTGGATGGCATCACGGACTCGATGGACGCGAATCTGAGTGAACTCCGGGAGTTGGTGGTGGGCAGGGAGGCCTAGCATGCTGCAATTCATGGGGTCGCAAAGAGTCGGACATGACTGAGCAACTGAACTAAACTGAACTGAGTCATCTTTTCAACAGGCATTTAGGTTTCTTCCTTTTTTTCCCCTAGGTTTTTAAAAAATTAATTTTTTTTGAAGGACAGTTGCTTTACAGAATTTTGCTGTTTTCTGTCAAATCTCAACATGAATCGGCCATGAAGAAGAAGTGAAGTTGCTCAGTCATGTCCGACTCTTTGCGATCCCATGGACTATAGCCTACCAGGCTCCTCTGTCCACGGGACTTTCCAGGCAATAGTACTGGAGTGGACTGCCATTTCCTTCTCCAGGGGATCTTCCCGACCCAGGGATCAAGCCTGGGTCTCCCGCGTTGTAGACAGACGCTTAACCGTCTGAGCCACCAGGGAAGTCGGGTATACATACATCCCCTCCCTTTTGAACCTCCCTCCCATCTCCCTCCCTATCCCACACCTTTGGGTTGATACAGAGCCCCTGTTTGAGTTTCCTGAGCCATACAGCAAGTTCCTGTTGGCTATCTATTTTATGTATGGTAGTGTAAGTTTCCCGGAGATGGCAATGGCACCCCACTCCAGTACTCTTGCCTGGAGAATCCCAGGGACGGGGGAGCCTGAAAGGCTGCAGTCTGTGGGGTCGCTGAGGGTCAGACACGGCTGAGCGACTTCACTTTCACTCTTCACTTTCATGCAATGGAGAAGGAAATGGCAACTCACTCCAGTGTTCTTGCCTGGAGAATCCGAGGGACGGGGGAGCCTGGTGGGCTGCTGGCTCTGGGGTCGCACAGAGTCAGACGCGACTGAAGCGACTCAGCAGCAGCAGAGTTAGCATCATTTCTCCTCTTTCTGTTGTGCTTCTCCGGCTGCCGTGTGCTGCTACTGTAACTCATCATTACTACAGTCTAACAAAATTGCGTTAGGGGAAAAAATCTCACTGGCATGAGGAGAACCTGACCAGTTTCTAGAGATTGTAATTAAGAGCTTGCCTGAGAAGTGGAGGGAGCGTGAACCCTCTAATCTGAGCCTAGGTTCACTCACCCAGGGAAAATCCCTGTACTGTGTGGTCATGATTTCTACACTGGTCTGGGAGATATCTTTTCCTGAAAGTTATAAAACTGTTAACAAATTCAACTTCTTTGCTGTGTAGTCTCCTGGAGCCAGTTTATGCCTTCCCTCTCTCTTCCATTCTTTCATGAGCGTCTTAGAAAGGAGTGGGATAGGGAAGAGAGCTGGCACCCATCTACTGCCCAGAGGAGAGCAAAATGCTTTGCTGCCGTTGTTCAATCACTCAGTCGTGTCCGACTCTTTGGGATCCCATGGACTGCAACACACCAGGCTTCCCTGTCCTTCGTTATCTCCTGGACTTTGCTCAAACTTGTGTCCGTTGAGTTGGTGATGCCATCCAACCACCTCATCCTCTGTTGTCCCCTTCTCCTCCTGCCCCCAATCTTTCAGGGTCGTTTCCAGTGAGTCAGCTCTTTGTCTCAGGTGGCCAAAGTTTTGGAGCTTCAGTTTCAGTCCTTCCAATGGATATTCAGAGTTGATTTCCTTTAGGACTGACTGGTTTGATTTCCTGGTTGTCTAAGGGATTCCGCTTTTAGATGTTAAAATGACTGTTTCACTCAGCTTTTGAACAATAATTTTATCAACTATAAAATGGAGATAGTAGAGCCCATCTTGCAGAGTGCTTATCAAAATGAATTTTAGAAATATGTAAAGTGTCTTGGATAGTATTTGATATCATCTATAGATAAATCTTCTCTGCTGCAATTATCTTCACAGAAGTCCTACAATGTAGCTAATATCACTGTTTTCCTTTTACTGATGGATAAGATGTTGCTTACGTAAAACAACAGATGGAGCCAGTATGAGAACCACAGTAAATGTCAGGCTCGACCTGAAATGCCATTTACTTGCTCATCCATTAGGGATGTGTTGAAGTCCTCCTGTATGGTAGGCATACAGGATGCGGGTGGTGCTCTCGTGCACAAAGTGGTACTAAGTACAGACGAGTAAATCTCTAAGCACAGTAAAGTGTCACGGGGACACGGACAGAAACGCTTATGAAAGGGAATGATTCCACATCGTTTCAGAAAAGAGGGGGCTGTCGCTCAACCTTCACTGGGACTAAATCTTGAGATACGCTGGCATTTGCCCAAGGGCAGGGATGGGGAGAAGTGCATTCTGAGCAGAGAGAATAGCATGGATCAAGGCGAGAAGCTAAGGCGGCCAGCTCGCCAGTGTGTATGGGATGCAAAATGCCCTGGAGCTTGATGAGAACATGGTCTGGAGCAGGAGGTTCTTAAAGCCAAGAAAGCAGCTGGACTTTTAACTCGTGGGCCATGCAAAGCCACCGAAGGATTTCAAATTGGAAAGTACCTAACCAGTTATGCAGTGATATTTTAAGCCAAAATAATATAAATTAACATGTTCCCATGGTAACAAGTCAAATAGCACATATTTAGGAATAAAGGACTCAGTTCCATGGTGCAGGTGGTTGATAGAGGGTTCATGCTGTCTCTTCTACAAGTGGGATTCTCTCCTGTGAGGACAGTGTGGCTGGATGCTCTGTGTGTGACAGGGACCTGGCAGTGAGCAGATGTCACGGAAGAATTGATGTTTTTGAACTGTGGCGCTGGAGAAGACTCTTGAGGGTCCCCTGGACTGCAAGGAGATCAAGCCAGCCAAACCTAAAGGAAATCAACCCCAAATATTCATTGGAAGGACTGATGCTGAAGCTGAAACTCCAACACTTTGGCCACCTGATGTGAAGAGTCAGCTCATTGGAAGAGACCCTGATGCTGGAAAAGATTAAGGACAGGAGGAGAAGGGGGCAATAGAGGATGAGATTATTGGATGGCATCACCAACTCAATGGACATGAGTCTGAGCAAACTCCAGGAGATGGTGAAGGACAGGGAAGCCTGGCGTGCTGCAGTCCATGGGGTCACAAAGAGTCGGACTGACTGAGTGACTGAACAAGTCTAACTTCATAGCATGAGAGGAGGAAGCTGGGCATAGATTCTCCAGATCCCTGAACGAAGAAAGGCTCAGTCTCCATGCTCACTGCAGTGGGCCCGCATTCACTTTCTTTTTAAAAATACCCTTAATCAACTCTTGAAACACTGAAATCCAAAACAAGAATTCTCTGAGGGTTGTGCAATGGGGTGAATCTTTCTTTATCATGATTTATCTGCTAACCTCTTATTCACTTTTTAAGTCAAAAAACTGTTGAAGTATCCTTTTCACGAATGGCCTTTCTTTTCACTGTTTTATCAGTATTTTTAATAATTTTATCTATTTGTTTCCTTTTGGCTTTGTGTGTCTTCCTTCATTGCTTTGAAGGCTTTTCTCGAGTTGCAGCGAGTAGGGACACGGACAGAACCCTAACCATTCCAGGGCGCGGGCTCCTCGCTGTGGCGTCTCCTCTGGTTGCGGAGCACGGGCTCCGTGGGGCACAGGCTTAGTTGCTCCGTGGCATAGGGGGTCATGTGGGATCTCCCGGGCCAGGGATCCGAGCGAGTCTCTTGCACTGGCAGGCAGATTCACTACTGCTGAGGCATCAGGGAAGCCCTCTCTTCACTATTTTAAGCTCATCCTGTTTTTATACCGATTATACATTAATATTTATTTTACCCTCTTGAACTAGAATCCTAGTTTTTCTTTTTAAAGTTCATTTTGTCATTAGCTGGGGAAAATTGGAAGACCGTGGCCTAGGGAGACCTAGGCCCAGGTGAGGCGGTAGGGGCCTGCATCGGGGGGGCAGTGGGTGTGGAAAGAAGGGAAGAATCTGGGGATGTTGGTGAGCAGGCCGGACAGGTGAGGCATGGGAACAAGGGAAAAGTAGGAGCGTGAGCTAACCGCCAGATTTTAGACACGGCTGGGGCTTCCCTGGTGGCTCAGCTGGTAAAGAATCCACCCGCAATGCAGGAGACCCTGGTTTGATTCCTGGGTTGGGAAGATCCCCTGGGGAAGCGAAAGGCTACCCGCTCCAGCATTCTTGAGCTTCCCTGGTGGCTCAGCCAGTAAAGAACCCTCCTGCAATGCGGGAGGCCTGGGCTTCATCCCTGGGTTGGGAAGATCCCCTAGCGGAGGGCATGGCAACCCATTTGAGTTTTCTTGCCTGGAGAAGCCCAAGAATACTGGAATGGGTAGCCTATCCCTTCTCCAGTGGATCTTCCTGAACCCAGGAATCAAACCAGGGTCTCCTGCATTGCCGTTCTTTACCAACTGAGCTCTCAGGGGAGGTGGCACAATGGATGATGCATCTGACTACAGACAGAGTAACCTGGCGGGCTACAGTCTATGGGGTCCCAAAGAGTCAGACACAACTGAATGACTAAACTGAGCACAGACTGAATTTGTGGCAAAACACAAGGAGAACTGAATTTGGAGCAGAGCATTAGGAGGTACAGTTTGGACAGTTTGAATCTGTAGCATGACTAAGACATCCCCGTTGTAGTGTCTCCATAGAACTGGTGCTCAGGAGGGAAGGACAGGAAAAAAGTATAGCCTCGTGAGTCATCAGCATATGACTTCTGATGATGTAGTGTGTTGTAGGCGTTCCCAAGACCACCCTCAGGCTCAACAAAAAAGCTCACTAGAAGGACTCACAGAACTCAGAAAGGCTGTTATACTCATGTGAAAGTGAAAGTTGCTCAGCCGTGTTCAACTCTTTGCAACCCCATGGACTATACAGTCCATGGAATTCTCCAGGCCAGAATACTAGAGTGCGATACTAGAATACCTTTCCCTTCTCCAGGGGAACTTCCCAACCCAGGGATTGAACCCAGGTCTCCTGCATTGCAGGCAGATTCTTTACCAGCTGGGCCACCAGGGAAGCCCAAGAATACTGGAGTGGGAAGCCTATCCCTTCTCCAGAGGATCTTCCTGACCCAGAAATCAAACCAGGGTCTCCTGCATTGCCGTTGTTTACCAGCTGAACTCTCAGGGGAGGTGGCACAATGGATGATGCATCTGACTGCGGATCAGAAGATTCCAGGCCATACTCATGCTTGCGGTTTATTACAATGAAAGGAGGCGACACAGTCAGCAGACCTAGAAGCTGGTGGCGGCAGAGTCCGGGCACGAGCTTCGAGCTGTCCCTTTCAGTGCCTCTGTGCGGGTGGGACTGACGTATCCCGGCAGTGATGCGTGACACCACCTATGGATGGCTGCCAACCAGGGACTCTCACCAGGGCCACAGTGTCCAGGGACTTGGGGGTACTGGTCAGATAAATGTGGGATGCCCACATGGCTTACCTGAGCTGCTTAATCTCCAGCCCCTTCGGGGTTGATATTGACACTGCATAGCCCAGAAAGTCTACCATACATCACACTGTGAACATAAGCTATCTGGCGTGGTCCAGAAAAACAGACGCTGTCATCAGACAGGATAATCCAAGGCTTAGAAGTTATCTTCTGGGAGGCAGCAAAGGCCAGAGCTTTCCTTGGAAGGGGCACAGTTTGAAGATACCAGACCTGCTGAGTCAGCCCTTTCCTGTACATGAGGCTTGGATGGAGTGGCTGGGATGGCTCCGCAGAGGGGGCAGAAGATCGCTTGGGCCTGACCGCCTAGGTTCCCATCCTCAGGGAGGACCTCACCAAGGGGCAAGAGCCAGAGGCAGGGGGACAGCCGCTAAGAGTGCTGCGCCAGAAGCTGCTGGAGCAGGAGTTACGGGGCAACCCTAACACGTGCCGCCGGGCTCAGGCAGGAGGCGGGCTAGCAGGCGGCCCCGGGGCTTAGCAGTGAGGCTGCTGGTGCCATTTTTAACAGGCTGTTTCCATGGGAGTGGCTGGCACTGGGAGTCTGCCTGTCATCAGCTAGGAATGTTAGGAAGTGAAGATAAGGAACACAGACAAATACTTTGAGTTGCTTGATTATGAAGGGAAGGAGAGTGATAAGGTGGCAGCTAGAAGGGAATAACAAGAAATGAACTGATCTAATCATGGGAAACGGGAAGACTTGAGCATGTTTATAGATGGTGGGAAAGAAGCTGAAAGTAAGAGTGAGTATGAGAGAAAGACGGAGAGAGAAGACCCAAAAACATAGGCGAGAGAGAGGTGTCACGTGGAGGGGGCGCACTCGGGGTATGAGGAGCGCGCGAAGGGGGGTCCACTTCAGGGGAAGGGAGAGGGAACTGGTGCCAGGGCCAGCTGAGGCACCTAGGAAGTTATCAGCTCATCTGCGGCATCATGAAGCTCAGGCTGGAGAGTGGAGTCCAGGGTTTGAGTGCCAGAGAGCCGGCGTGTGGGAGTGAGGACGCGAGACGAGCGTAAGGATGGCAGAGGACGGGGGAGCTGGTGGGCGTCTGACCGCTGTCTGCGCCACCGCTGCCCCGGCACCCTTCTGTCTCACCCGGGAGACAGCAGGGGAAGCTCAGGGGCATCTCCTGGTTAGCAGAGCACGAGGCGCGTCATCCGCAGGCTGGCCTCCCCTTTAGGCAAACCCTCTGCCTCACCTGATGGAGAAGAGCGTGGCTTGGGAGCGCCAGGGGCGCGGTTTTCTGGCAGCTGAGGGTGGCCCTTCTTTCCCGCGTGATAAGGCGGCGAGGCTGGCCTCATGCATAGCCCGGCAGGTGTGAGCACCTCGGAGACCCGTGGGAGGGCCACCCTCGGGCCNGGGAGCGCCAGGGGCGCGGTTTTCTGGCAGCTGAGGGTGGCTCTTCTTTCCCGCGTGATAAGGCGGCGAGGCTGGCCTCATGCATAGCCCGGCAGGTGTGAGCACCTCGGAGACCCGTGGGAGGGCCACCCTCGGGCCAGCTTCGGAGCGCCAGGTCCACTCCCCTGCTCTCTCACCCGTCACCCCCGGCGTGGGGGGATTAATTCTCTCTAAATGCGTTTTACATGAAAGATTGTGGTGAAATACACATAGCGTGAAACCGAGCGTCTCGGCCCTTTTTACGCGTCGGCTCGGCGGCGGGAAACACCTTGGCTGCGCTGGGCGGCGGCGCCCGGCTCGGGCCTCTGCTCCCCGCGCGGCCGGCGCTCTCCCCCCGGGCGGCCCCGGGCGAGCTCCGCGCGGCTCCTGCGCGCGCCGGCCCGGCTGCTCCCGAGCTCTGAGCGCAGGGATGAGCGCTGGTCTCACCGTGACCGGCTGGCGCGTGCCGTCCCCAAGGCCCACCCACGTTGCGGCAGGCGCCAGGACCCCCTTCCTTCCGAACGCTGGATAATATTTCGCGTATTTGTAGGCCACATATTATCTATTCATCCCCTGATGGACACTTAGGTTGCTTCAGCCTTTTGGCTTTTGTGGTTTATATTTTGTGAGTAATGCAGCTGTGTACATGGGTGTACACGTACTTTTTCGATTCCCTGCTTTCATTTCTTTTGATACATGTCTCGAGGTGGAGCTGCTGGGTCATATGGTAATTGCGTGTTTAATTTTTCGAGGAATTGCCAGACTTTTTCAAAGCTGCAGTGCCATTTTACCTTCCCACCAGCTCTGGGCCTAAGTCTAGCCTGAGTGACTTTCCTCCTGATGCAAAACAGCCCCAGCCTACCCCCCATGCCACAGCGCCAGAGGAAAGGTGGAAAACTCCGGCCCTCTGAGCAGTAGCTCGGAGACGCGCCCTGCCTGGGTGTCCCGTGGCTAGCCCCGCGCCAGTGCCGGGCAGAGGGAGCGGGCTGGACCGGCGCGCTTCCGAGAGCCTGGCCCGCCCTGCCTGGAGCAGGTCGCTGTGCCTGTAAGCGCGCGCGCTCCGCGGAGCTTCCAGTGAGGACCGCAGGTGCGAAGGGCCTCAGGGAAAGGCGTTTCCCTGCCGTGTGTGGAGGGCCGTTCCCCTGGAATCTGAATTCCTTCCGCCCTGCTGCGTGACTCTTGTCTCCTTGCTTCACTGAAGCTCAGCCGTTTCTCCGACATTCGGAGCAGTGCTTCACGCTGCAGGGTTGTTAGGGAAAAGGCTAGCTTGTTTTAACACATAGTTTTCTTTTAATAGCTTTACGAGGGAAGGGGAACTTTTGCCAAGCGTCAAGACTTTTCTTCACAGTTTGTCATCTGCAATGGGAGAAGACAGCTTGGCCAGGCTCTCTTAGTCTCCGAAGAAAGACCTGCGCTCAGTCCTTGGAATCCTGTTTGTTTGCTGCTGGTGGACACCAGCTTCCTGCCTCTGGGCTGAAGAGTCGCCCCTTTCATGAGAGGCTTGGGCTGGCCGCACTGGCCACCTCCCCGCAGTCACTGGATGATTTAAGATCTCCTCAGAACAGAAACTGTAGATGCCAGGTCCACATTCAAACAAAGATTCAAAGGGAAAGGCCTTGGAAACAAATAGGCTTGGCTCTTTCAGAAGCAAAATGTCAGCTGGCTGCAGCCAAGTTCTGAGACCATTTTAAAGGTTTCATTGTGAATCAGGACCAACTCTGTGAAAATGAATTTTCTTGTGAAAAGTCAGATGCTACAGCCACTCCCTCAGTCCTGGCAAAGGGACACATGGAGCCACACGTGGAGTAAGGAGTGGGCCCCGCTTCGAGCACTGTCTCCCTGGGGGCCCTGGTTACCAGCTTTCACCTGCCTCAGAGTCTGGGGCTAGGCCAGGGTGGGGTGTCCCGGGAGCTCCTCACAGACGCGCCTGTGAGGATCCCTGCCTCCCGCCGGGCTGCGGCGGGCCAGTCTGCTCACTGCCTCCGGTGCCCACGCCCTCCAGTGCCCAGGCTTTTCACCAGCACCCTTCCTGCCTGTGTGGGAGCATCTGCCAGGCTGACGGAGCTCGAGAGGGGCCAGGACAGGCCCTCCCTCTTGTCCTCTTTGGTCCCATATTCCCAGGCTTCCCGGCTGTCAACTCAAATAATCCCAACCAGTGGCCCTGAATAGCCCTGAAGGCGGCTCCTGCTAAGACCCAAAGGTAGCCGAGCGGGCGTCCTTATCCTGGCCAGGGCTGCCGGCACTGGGCCTGCCTTCTGCGGCGGCCCAGGGTGCTTTGACCCGCAGGCTGCCGTCCCTGCAGCCGTGGCTTCGCATGGCTCCGAGCAGGCGGGCCTTTCTTCACTGGGGCCCCCAAGGCAGCAGAGAAAGTGCCCCGATCCCGTTTCCCACCCTCTAACACACGGGGACTGCGACTTCCCTGGGTGTTCCAGGCCCTTCTTGTTTCAGCAGGAGGATCCTGTGCGTTTGATCTAAATCTGGTCTCCTGCTGCAAAGACCCAAACAATCTGAGTCAAAGCAGCATTAACAGGAAACCTGTCTCTTTAGGCCAAGAATGCAACCGAAATAGCTCCAAGTCTTGACTTCTGATAGCACCGTTTGGGGAAGGCCTTCACCTGAGAGAAACAATAAGGGGAACTCTTGCCCCCAAACATTCTGGCCTGCGGGGCATTGCGAACCAGGGAGCCTAGGGCTGCAGGACTGCACAGAGCAGCGGGGCGGTGGGGCCCTCGCCGCACAGCGGAGCCCGGAGATCGGGGCATTCCCTGAGGGCCCTGCAGGCGAAAGGGGTGCTCTCGCTGTGGGAACTGGCCAAGCGTCTCTGTTCGGTGGAGACAACTGAAGATTTTAGAAGGGAAAAAAAAATCCTGCTTTTTTTAAGGCACTTTCGTTTTCACTGTGAAATATTTGTGAACTCAGAACACCACTAGGAAGAAAAGGAGACTCACCCATGATCTTACGGTTTAGAAAGAACCGCAGTAAACGCTTTCTGGGAGCTTCAGTGTGTCTCTTACTTACACGTGCGTGCACATGTGCACACCCATACACACGTTTTAATGGTTTGTGTGCCTCTTTTTTCAGCCTCTTGGCCACCTATCTCCCCCTCCCAACATGCAGTCACACCCTCCCCATGTGCAAGCGTTTATTAACGTATTTATGTGTTTATGTTTTCATTTGCAAGCGGTAGCATAGCAGTACTTTTGTGGACCTCCTTCCTTTTTTTTTAACTTGACAATATATCTTGGAAAGTTTTCCATATCAGAACATACAGGTCTATTTGGTTCATTTAAAAAGTTTCATGACATTCCACCGTATGATTGCACCATGATTTATCCAATTCCCTATGTGAACATTTATATTGTTTTTAGATCTTTGATGTTAAAAAATACCATGTCTTCCTAAGACTGGCATCATCGGGTCAGAGGATTCATATGTTGAGAGCTGTTGCTGGACTGCTCTCCACTCGCCTCAGTCTGCACTCCCATTTGTGAGATAGACCAGGGTATTGATTTCCCCACACATAGGGCAAGAACCCGCTTGCCAATGCACCAGAGGTAAGAAATGCAGGCTTGATCCCTGGGTTGAGAAGATCCCCTGGGGGAAGGCACGGCAACGTACGCCAGTATTCCTGCCTAGAGAGTCCCATGGACAGAGGAGCCCTGCTGGGCGATAGTCCACTGGGTTGCAAGGACTTGGACACGACTGAGCGGCTCAGCATGTAGCGTGCACCCCATACGCACACAGATGCTGCTGCTGCTGCTGCTGAGTCGCTTCAGTCGTGTCCGACTCTGCGTGACCCCGTAGACGGCAGCCCACCAGGCTCCGTGTCCCTGGGATTCTCCAGGCAAGAACACTGGAGTGGGCTGCCATTGCCTTTTCCAATGCATGAAAGTGAAAGTCAGGGTGAAGTCGCTCAGTCCTGCCCGACTCTTCGCGACCCCATGGACTGCAGCCCACCAGGCTCCGCGTCCCTGGGATTTTCCAGGCGAGAACACCGGAGTGGGGTGCCATTGTCTTCTCCGACACAAATTGCTATTACAATTAAAAAAATTTTACCAATCTCAGAAGTGAAAAATATATCATTTATAGCTTTACTTTGCATTCTTTTCAAGAATGAGATTAAAAACATTCTCGCATGTTTGAGAGAGTTTGCATTTTGCTTCGTGAAGCTCCCTGTGGCTGGCCTGCTTTGCTGCTGGGCTCACGGTGCCCTCTCTGTTCTCTTCTTTTCTGAGCACAAGGCTTTTATTTTCAGGCCACTTGCTCCTTTACTTCTTAGCTCAACAAGAATGGAAGCCAAGAGCTGCTCACAATACAGTGTCTTTTTCTTCTTTTTTAATTCCCTGCCTCACAGGCTGTTTCCTGAAAGTGTGGCTTATCTACGCAACTCCTCGATCAGCCTGGCCTCTCCCTCCTGCTCACCAGTCAAGGCCTGAAGTGGATCCTATCAACAATGACACACCCAGCTCCCTCGGAGGTAATTGAGAGCGACTAGATTTGGCATCTCAATTTCTACCAGTCGCCTGGGAGAACTCTGCTTCTGCAAATTTTTGTTTTTAAAGATATGTAGCTTCAGACATTTTATTTTTGCATTGATCATTTTGGAACTTAAATGCTTCCGGAAGACCTTATTTTGTGCTTCATGATTCCAGAATTTTCCCTACTCCTTTTTCCTGTAGCACGTTCTTTGGATTATTTCTGAATCAGGATATGGAGGCTTTTCATTCTCTTGCCCAGTTGCCCTGGCTACTACCTCCAGCACAACGAAGAGCTGCTGTTCGGTAGCCAAGTCGTGTCTGACTGTGGCCCACGCACTGCAGCATGCCAGGCTTCCCTGTCCTCCCTCGGTCATGACGAGTTACTTTTTAAAACTGTACTGTATGCTCACATTTTAGTTCAGATTTCAATATCAGTGTTCATGAAATTGGCTTACAGTTTTCTTTTGGGGGCACTATTTATCAGATATTGATATCTGAATTACATTTGCCACATAAAAAGAATCTAGAAATTGCAATTCTTTTCCCATGTTCTGTGACAGTCTAAGCAGCTATGAGGTCGCCTGACTTGAACAAATTGCAGAATTCCCCTGTGACACCATCAGGGTCTGGCAAATTACTTCGTGAGAACATTTTTGCAATTTTTTCTGTAACCTCTATCGTAATTTATCTTCTCAAAAAAAATTTTTTTTATTTCTAAAGGTTCAGATTTGGTCAATTTTATTTTCCTAAAAGTCATGCATTTTAGTTAGGTTGTCAAATTTATTTGTGTAAAGTTGGCAATTTTAAGATATTAAAATTCTCCGTTTCAATGAGAGTTGCTCCCTTTTCTCCTTTGTCTGTGTCTGTGCTTTTTTCTTTTTCCTGCTAGTCTTTCTCTACTTTGCGGATTCCCGCCCGCCCCCCGCAAGTGATAGCTTTGTGATGCATTTGTTAGTGTTACTGCTTTTTACTTTTCTGACTCGGTGTCTGCTCTTCATCCGTGTTAGTTTGTGCTCCCGCTGTGTTGCATCGGTTCTCGGCTCTTTATCGGTGCAGGTGTTTAGTGCCATGGGCTTCTCTCTGAGCACAGCCGAGCCGTGCTCTTCAGCCTCCGGCGTGCGCTGCACCTCGCTCCTTCCACCTTCTGTGATTTCTGCTCGGCTGACTTGCTGTGTTACCAGGTGCATAGGCATTAATAGCGCATCTTCACTATGAGTTACAGCCTTAGCATTAAAAAGTGTTTTTCTTTGTTCCATTTATTGCTTTTTGGCGAGAATTCCACTTTCTCTGGTATCAAGACATGCCTAGTATGAATTTTCTCATCCTTTAACTTTTATCCTTTCTGAACCTCTTTGCTTACTTGTCTTTCTTGTCTAAGAGCAGAGAGTTGGACATTGCTTTGTAAGTCAGCTTGATAAAACTTTGTTTTTTACAGATGAATTTAGCTCTTTCGTTTTTCTTGACACAAATGACATGTTCAATTTCAGTTTTACCATGCCGTGGTCAAACTTTCTCTTTTACTTACTCTTATCTCGTTTTGGCTTTACTATTCAGGAAGATTTGTGTGTATTCTAGTAATTACCTCTATGCTAATTAATGATTTGTATAAAATTCCTAGTTCTCTTTTTCTTTAGATACTATCTGTTGGTGTTCTACTTCGAACAATACGGAAATTATAGAAGCCATTTCTCTTCCCTCCCTTTTTCTAAGTGTTTAATTTTAGGCACAAGTTTTATCTTATTGCTAATCTTTGTACTCTTCAATTAACTTACACTTCTTTTACTTGACTGGCCAGGCTCAAGTGATATCTTTTTACTCTCAGGTAACAGACAATCCATGATTTTTTACTTTACAATTACTTTGTTATCTCCTCATCTATTCTTTGTGAAGACTGTGTTCAAGTACTTTGCTCCTTTTCTTTTAAAACTGAGATTTTGTTTCCTTATTTTTCAGTTTGCAGAGTTCTTAATATAAGTTCATTAAAAAAACTGGGATTTGCAAATATTTAATCTTTTTGTCCTCTTAACAGTGTCTTTTGAGAGCCGGGCCGGCGCACTACGCGCGGAACTGAGCGACTGAACTGAACTGAACTGAACAGTGTCTTTTGAAGAGCAGTTCTTAATTCTGATGAGATCAAATTAATCAGTTTTTTTTTCCTTTCTAGATCAACACAGTAAGAAATCTTTGTTTAAGCCAGAATCACAAAAATTTTCTCTTCTATTTTCTTCTAGAAGTTTTATGACTCATTTTGAGTGCAAGGAATGGATCGAAGTTATTTTTTACATCTGGCTATCTAACTGTTTCCATCCTATTTGCTGAATTAGCTGCCTTTTATCTGTTGTATTGTCTGTGCACTGGTTCAGTCGCTCAGTCGTGTCTGACTATTTGCGACTCCATGGACTGCAGCACACCCGGCTTTCCTGTCCTTCACCATCTCCCAGAGTTTGATCAAACTTGTCTATTGAGTCAGTGATGCCATCCAACCATTTCATCCTCTGTTGTCCCCTGCTCCTCCTGCCTTCAATCTTTCCCAGCATTGGGATCTTTTCCAATGAGTTGGCTCTTCGAATCAGGTGGCCCAAATATTGGAGCTTCAGCTTCAGCATCAGTTCTTCTAGTGAATATTCAGGGCGGATTTTCTTTACAATTGACTGGTTTGATCTCCTTGTGTCCAGGGGACTCTTAAGAACCTTCTGCAGCACCGCAGTTGGAAGGCGTCAGTTTTCTGTTGCTCAGTCTTTTTTATCGTCCAGCTCTCGCACTTGCTCATGACCACTGGAAAAACCGCAGCTTTGCCTGTGAAGACCTTTGTCAGCAAAGTGATGTCTCTGCTTTTAACACCTGCCTAGGTTTGTCCTTGCTTTTCTTTCAGAAGCAAAGACAAGCGTCTTTTAATTTATTTATATACATTGGTCAACTTTTGGTCTCTCTATTCTGTTATACTGATCCCTTTTTGCATCTTTGTATCAATATAGCACTGTCTTGATTATTTTAACTTTACAATGAGTTATGAATCAGGCCCTTTGTTTTCAAAGTTGTTTTGAATGCTATATGTCCTTTTAATTTCCGTATGAATTTTACAGCGAACTTGCCAATGTCTTCAAAAAAGTTAACGAGGGCTTTGACTTGAATGATGTGCTATATCTATAGATCAGTTTGGGAATAACTAGTATCTCATATTGAATCTTCATGTGCCTGTTATATTTCTCCATTTATTTACATCTTCTGTAACTTTCTTCAACAGTGTTTTATAGTTTTCAGTTTATAACTTTCACATCTTTCTCATCTATTCCTAAATATTTCATAATTTTATGCTAGTGTAAATGTTTTTGTTTTTTAATCCTGCTTTTCCATTGCTAGTGTATAGAACTATAATTGGTTTTCTATACTGATCTTAAATTCTAAGATCCTAGTTCTAGGAAGTTTTTTTTGTAGATCCATAGTAATTCCTGGGGGTCTATGATCATATGAATGTTTTCCATGAATCAGGTCAGTTTTCTTCTTTATTTGCAATCTGGATGCATTTTTTTTTCTTCTTCCATGACTTATTGCACTGACTGGATGTCCTTGGCATGTTTCCAACCTCGGGGAAAAGCATTTAGTCTTTCACCAATAAGTATGATGTTGGCTATAGATTTTTTTCAATAGATGCCCTTGATCAAGTTGAGGAAGTTCCCTTCTATTACTAGTACCCTGAGAGTTTTTACTTATTTTTTGGTCTGGAATGAATGTTGAATTGTCAAATGTTTTTCTGTGACCACTTAATGTTCATCAGTTCAGTTCAGTCGCTCAGTCGTGTCCAACTCTTTGTGACCTCATAAATCGCAGCACGCCAGGCCTCCCTGTCCATCACCAACTCCTAGAGTTCACTCAGACTCACGTCCACCGAGTCAGTGATGCCATCCAGCCATCTCATCCTCGGTCATCCCCTTCTCCTCATGCCCCCAATCCCTCCCAGCATCAGAGTCTTTTCCAATGAGTCAGCTCTTCGCATGAGGTGGCCAAAGTACTGGAGTTTCAGCTTTAGCATCATTCCTTCCAAAGTAGAGTTTTTCTAATTATATTGACTAATTTTTAAAATATTAAATCAGCTTTGAATTCCTGGGATAAGCCTCACTGGGCTATGAAATGTTATTCTTTATATTTATTTGGTATGTTTTAAAAAAGAAGTGTTGTATTTATGCTCACGAGGGACAGTGAATTGTACTTTAATGCATAGGATGCATAGCATGTTTGGGATGAGACTGAATACATAGGGATGAGGCGTGAAATACTTGCCTGGCTCCGTTGAATAAATGAAGAAGTATTCTCTTGTTAATTAGCTGAAAATTTGTGTAGAATTAGTATTATTTCTTTCTTGTTTGATAGAATTTACCAGTAATAGATTTCACCAGCCTTCTGGATTTGAAGTTTTATTTGTGGGAAAGTTTTAAACTACAAGTTCAATTTCTTTATAAATATAAGCTTTTTTTTTCAGGTTATCTGTTTTTTTTTCTTTCTTGAGTTAATTGTGTTAGTATATATCATCCATTTCATTGAAGTTATCAAATTTATTGGCATAAAATTGCCCATAATATCCCCTGTCTCTTATACACATCTTCACAATACAGTGTCTAAAAGCAGAGACAGCACTTTGCTGACAAAGGTCTGCATAGTAAAAGCTGTGGTTTTCCAGTATTCATGTACAGATGTGAGAGATGAACCATCAAGAAGGCTGAGTGGCAGAGAAGGGATGATTTTGAACTGTGGTGTGGAGAAGGCTCTTGAGAGGCCCTTGAGCCGCAAGGAGACCCAGCCCGTCCGTTCTAAGGGAGATCAGCCCTGAGTGTCCGCTGGAGGGCTCCAGCGGAAGATGTGGCAGCGACACACACCGAGAGGGCGCAGAAACGCCCTGCTGAGCAGTGGGGGCCCTCAAGGCGACCCTCGTGGCCCACCGAGGCTCCCTTGCTCAGCAGGCCGCCGCTGACCGGGCTGTCCCCGCGTGGCCACACAGTGGGTGCTTAGCTCTGGAGACAGCACAGCCCTGCTTCCTCCCGAAGCTTCTAATGAAAGAGTTTTCCCCGCAGCTCCTCTCCACGTGTCCTTTAGCGGCTCTGAAGCTGCTGCAGATGCATACGGTCCCTCTCCGGAAGCTTCCCGTGATGACCGGCTTAAACCCTGCTGCCTGTAACTCTTTAGTCCTAGGTTTCACCCGACAGAAGCTTTAAAGCTTGCTGCAGCTTTATAACAAGATGTGTATAAGAGACAGAAATACAGGCGTTTATTGCTGTAAATTATGTGCTGCTTTAGTGGTATCCAGAAGTTGTGATATATTATGTTTTCATTTTCATTCAGCTTGAAATGTTTTCTAATTTTCCTTTAGTTTTTTTTTATCCAATTGGTTATTTAGAAAGTAACTTTATTTCTAAATATTTGAGAAATTTCCAGAGATTTTTCTGTTCTTGACTTCTAGTTTAATTCCATTATGGTTAGAGAACATGTTTGATGTAATTAAATCTTTTAAAATTTATTAAAATACTTAATTAAATTAATTTAAATTTATTAAATGTATTTTATGGTCCAGAATCTGCTCTTTCATGACAATTATTTCATGCGAACTTGAAAAGAATGGGCATTCTGCTATTTTTGGGTGGGTTAGTAATGTCAACTTTAGATTCACATATAAGATTTATCATATGATACTTGTCTTTCTCCATCTGACTTATTCCACTTTGATTTCTTCTCCCTTTTCAGCAGCTGGATAGCTCTGTCTGGGCAGCGGAGCGGCTCTCCTAGATCTTGTGCTCCTTCCCCAGCTTCAACCGCTGCTTTCAGAGAGGCCTCTTGCTTCCTAAGGGAGCGCATGTTGGGCGTGCTCTGCTATCGGTCATCAGCGTCGTCGGAAGTCTCACCAGCTTATGCAGGTCTCGGGTAAGTGGTCTCTTCGCGCCAAGTCTGGTTCAGGCTCATGAGCACACGTGGGCGTCTCCTTACCCTGGTGGCACTGCCTGCAAGTCTGGTTCAGGCTCATGGGCACACGCCGGCGTCTCCTTACCCTGGTGGCGCTGCCTGCAAGTCTGGTTCAGGCTCATGGGCACACGCCGGCGTCTCCTTACCCTGGTGGCGCTGCCTGCAAGTCTGGTTCAGGCTCATGGGCACACGCTGGCGTCTCCTTACCCTGGTGGCGCTGCCGGTGGCCTTTGGCTCTGCTCTCCTAGATGCTCTGTTTATGGGAGGGGCTCTTAGGAGGCTCACAGCCTGTGCAGTTGTCTTCATTGCTGTTTCTCAGAACCCTCCTAATATGTATTGAAAATCTCGGATTTGTTTGTTTGTATTTTGTTTGCTTGCTTTGGTTTGGGTCTTTGGTTGGCACCAGTTACAGGGTATGGGGTTCTTCTTCCCTTTTTCTTAACTTGAGCCCCAAAGCTGCTGATCTCCTAATGGTCCTGTTCACCCGTGTTCCTTATTCACGTTCATAGAGAATTCCTTATCACTCGGTGTTACTGATGATATTATTCATGGACTTATTTCCTCACGCTTATGTTTGGTCTGTTTAGTTTTAAGGAAGTTGGAAGATTAAAAAAAAAAACCCTATTGGCCTCTGTGGTTACTCATATCAAAGGAAGTTCATGGCTTTAAAAAAAATTTTGCCAAAATGTTATTCCACACACATTACTGTGTTGTTACGCAACTTCCTCTTTTATACTTAAATTGTTTTTGAAACCTATCCATGATAATACATACATGCAAACCTGTATATATAAAACTTCTTTAATTGCTGTGTGATATTTTCCCGTTGTATTAATTCAACACGTTTAATTTACCAGCTTTTCTGTCCATTTGCATTCCAGCTCCTCAAGTGTTTCACTCTAACAAAAAGGATGAAACAAAAATTCTGACATATTTCTCTGAAATCGTGTCAGAATTTATTTATAAAAGATTATCTCCAATCTTTTAAAATTTAAATAATATGAAAAAGTCTTATAGATGAAATATGGTATACAAATGTTAGATACTTTAAGCATGTTAGATTCTGTCCTTTTCCTATCTTTTCAAAAGCTGTCTTATGTTTTGATACTCACTCTTTTGGATAGGAAAGACCTGTTTTTTTTTTTTTTTTTAATTAAAGCTTATTAAAGTAAACATCTCCTTTCCCTTTGCAGATTCCTTGAATCTACTGCCTTTCCCCCTAATGGCTCAACAGACCATAAAGAAACACACATATCAGAGGACCTTGTGTGAAAATCCCTATGTTAGTAGGTGTCTATGGTGATTACCCTTGTAGTTTGTTCTAAATCAAATAATCTAAAAAGAAAGAGGAGGTGTATACTGAATTCCTTTCCAGGGGTTTCCATTAGCTATCCAAGTCCTGGAGGCTTCTGATCCAAGCAATTCCATCCAAGCCTCTTAGCCTGAACTGAGATAAAGGTTCTTGGTTGCATAATGTTTTATTAACAAACAAGTGAGCCTGATCCTTTGGCCTGGAGGCCTGTGCTTTTCATTCCGGTGGATTAATCTAGGAGGCTTGAGTGCAGTTCCTTGAATTTCCTGTGTATTCTTTGGTGGAGAAAGGCAGTGACCCTAGTATTCTCAGATATAGCCCAGGCCGCTGGGACCACCCCAAAATAGAGCGGGTAAAGTTTCTATTTTTACCCAAGTCACTGTTTAACAAGCACATTTATTTGTTCACATATTTGACAGAACTTTATGGGGCACCTTCTGTGTGGCCCCTAACCCTAACCACTTCCCTGTGGCTCAGAGGTTAAAGCGTCTGCCTCCGATGCGGGAGACCTGGGTTCGATCCCTGGTTCGGGAAGATCCCCTGGAGAAGGAAATGGTAACCCACTCCAGTATTCTTGCCTAGAGAATCCCATGGACAGAGAAGCCTGGTAGGCTACAGTCCACGGGGTCACAAAGAGTCGGACACGACTGAGCGACTTCACTTCTTTCACTTCTGTGTGACAGGCTGATAGGAGCTGAGGATGCAGTGATGATGGTGATATTGATTGCGGTGCTGGTGTGTGTAGGTGTGTTTTCTCAATGGCTGGAGGGTACTTTTCCACTGTATGAAAGCATTGTGTTTATCAACTTCCCTATTCACTCACAGTCAGGTTCTTTCACAATGTTTATTAATTATCCTAGTGACTGTCATATACTAGCTGCTTTCATCTTCACAATAGCCCCATGAGGTTGGCAGTTTTGTTGTTATCCTGGTTTTACACTTGAGGGAATGAAGACAGAGTTTAAGTGGTTTTCTTCGTAGCGCTAGGAAGCTGTGAACCTGGGACCCCACCCTAGGCAGCCTGGCTCCAAAGACCAAGAACCTGGCTCAGAAGTGTTCACAGTCCTAAGGATTCACAGGCTGGCAGCTTGACATGTAAGTAAACAAATTATAGTAAAAAGTAGTAAGAAGCAATAGGAGAACATTTAAAGTACAGAGAAGGCTCAGAGGAGAGGGGACCGGCTAAGCGTTAGGAAGTTGCAGGAAGTCTATCAGAGGAGATTTACTGTCTTGAAGGATGCACAGCCTGAACTGATTCTTCGAGAAGGTCATTTGCACACATGCAGGCGCACAGTGCAGGGTCCTGAATGACAGGGTGGTCCAGTGGACAAGGCTGCTCCCTGACGTGAATCCACTGGGGGTCAGAATTTCAGAAGTTCAGACCCTTTTCTGGGTCTCAGTGGCTTTTGCCAAGTCACTAACTCTCCCGATGTGGTTGTCACTTAACAACTTCACATAGCTGGTTTTAGTCTCAAAGGAAATGATTAATCAGAAGTTCTTTGTAAATGGCTAAGTGTTGCTGCTGCTGCTGCTGCTAAGTCGCTTCAGTCGTGTCCGACTCTGTGCGACCCCATAGACGGCAGCCAACTAGGCTCCCCCGTCCCTGGGATTCTCCAGCAAGAACACTGGAGTGGGTTGCCATTTTCTTCTCCAGTGCATGAAAGTGAAAAGTGAAAGGGAAGTTGCTCAGTCATGTCCGACTCCTAGTGACCCCATGGACTGCAGCCCACCAGGCTCCTCTGTCTATGGGATTTTCCAGGCAAGAGTACTGGAGTGGGGTGCCATTGTGTTCCTTAAAAGTGGAAGATTTTATTTTCTTGGGCTCCAAAATCACTGGGGAGGGTGACTTCAGCCATGAAATTAAAGGACCCTTGCTCCCTGAAAGTAAAGCAAGACAACCCTAGACGGCATATTAAAAAGCAGAGACAGCACTTTGCTGACAAAGGTCTGCATAGTAAAAGCTGTGGTTTTCCAGTATTCATGTACAGATGTGAGAGATGAACCATCAAGAAGGCTGAGTGGCAGAGAAGGGATGATTTTGAACTGTGGTGTGGAGAAGGCTCTTGAGAGGCCCTTGAGCCGCAAGGAGACCCAGCCCGTCCGTTCTAAGGGAGATCAGCCCTGAGTGTCCGCTGGAGGGCTCCAGCGGAAGATGTGGCAGCGACACACACCGAGAGGGCGCAGAAACGCCCTGCTGAGCAGTGGGGGCCCTCAAGGCGACCCTCGTGGCCCACCGAGGCTCCCTTGCTCAGCAGGCCGCCGCTGACCAGGCTGTCCCCGCATGGCCACACAGTGGGTGCTTAGCTCTGGAGACAGCACAGCCCTGCTTCCTCCCGAAGCTTCTAATGAAAGAGTTTTCCTCGCAGCTCCTCTCCACGTGTCCTTTGGCGGCTCTGAAGCTGCTGCAGATGCATACGGTCCCTCTCCGGAAGCTTCCCGTGATGACCGGCTTAAACCCTGCTGCCTGTAACTCTTTAGTCCTAGGTTTCACCCGACAGAAGCTTTAAAGCTTGCTGCAGCTTTATAACATATCCCAGATCCTGAGGGGCTGAGTTCCTCACTTGCTTTCTAGAAACTTCCGCTTAATTGACCCTATGCCTACTTTAAAGCTCCCCACTTAGCGTTTCTATGTCTCTGTCCAAGTTATTTTAGCATACTTTATTGTTCCGAATTACGTATTTTGCAATTGGTTTTACCCTGAATGAGCAATTCACTTAATGGGCATGAATGAGTATAAGCCCTCAGTTCTTTGCACCCGCCTTAATAGAAGTCATAGCTGACGCCGCAAGCTGGCATTGCACTGGCAGGCACCAAGGCGCCGTGAGAGGTGGACAGCGTCTGCGCAGACGCGAGCACTCAGCGCTGGACCAGGCTCGGCTGCCCCGCGTCACACGCTGCTCAGCCCGCGGCGCCCCGGAGGCCCCGCCTCGGCCGCGGCCCACAGCGCGCCTCGCGTCCTCTCCCGCCGCCCCGCCGCTGCTGCCGGCGCTCAGGCCCGCTTGCCGGCCCCGCCGTCCAGGCCCTTCGCGCGCCTTCGCGGATCCCTGGGCCTGGCGGCGTTACCCCGGGCGCCGGCGGGCGGCGCGCTCACCGCCGCGGGTCTTGGTCCAGGAGTCACCTTTGCAAGGTTCTGTCTCATCACCACGCAAGATTGCAGCAACTTCCCGGCATCAGGGAAGGTGGCTCCCTGCCGCCGCTGCTCCAGCTCTCCTCCATGATCGCCACCCGCGTTGGCCACACTCTCTGCTGACTGTGTATTCCCCCAACCGGAGTGTCCTTTAGAGGACGAGATTTGTATCCCGTTTGTTGAGTATTCGGTGTGAACTGACGTGCTGAGAACTACCTTTTGGTGAATGCATGGACATCATATCCTCTTGTTCAATTACGAGTTTCACCTGAAGGCCTTCTTCCTTTCATAACATCTCTTCAAGTAAAAATAAATAGCTCTAACGGAATACAACACAAAAATTCCACTTTCTACAGAGACATTTTCAAACTGCTTTCTGCTTTCGTTTTTTTGTAAAACATTTTTTTCTGGCAGCAAAAGTAAAACATTGTGAGAAATTTTAAAAGGTACAACCAATTTAAATGACAAATAATCCCACAGAGTTAACTACATTTTGATGTATTTCCTTCCAGACTTTTACATAAGCACATACATGTCCACGCACACTTTTTAAAAGAATACATAATTTTATGTGTTTGCATATATATGTAGTTGAGATTATACTGTTCAGTCTTATCATATACCATGCCAGGAGCATATGATGTATCACTGTTTATCTAAAACATTTATATTCAGAGGTATCTTAATATTGGCCACCTGCTGCGAAGAGCTGACTCATTAGAAAAGACCCTGATGCTGGGAAAGATTGAAGGCAGGAGGAGAAGGGGACGACAGAGGACGAGGTGTTTGGATGGCATCACTGCCTCAATGGATGTGAATTTGAGCAAGCTCCGGGAGATGGGGAAGGACAGGGAAGCCTGGCACGCTGCAGTCCGTGTGGTCACAGAAGTAGGACATGGCTGAGTGACCGAACAGCGCCAACATCTTAATATTGTGTTGCATCTGCTATCATATCAATCTGCTTAATTTGTCTGCTATTGCGGACGTTAAGAAGTATGCTTTCATTTCTATTTGAGTGAAAATTTCATTCCTATCATCTGTTTGGTTTGTTGATTTTTAACATCTCTTTTCTCTATTCCGGTTCTTCTGGCTTATTTTGCGCGTCTAGTTTATCTGTAACCTTCTCACCGTTTAGTCTTTTGTCCTTGTGATTTTTGAAGGCCATTTTCTCTAAGTGGTTTAGTGTCATGGCATGTCTGCCTTTAATTCCTTAACTTTATCTACGCCTTACCTTTTTTTGCATTTCCTAAATTATCTCCTTTTTACACGATGTATTTTATAGGAGCTCTACTGTGGTCATTTGGGCAACGGCAGTTTGAGTCATTATCTGCACTTGCTTCCTCTCCTCACCACTCACAGCTCCAGCCTGGCTTTCTGGGAAACCCCTTCTTTTAAAGAAAGTCCTCAGGACATTGGTGACTTTCTCTGGTGACTGGCTGAGTCTCAATACCCTCTGGAATCTCCTTCTGGCCACCTGTTCCTGAGGAGAGGAATATTCTGAATTCTAGTCTTCTACATGCCCAGCCTCTGCCCTGGGGGATGCAAGAATGTCACCTTCTTACCCAGTTCAGTGTGAGGGGCCAAGGGAGGGAAAGCACACTGTCCTGGGGAGGCTGCTCTGTGGAGCGTTTGCAGCCGGAACGCTGGCAACCTTTCTCCCCCAACCTCTGTCTATACTTTTAAGTTTGCTACTGATTTCTTTGTGAGGCATGGTAATAATTTTAATGGCTGTCTGGGGAGGCCTTACAAACAGCTGTGAAAAGAAGAGAGGTGAAAAGCAAAGGAGAAAAGGAAAGATATAAGCATCTGAATGCAGAGTTCCAAAGAATAGCAAGGAGAGATAACAAAGCCTTCCTCAGTGATCAATGCAAAGAAATAGAGGAAAACAACAGAGTGGGAAAGACTAGAGATCTCTTCAAGAAAATTAGAGATACCAAGGGAACATTTCATGCAAAGATGGGCTCGATAAAGGACAGAAATGGTATGGACCTAACAGAAGCAGAAGATATTAAGAAGAGGTGGCAAGAATACACAGAAGAACTGTACAAAAAAGATCTTCACGACCCAGATAATCATGATGATGTGATCACTAATCTAGAGCCAGACATCTTGGAATGTGAAGTCAAGTGGGCCTTAGAAAGCATCACTACGAACAAAGCTAGTGGAGGTGATGGAATTCCAGTTGAGCTGTTTCAAATCCTGAAAGATGATGCTGTGAAAGTGCTGCACTCAATCTGCCAGCAAATTTGGAAAACTCAGCAGTGGCCACAGGACTGGAAAAGGTCAGTTTTCATTCCAATTCCAAAGAAAGGCAATGC
>SJYT01029106.1:155778-252185 GCA_006410635.1 Cephalophus harveyi | reverse complement strand
TCCTTGCAGTCCAAGGGACTCTCAAGAGTCTTCTCCAACACCACAGTTCAAAAGCATCAATTCTTCGGCACTCAGCCTTCTTCACAGTCCAACTCTCGCATTCATACTTGACCACTGGAAAAACCATAGCCTTGACTAGATGGACCCTTGTTGGCAAAGTAATGTCTCTGCTTTTGCATATGCTATCTAGGTTGGACATAACTTTCCTTCAAAGGAGTAAGCGTCTTTTAATTTCATGGCTGCAGTCACTATCAGCAGTGATTTTGTAGCCCCCCAAAATAAAGTCTGACACTGTATCCACTGTTTCCCCATCTATTTCCCATGAAGTGATGGGACCAGATGCCATGATCTTCATTTTCTGAGTACTGAGCTTTAAGCCAACTTTTTCACTCTCCTCTTTCACTTTCCTCAAGAGGCTCTTTAGTTCTTCTTCACTTTCTGCCATTAGGGTGGTGTCATATGCATATCTGAGTTATTGATATTTCTCCTGGCAATCTTGATTCCAGCTTGTGCTTCTTCCAGCCCAGTGTTTCTCATGATGTACTCTGTGTATAAGTTAAATAAGCAGGGTGACAATATACAGCCTTGATGTACTCCTTTCCCTGTTTGGAACCAGTCTGTGGTTCCATGTCCAGTTCTAAATGTTGCTTCCTGACCTGCATACAGTTTCTCAAGAGGCAGGTCAGGAGGTCTGGTATTCTCATCTTTTTCAGAATTTTCCACAGTTTATTGTGATCCACACAGTCAAAGGCTTTGGCATAGTCAATAAAGCAGAAATAGATTTTTTCTGGAACTCTCTTGCTTTTTTGATGATCCAGTGGATGTTGGCAATTTGATCTCTGGTTCCTCTGCCTTTTCTAAATCCAGCTTGAACATCAGGAAGTTCACGGTTCACGTATTGCTGAAGCCTGGCTTGGAGAATTTTGAGCATTACTTTACTAGCATGTGAGATGAGTGCAATTGTGTGGTAGTTTGATCATTCTTTGGCATTGCCTTTCTTTGAGATTGGAATGAAAACTGACCTTTTCCAGTTCTGTGGCCACTGCTGAGTTTTCCAAATTTGCTGGCATATTGAGTGCACTTTCACAGCATCATCTTTCAGGATTTGAAATAGCTCAACTGGAATTCTCTTTTTCTTAAACTCTCTCAACTCTCTTTTCTTGAAAACCACTTAGAAGACTATTTTTTTTAGTCACCTCTATAGGATTGCACAATTGCACTCAGATCAGCCCTGGGATTTCTTTGGAGGGAATGATGCTAAAGCTGAAACTCCAGTACTTTGGCCACCTCATGAGAAGAGTTAGATGTGTATAAGAGACAGTAATAATTGAGTCATAATTATTACTAGATTATTTCAAGAGCTTTACTTTAAACCTCCTGCTTTTGATTACTAAAAATGTTTTATAAATTAAGCATAATATCATTTTATGCTGAAAGTAAAAGATGTTTTACCCCCCAAATCGATAGTCTTAAATAGATTAAAAACAGTTTAATATTTCTTTGAAAATTATACACTTTTAAGACTTTATTGATAAAATTAATAATCTGTTTTTTTATATTTTGAATTTTTTTAAAGAGACAATCTTTTAAGAACAGTTGCTGATCACCAGCCAGGGAAACCTCTGTCTGGGATGAAGATTCTTGATGTTGGTTGTGGCGGTGGATTGTTAACAGAAGTAAGTGATTTACGGCTTTCTTGCCATTTTTAACTGGGAAAAAAATTGAGAAGTGGGTTTATGCCTCTTTTATCCTTTTTTTTTAATTGGAGAAGGTTTTTCCCCGCTTATTTATGTATTTTTGGCTGCACCGGATCTTCATCGCTGCGTGGGTTTTTCTCTAGTTGTGGCGAGCGGGGGCTACTCTCTAGTTGTGCTATGCGGGCTTCCCATTGCGGTGGCTTCTCTTGTTGCGTAGCACGGGCTCTGGGCCTTGTGGGCTTCAGTAGCTGTGGCACGGGGGCTCCGTAGCTGCAGCTCACTGGCTCTAGAGCACAGCCTCAGTAGTTATGGCCCTCAGGCTTAGTTTCCAGGGCGTGTGGGGTTTTCCTAGATCAGGGATTGAACCCATGTCTCTTGCATTGGCAGGTAGATTCTTTCCCACTTAGCCACCAGGAAAGCCCCTCTTTTATCCTTTTAAGAAATAATACTGTTCATTTTTTTTTAATGGAAAAGTATAATGTTTTTAATATTTTTATGATTATAAAAGTAATACAGCTTTTTACTTCCTTAAAAATATATAAATATTTCAGAAAAATATAGTGAGGAATTTTTTTTTACACAAAAATGAAACACTGATGAAAATAAATAAATGGGATCTAATTAAATTTAAAAGTTTTTTTACAACAAGGGAAACTATCATCAAGGCAAAAAGATAACCTACTAAATGGGAGAAAATATTTACAAATGATATGATTATGGGTTTAGTATCCGGTCCCATCACTTCATGGCAAATAGTTGGGGAAACAGTGGAAACAGTGGCTGATTTTTTTCTTCTGGGCTCCAGAATCACTTCGAATGGTGATTGCAGCCATGAAATTAAAAGACGCTTGTTCCTTGGAAGGAAAGTTATGACCAACCTGCTGCTGCTGCTGCTAAGTTGCTTCCGTCGTGTCCGACTCTGTGCGACCCCATAGACGGAAGCCCACCAGGCTCCCCCGTCCTTGGGATTCTCCAGGCAAGAACACTGGAGTGGGTTGCCAGTTCCTTCTCCAATGCATGAAAGTGAAAAGTGAAAGGGAAGTTGCTCAGTCGTGTCCGACTGTTAGTGACCTAGATAGCATATTAAAGAGCAGCGACATTACTTTGCCAACAAAGGTCTGTCTAGTCAAGGGTATGGTTTTTCCAGTAGTCATGTATGGATGTGAGAGTTGGACTGTAAAGAAAGCTAAGCACCGAAGAACTGATGCTTTTGAACTGTGGTGTTGGAGAAGACTGTTGAGAGTCCCTTGGACTGCAAGGAGATCCAACCAGTCCTCCTAAAGGAGATCAGTCCTGGGTGTTCATTGGAAGGACTGATGTTAAACCTGAAACTCCAATACTTTGTCCACCTGATACGAAGAGCTGACTCATTTGAAAAGACCCTGATGCTAGGAAAGCTTGAGGGCAAGAGGAGAAGGGGACGATGGAGGATGAAATGGTTGGATGGCATCACCAACTCAATGGACATGGGTTTGGCTGGACTTCAGGAGTTGATGATGGACAGGGAGGCCTGGCGTGCTGCAGTTCATGGGGTCGCAGAGAGTTGGACATGACTGAGTGACTGAGCTGAACTGAACCAAGATACATTAAAGCTTATACACCTCAACATCAACAAATAAACAACTTGACTGAAAAACTAGCAGAAGACCTGATAGACATTTTCCCAAAGAAGACATTCAGGTGGCCAACAGGCACATGAGAAGATGCTCAACATCCCTAATCATCAGAGAAATGCAAATCAAGGCCACAATGACATGTCACCTCAAACCAGTCTGAATGGCTATCATTAAAAAGTCTACAAATAACAAATGTTGGTGAGGCTATGGGAAAAGGGAAACCCTAGCACCCTGCTGGTGGGAATGTAAATTGATGCAACCACTACAGGAGAAAGTGGGGAGGTTCCTTAAAACACTGAAAATAGCACTGCCCATATGACTGAGCAGCTCTACCCCTGAAGACATCTGAGGAAAACGGAGACACTAATGAGAAAAGATACAGCAGAGCAGCAGTATTTACAAGAGCCAAGATACGGAAGCAACCCAAGTATCCATCAACAGATGAATGGATAAAGAAGATGCGACACACAACACACACACACACACACACACACACACTGTAGTATTATTCAGCCATAAAAAAGAATGAAAATTTTGCCATTTACAAGAATGTGGATGGACCTAGAGGGTAGTACACTTAGTAAAATAAGTCAAATATTGTAGTTATTATTTATATATGGAGTCTCACAAATAAACAAATGCCTATAGCAAGACAAAAACAGATTCACAGATATAGAGAACAAACTAGTAGTTGCCAGTGAGAAAAGGGAAGTAGGGAGGAGCAAGATAGGTATGAGGATTAAGAGGTACAAACTACTGTGTATAAAACAAATAAGCAACAAGGATATATCGTATAGCACAGGAAAATATAGCTATTATTTTATAATAACCTTCAATGGAGTGTGAAGTGAAGTTGCTCTCAGTCGTGTCCAACTCTTTGCGACCCCATGGACTGCACCTCACCAGGCTCCTCCGTCCATGGAATTTTCCAGGCAAGAGTACTGGAGTCGGTTGCCATTTCCTTCTCCAAAAATGGAATGTACTCTATAAAACTATTGAATCACTGTATGATTATATACCTGAAATTAATATAATATTGTAAATCAACTATACTGCAGTTTTTAAAGAAAGAAAGAAAAAAAGCACTGGTCATTCAAATAGTTTTGCAAATTTTGTTGTCTCTTTCCTCCCAGGATATTAGGCAGTTTCACTGGTTTAAATGTACTGATAAGCTGTCCTTTTGCACTTGCTTCAGTATCGAAATGTAAGAGTCTTGCAGGCTTTGGGGGCTCTCCCCTTTTTGGGTGCTCTGGAGTTCTTGGAAGAATACTCATTCTCCCTGTGAACAATATTTGCTTTAGCTTAGAGTAGATTTTGTAATCTTCTATTAGCACAGTCACTTTTTGTTTCAATGCTGCATGGTAAGCAGACCTTTGAAAGGTATTTTAAGTAACAGTGTAGGTAAGAGTCAAATATCAGTGAAGATCCAGGGGTGTGTCTTACTGTCAAGGTCATAACAGCCAAGTTGACAGTGAGGTTAACAGAGGCCTTTGATGCATAGCTAAGTTTCCGTATGCATAGAACACGTGTTCTTCATATGGCAGTGGGCTGGTTTCTTTTGACATCAATTATAAAATTTCAGGAAATGTAAAATACATGAAAATACATCCCTTAGAATCAAGAATAGGAGGTGTATCAAATGGTAAGTGAGTACACTTTTACTGTATGTGTTCTATGGCTTTTTCAGTGTATTATTACAGATCTTATGTCTCCAAGTTAAAATAATTTGATTTTCCCTTTTAATTTGTTAACTAAGGAGTGATGCTAAAGCTGAAACTCCAGTACTTTGGCCACCTCATGTGAAGAGTTGACTCATTGGGAAAGACTCTGATGCTGGGAGGGATTGGGGGCAGGAAGAGAAGGGGACGACAGAGGATGAGAAGGCTGGATGGTTTCACGGACTCAATGGACGTGAGTCTGAGTGAACTCTGGGAGTTGGTGATAGACAGGGAGGCCTGGCATGCTGTGATTCCTGGGGTCGCAGAGTCGGACACAACTGAGTGACTGAACTGAACTGAAGGAGTTATAAAATAAATGCTGTGCGGTAAGTGAAGAGGAGCTCAAAAGCCTCTTGATGAAAGTGAAAGAGGAGAGCGAAAAAGTTGGCCTAAAGCTCAACATTCAGAAAACGAAGATCATGGCATCTGGTCCCATCACTTCATGGGAAATAGATGGGGAAACAGTGTCAGACTTTATTTTTTGGAGCTCCAAAATCACTGCAGATGGTGACTGCAGCCATGAAACTAGAAGACGCTTACTCCTTGGAAGAAAAGTTATGTCCAACCTAGATAGTATTTTCAAAAGCAGAGACATTACTTTGTCGACTAAGGTCCGTCTAGTCAAGGCTATGGTTTTTCCTGTGGTCATGTATGGATGTGAGAGTTGGACTGTGAAGAAGGCTGAGTGCCGAAGAATTGATGCTTTTGAACTGTGGTGTTGGAGAAGACTCTTGAGAGTCCCTTGGACTGCAAGGAGATCCAACCAGTCCATTCTGAAGAAGATCAACCCTGAGATTTCTTTGGAAGGAATGATGCTAAAGCTGAAACTCCAGTACTTTGGCCACCTCATGAGAAGAGTTGACTCATTGGAAAAGACTCTGATGCTGGGAGGGATTGGGAGTAGGAGGAGAAGGGGACGACCGAGGATGAGATGGCTGGATGGCATCACGGACTCGATGGACGTGAGTCTGAGTGAACTCCGAAAGATTGTAAATGAACAGGGAGGCCTGGCGTGCTGTGATTCATGGGGTCGCAAAGAGTCTGACATGACTGAGCAACTGAACTGAACTGAACTGAAGTGTTTTGATCAAAATTAAGGCTGTGTTTAAAAACTTAGGCATGTCATGGGACATGATCAAATGTAGAGGTTGAAAGAAGAATTGGCTGTGAAGAATCATTTCTAGTCAGTCACAGGAGAAACTATTGAGAAAAAATGTTCCTTAGAGAATTTGAATATTACAAAATTTTGCTCATTTGACTATGACTTGTTTCATTTATTGCACTTTGTAAATATTTTAATATTGTACTATATGCCTATAAATGTATCTAGAGAATGTAGACAAAAATTCCTCACTATTCGTAAGTAGTTCTTAATAAGTTTTTTGTTGTGATTATTATTCTCACTTTTAAGCTTTTTATTATGGAAATTATCAAGCATATAAACTAGAGAAAATGGTATATTGAACTTCCACGTATCCATAAACAATCTCCAATCATTCCCCTCATGTTTAATCTTGTCTCCTTTTTGAGAAGGTTTCCATTGCTAACGTGTTGTATTTTCTTCCTGAGGGTAACGGTTTTTTATGCCATTAGCCTCTAGGGCGGCTTGGGGCTTCAGTCGTTGGAATTGATCCTGTGGATGAGAACATTAAAACAGCACAGCACCATAAATCATTCGACCCAGTCCTGGATAAGAGGATAGAGTACAGAGTGTGTTCCCTGGAGGAGATTGTGAAAGACACTGTAGAAACATTTGATGCTGTCGTAGCTTCTGAAGTTGTAGAACATGTGATTGATCTAGAAACATTTATACAGTGCTGCTTTCAAGTGTTAAAGGTAAGACTTGCAGAGTTTACTTGTTTGTTTTTTCTTTTGAGTATATGTATGTATCCGTAGCAATAAATGTTTTATAATACTTGAAGCCTGGAAGACAGAATTTGGGGACAACATCTCTACTGGAGATTATTTCTGCCTCTCAGCTTGCCCTGAGTCCTGGGGTTTTCTAGATCCAGTATCTTGATGTCCAGGGATCCTGAAAACTGTTGGTATTGAATATAAACAGTATATATAAACAGTAGATTTATAATATAAATATATATTATTTTTTATATATAAAAACAGTAGATTTACAGTGGTATTTTTCCCTTGGTATAATTTGGATTAAATACCTAAAAGGCATTGAATGACAATTACTAAGAAACTAATTTGGATTAATACTTTAAAATTTAAAAAATATAATTAGCATAAACTGGTTAGCCAGCATTTGTTAAGTCACTCTGTATACATGACATATGTAATAGTTACCAGCTTTAAAAGAAGGAAAGAAAAGTCAAAGTGTTAGTCTCTCAGTTCTCTCTGACTCTTTGTCATGGACTGTACCCCGCCAAGCTCCTCTGTCTGTGGAATTCTCTAGGCAAGAATACTGGAGTGGCTAGCCACGCCTTTCTCCAGGGGATCTCCCTGACCCAGGGATGGAACCTCCGTGAATTTCTTTGCAGGCAGATTCTTTACCATCTGAGCCACCAGGAAAGCACTTGATACAAATGATCTCATTTGATCTTACCTATAACCAGGTGAAGAGGGTAAGGCAGGCATTCTGAACTCCTTTGACCTGGAGAAGATCAGAATTCGAGAGATGTCAAAGATCACATGGTCTTTAAGTCAAAGTCACTAGGCACTTAAATGGGATATAAGGCTACATCTTTTTATTTCAAGTCTGGTTCTTTCCATTACATTATTTTGCTTATGTAACTTGCCACAGACGTAGTCCTCTGAAGGTGGTTCTAACTCTGTTGCTTATATATTCAAGAGGTAACCCCCTAAGTTCAAGAGCTAAAAGGATTAAATGCTTAGCCTTTATCTAAATTTGTTGTTATTGTTGTTCAGTCTCTAAGTTGTGTCTGACTGTAGTGACCCCATGGACAGCAGCACGCCAGGCTTCTCTGTCCTCCACTATATCCCTGATTTTGTTCAAATTCATGTCCATTGAGTTGGTGATACTATCTACTATGTCATCTTCTGCTGCCTTCTTCCCTAAACAGAGCTTTTAAAATATACTTTTCCTTTTAAAATAATTTTAAATTTATAGATGTTGCAAAGACAGTACACGTTGTTCCTGTTCCCATGTGTCCCACTGTTAGCATCCTACATACTAAGGGTAGGAACTGGTAAGAGCAAGCGTGGTACCCAGGGCATGATGTCCGAGGCAGCACTCACTAGTCAGTGCCAATCCTGCATTTGCACACCCTGGAGAGGGAGCACCCCCTTGGGTTATGTGCTCGAGGCGTCTCACTTGCCTCACCATAGTCCTAGCCCTGAATATAGCACATGGTATATTTTTCAAAGCTACAAAATTAACATTGACATTATACTATTAACTACACTACAGACTCTGTTCAAGTTCATTAGTGTTTGCAATGTCATTTTTCTGTTGCAGGATCCAATCCAGGATTCCATGTTGCATTTAGTTACCATGTCTCCTTCAGTGTGTATTGTTTCCTGATGGTGTTCCCTCTTAAATGAGCCTTATTAGGCATAGCTCCTCTTTTCCAAGCAAAACTCCTGAATTACTTCTTTTTGTGTAGTGTCTCAGTCAGTATGTATGGATGGAGAGTCTTTCACATATACTAGGAATACTGGCAATGTGGAATTTCAAACTAATTTTTGCTTTAATGGAAGGCTTATTTTTTTAGAAAAATAAATCACCAATACTCACCACTGTTTCCTTAGAATAAGATTTTATGAAACACAGATTAGATATTTATAATTGATTTTTCCCTTAGCTCTATTGAGATATAATTGACACATAAGTGATTTTGAATGTTTTAGAATACTAAAGTTTTACAGAGAAATGTTACAATGTGTCATGAAATAGTGTCTGATATTTTAGTTTTAAAGGTACATCCTAATATTTCAGGACCTTTTCACATCATTTTTATTTTTGGTTTGGAGTGGTATTTGAGATATTTTCATATATATATATATCTTAACATGATTATCTTGGAGGGGCATTTTATCTCCATCAGATGCTAATTAGAATGTTTAAAAGAGCCATTAATGTTTTTGCCATTTGTGGGAGTAAATATGTATATGTGTGTGCTAAGTATGAACTAGAGCCTGCCAGGCTCCTCTGTCCCTGCGATTTCCCAGGCAAGAATACTGGAGATGGTTCCCATTTCCTTCTCCAGGGGATCTTCTAGATCCAGAAATTGAATTCTTGTCTCCTGCTTGGCAGGTGGATTCTTTACCACTGAGCCACTTGGGAAGCCCAAACACTTTTCATACCTTAATCATTCATGCTTTTGTCAGAGAACACTTACCAGCCTTGCTGGCCTGCGCAAGCTGTGGGGCTGTGTGCTGTGCCAAACAATTTAGGCAGGTGTGGCTTCCCCCGAAGAGAAGGCAGTGTTGACACGTTAAAGCATCAGTGTGGACATGTAACAAGGGCGAGCAACCTAATCTCATTTCTATACTTTTATTATAAAGTATTTGATATGTACAAAAGAATGTATTTAATATAAACATAAGTCATAGTAACACGTGATTTTAGGAGTTAGTTGTAAGCACTGTTGCATAAATTCAGTAAGTGCATCTATAGTGGACGGCCTATAACAATGAATTTCCCAAGAGGAAAATAAATATTATTTTGGTAAATTATATTTTATTTACACTTGTGTATCTTAACTGCATTTAAATTATTTGGAAGGGAGGAGGAAGGTGAGGGAAGCCAAGCTTTTATCTAGCTGCCACTCCTGACATATAAAATTTTACTTCTATTCATACTATTTTTAGCCCGATGGTTCTTTATTCATTACTACAATCAACAAAACACAGCTGTCCTATGCCTTGGGAATTGTTTTTTCAGAGCAAATTGCAGGTATTGTACCAAAAGGTACTCATACCTGGGAGAAGTTTGTTTCACCTGAAAAGCTAGAGAGCATTCTGGAATCAAGTAAGTATTAAAAATGTTTCCAATTTTCAAGGCCTAACTGTACTTTTGAGAGTGAAAGTCACTCAGTCGTGTCCAACTCTGCAACCCCATGGACTATGCAGTGCATGGAATTCTCCAGGCCAGAATACTGGAGTGCATAGCCATTACCGTCTCCAGGGGATCTTTCTGACCCAGGAATCAAACTGAGGTCAGGGAAGCCTTTTAATGTGCCAATAATTATTAATCACAGAACCTAGTACTGAATGAACTAGGCCACTCTTCTTTGTATGTTGGTTCTCTCTCCTCAACTAGATCATAATTCCTTAAAGTTAGGATTAGGTATTACATACTTCTTCTCTCTCACCTGGGGCACCTGACCCAGGGTCAAGCAAATCATGGCTATCAATGAATCCTTTTTAGCTATTTAGCTCTCTTTTATTTAAGGATTAGGTATAGATGTCTTATTTACATATCCTCAGTTTGTCCTGTTGAGGTCATTCTTGAATCAGCTTATCTTACATATTATTTTTTACTGATTCCTTCTTGTGTGTGTGTGTGCATGCGTGCACGCGTCAGTTGCTCAGTCACGTCTGACTCTTTGCCATGTCAGTTATATTTTGAACTTGTCACTTTTTATGTAGTGTTTCATATCAGTTATAACATGCCTTATAGCATGGTTATTTTGGTATCTTTCTGGCTATAAGCTCCTTGAAGACAAGACTGTGAATCTATTTTTGTGCTCCCTGTAATTCCTAGCCCTGTTTTACACTTCCTGAGGACTTGATTTATCTGTTGAATTCCTGTCAAGTAACAACATTGGTCTGTTCATTTATTTGGCATTTAGTATTCCTCTGGAATATGTAGACTCATGTGTGTTTCATGCTTTTTGTTCATATAACAGTATATCAATAAACTTGATTTTACTATTATCTGTTCAAAGAAATGTAGTAATTTCTGCAAGTTAACATTGTTGAAAATGGAGCTGAAAAAATATCGTAAAGGTGCTTGATTGGAATAGTCACTTGTCTTCAAGTATTTTCTAATAACAGCTAACATTTATTGAGCACTTACCCAAATTCCAAAAATCATGTTCTGTTGCAGTAAAGAATGAGCTGTAATGGTTACAAAATATTTGTGTCTGTTGAGTTAGAAATCTTTTTTTTTTTTTTAATATGGAGAGTTGTATGAGACTCTTGGCTTGTGGAAGGTAAATATTTGTTAAATATACTCTGTTTGATATATGTTTTGTAGATGGTCTGTCAGTTCAGACTGTGGTGGGAATGCTCTACAACCCCTTCTCAGGTTACTGGCATTGGAGTGAAAACACGAGCCTTAACTATGCAGCTCATGCCCTGAAATCCAGCCTCCAGGAACACCCAGCGCCTGCCGAGTTTGCTTTAAAGGGGGAAACAGAAGAGCTCCAAGCTGAAGCCTCCACCAACACAGGTGTGCAGGAAGAGCTGAAGAAATGAAGTGTTTCTAAGGACTGTAGTATAATGGCTTGAAGGTCTGATGTTTACAAATACACAAAATATATACTGTTTGTTTTTTGAGACAGGATCATAAAGAAAAAGTCAATAAAAAGGGCTAAAACCTTAGATAAAAGCCTTTGCTGTTTCATCTAATAACTACCTTCAAGGGATTATTCTGTGGATAAAAAAAGTTTTGATGAGGTATTGTGTGATCTAGAAGTTTAAGTTCCTCACCCTTTGTTACATGATGATGATTTAATTGCTAAGTTGTGTCCGATTCTTGCTACTCCATGGACTGTAGCCCTCTAGGCTCCTCTGTCCATGGGATTTCCCAGGCAAGAATACTGGAATCGGTTGCTATTTCCTTTTCCAGAGGATCTTCCTAATCCAGAATTCAAACCTGTCTCCTGCATTGCAAGCAGATTCTTTACTGCTGAGCAACCCTGGGAAGGCTTTGTCATATAATTAGGGTATACATGTTTCACTTCATCTTACAGATTATAAAACATTTTCCCCACATGTATGCACACACACACACATATATATACTGTAATATGTTTTATTTTCACCAATCTATATCATCTACATTCTTCTTTATTTGGTTTTAGTTAAAGGCAGTTATGCTTCTGACTGATGAAAACCAACTATCATTTTATATCACTAATATTTGGGAAGATAAAATGTATTTTTTTTATAAATTTTTATATTTTGAAAAACAAATTGATTGTTAAATCTATACTGAGTTTTATCAAACATTAAAATCAGGAAATTAAGATTATGCTGGGCATCTTTTTCTGTACAGTTCTATAAATGTTTCGTGGTGCCTTTTTTTTTTAAGTAGAAAGAAATTTTAAACTTAATTTAAAAGTTCATTTATAGGACTTTCTTCTTCAGCTAACATTTTATAATTAAAGTTACTGACTTGAAATATATTTTTATGCTTCTTGGAGTATGATTCTTTGGCTTTTTCTGAAAGCCCAGAATGTATAAGTACTTTGATAGAGGGTGTTGACCAAAAATGACATAGACTGAATGAATGCTACTCATGTAGGAAGTCAGCTTTTACTTTCTAGCCTTTTTCACATCTTGTGTGTGTGTGTGTGGTTTTTTTGGGGGGGCTGCATTGCACAGCTTTCAGGAATCTTAATTCCCCAAATGGGGTTTAAATCTGGGCCCCATGAGTGAAAGCGCAAAGTCCTAACTGCTGGACCACCAGGCAATTCCCTAGCCTTTCTCACTTTTAAGCTCATATGTCTTCTGTATTTCTTTGTCAATGCCTGTTGTATTGGGCTCACCAGACAAACACTTCCCAGTCACCTTAGCTTATCATTTGCTTGTTCTCAGTGGCATTTCAGGTAGGAAACTGAAACTTAAAGTGTCAAAAGAAATTTTAACTTCAGTTGCTAATGTCTAATTAGGACACTAAAAATCAGGAGTGCCCATTGGATTTCATTTAAAAGTTTAACTCCTGAATTCTACTAGTTTTATTACAAAACAAAGTCTCTTCATTCTATCCTTCGGGGAGAAAAAAAGTATGGGTATTAGAGATTAATTTAAATATAAAATCAATAACCCCAGAAGAAAACGTAGGTGGAATACTCTTTGACATAAATTGTAGCAGTGTTTTTTTTAGGGGGGTCTCCTAAAACAAAGAATGCGAAAGCAAAGATAAACGAATGGAACCTAATTAAACTTAAAAACTTTTGTACAGCAAAACAAACCAACAACAAAACAAAAAGACAATATACAGAATAGGAGAAAGTATTTGCAAATGATATGACTGATAAGAGGTTATTATCCAAAATATATAAATAACTCATACACCTCAACATCAAAAAAAACAACCAGGTTCAAAGATAGGCAGTTGACCTGAACAGACATTTTTCCAAAGAAGGTATGTAAATGGCCAACAGACACATGAAAAGATGCTCAACATCACTAATTACCATGGAAATGAAATCAAAACTACTTGAGATACCATCTGACATCAGTCAGAATGGCTATCATCAAAAAGTCTACAAAGAAGTGTTGGCAAGGATGTGGAGAAAAGGGAACCCTAGCAGTCCATGGGGTCGCTACGAGTTGGACACAACTGAGCGACTTCACTTTCACTTTTCACTTTAATGCATTGGAGAAGGAAATGGCAACCCACTCCAATGTTCTTGCCTGGAGAATCCCAGGGACGGCGGAGCCTGGTCTATGGGGTCGCACAGATTCGGACACAACTGAAGTGACAGCAGCAGCAGCATACTGTTGGTGGAAATGTGAATTGGTACAGTCACTATGGAAAATGGTATGGAGAGTCCTCAAAAAATTATAAATAGTACTACCATGTGACCCAGTAGTTTTATGCCTGGGCATATATCCAGAGAAAATGAGAACACTCATTCTATAAGGTACAGGCCCCCCAGTGTCAAAACAGCATTATTTACAATAGATACAGAAGCCTCTAAGTGTCCATCAACAGATGAGTAGACAAAGATGTTTTTACACACACACACACACACACACACACACACACACAGAGGAATACTACTCAGCCATAAAAAAGAATGAAAATTTGCCATTTGCAACACCATGAATGGTCTAAGTGAAATAAGTCAGAAAGACAAGTACTATACATCATATGTGGAATCTAAAAAATAAAATTATTGAATATAAGAACCATTTCTGATTCTAACTGTTGCTTCTTGACCTGCATATAGGTTTCTCAGGAGACAGGTAAGGTGGTCTGATATTTCATTCCAGTATTCTTGCCTGGGAAATTCCGTGGACAGAGGAACCTGGCAGGCTACAGTCCATGGGTCAGAAAGAGTCAGACATGACTCAGTGACTAAACAACAACACATAGGGTATCGAATAATCAATCCTTTTCACTCATCAATAATATCAGTCCCTTTTGTTTGCTTCTCTCGCTTAATTCTCTAGCAGAAATTACCTGATTTAAATAGTTTGCAATGCTGCCCATCAAGTATCGAGCAGAAGACTGTTCTCTACCAAAGAATGGTTATGGGTAATAATCAGCTGTATTTGTTGTTTGCTTACTAAGTGGCATCACTGTACTTTATAGCAACTCCATACAGAGTCATTATAATGTTCTGTTTTACAGATGAGAGAACTGAGGTTTCAGTTCAGTTCAGTCGCTCAGTTGTGTCCAACTCTTTGCGACCCCATGAATCGCAGCACGCCAGGCCTCCCTGTTCATCACCAGCTCCCGGAGTTCACTCAGACTCACGTCCATCGAGTCCGTGATGCCATCCAGCCATCTCATCCTTGGTCATCCCCTTCTCCTCCTGCCCCCAATCCCTCCCAGCATCAGAGTCTTTTCCAATGAGCCAACTCTTCTCATGAGGTGGCCAAATACTGGAATTTCGGCTTTAGCATCATTCCTTCCAAAGAAATCCCAAGGTTTAGAAGGATCAATAATTTGCCCAAAGTCATAACAGCTAATAGATAATAAATTCCAGCTTCACTCAGTTCCTTCTGATTCCAGAGTCTGCACATTAAACCACTATGGTTTATTTATCCTCATTTTAGGTAAGTGTATTCACCAAGAGTTTCAATTATTCCTGTATTTCTAAATCTGTTTTTAGAATATGTTCAGAATGGAAAAAAAAATTCTGTGACACAATCCTTTTCTTCTAGGAATATAGAATTTCAAACAGAAGCATCATTGTTTTAGCAGGTTTTATTGCCTACACTCCTGGAGAAGGGCATGGCAGCCCACTCCAGTGTTCTTGCCTGGAGAGTCCCCTTGGGCAGAGGAGCCTGGCAGGCTGCAATCCATGGGGTCACAAAGAGTCAGACATGACTGAGCGACTAAGCACATTGCCTACACTGCCCACAAACAAATAAATATGCAATAATAAATGTTATTTATTATTATATGTTAAACATATAGCATAATATATGTTTCTTAGAGGGAAATAGAAAGACCTATGATAATGCATATCATTGAAACAAGGAATAGCCGGAAGAAAAAGTATGCACAAAGAGATTTGGAAATACATGAGAGTATGGTGCTTTGGGAAAGTTGAAAGGAATTGGCCTGAGCAAAGAATAAGAAGAGGAATTTCACAAAAGGATGAGTACAACTGGCCAATAACATAATGGGATTACACTCTGAAATATTACCAGGTGTTTTTTTAATTTGTCCATTCTGAAGGAGATCAGCCCTGGGATTTCTTTGGAAGGAATGATGCTAAAGCTGAAACTCCAGTACTTTGGCCACCTCACGCGAAGAGTTGACTCATTGGAAAAGACTCTGATGCTGGGAGGGATTGGGGGCAGGAGGAGAAGGGGATGACCGAGGATGAGATGGCTGGATGGCATCACCGNCTAGTCCATTCTGAAGGAGATCAGCCCTGGGATTTCTTTGGAAGGAATGATGCTAAAGCTGAAACTCCAGTACTTTGGCCACCTCACGCGAAGAGTTGACTCATTGGAAAAGACTCTGATGCTGGGAGGGATTGGGGGCAGGAGGAGAAGGGGACGACCGAGGATGAGATGGCTGGATGGCATCACGGACTCGATGGACGTGAGTCTGAGTGAACTCCGAGAGATGGTAATGAACAGGGAGGCCTGGCATGCTGCGATTCATGGGGTCACAAAGAGTCAGACACGACTGAGCAACTGAACTGAACTGAACTGAATACCTTCAGAAACATGTAAATCAAACAATGTCACAAAATCTAGAGTCTAGGTTATTTGCTTAGAGCTTCAGTGCCTTTCTGTGAGTAAAACAACTACATGCCATTGATGGGAACTTAATGAAATGCTTTAATGACACTGAATAAATTTATAACCTTACTTTGTATAGTATAGTTACATGTTTTACTACTGTATTAATGATAAATTGAAGAAAAGTGTTGATTTAAAGTACTACACAACAAAAATAGTCAAGCAAAAACGTTAAAAATTTTGACATTATTTGAAATGTCTTTTTGATGTGTGCCAGGGACACACACACAGGGGTTTCTGTGCTACTGTTGACCTGGAAAACACAACATTATGAGGCACCAAGTGAAGATTTAGACTGCTCAGTAACCAGGCACAGGGGTAAGTCATGCTTGCTGGAAATATTTTTTAAACCTGGATTGTCAAGAGTCCCTGCAGTTCCTTAAAACGTATTTGCATCATTACAGACTTACTAAGAATCCTGAGAAAATGTCAGTGGAGAAATAAAGATGGAAACAAAACCAAGTGAAAGTGTTAGTATAGCCAACACATAATTGCTTTTATTAACTTACAATGTGACTCTATTAGAAGGGAGATTCTTACTTGACTATTAGAGATGCAAATGACATGCAAGCCTTCTCTGTATCAAAAAAACCATCCTGACACTGATGGTTTGTATGCAAATCAAACAAGAGAATGTACTGTGAGATCAATAAACCTCTTGTATCTCAGCAAGAAAAGGATGCAGTTCATATAATGAGCCACTGTATAGGAGCTAAAAGATACCAGTTGAAGCCAAATTTAAAAATATGTTCTCAAGATGATGTGAGCAGAGCTGAGAAAGGGGGTGGAGAGTTACAAGGTAAGTATGGACACAAGATGTTTCTGCTCTGATAGATTTCAAGCTTTGTTTCCTGTTGACAGGTGGGACGTAAGGGACATAAAAGTCACTGACATATAAGATCACTTGTTTTTCTGACTCAAACTAGCTCTGTATCTGGGGTCCTAATATAGGCTTCTGAGGTTCCAGGAACCCCCTGAAATAGGGAACAAAATTGTGCATGTGTATTTTTCTGCTGCGAATGTTCCATAGCTTTCATCAGAGTCTCAAGAGCATTCATGACCCCCCAAAAAGGTTAAAGATGACTGTGCTAACATACTGCAGTAGGGAAATACATCCTTTACTTGACAAAGTATGTCAGGAAAAGAAAAAAAATGGTCATTCTATCTTTTGCTTATATTTTGTAAAAGTGAACACAAAGGCTGTCAATAGTTGTGAAAGGTGAAAACTGGAATATGATTTAAGTTGTCTTTTGCTGGTCATTCTTTTGATATTAAATTGAAAAGACATTCTGAGATTGTTTTTAGACTTAGTTTTGTCAGGATGAGATGGTAGAAGACCAGTCTGGATTAATTAACAATCAGATTTATGCAGTGGTAGAAGAATTTCAACTCACAAGAAAAAAGATTTATTTTATTTATTTGCTTTTGGCCATGTCATGCATCTTGCAGAATCTTAGTTCCCCAACCAGGGATTGAACCTAGGGCCTAAGCAATGAAACACAAAGTCCTAACCACTGGACTGCCAGGGAATTCCTAAAATATTAACTTTTAAATAGAGATAAATAGTTGGATTAGTCACCTAGGTGGATGGCTAGGTGAATGGACACAAATGGATGGATGAGAAATACTCAACCCAATGTTACCAAAGAGCCTTTGGGAACTACAGTGGGCTATCCCAGCAGCTCTCCCCCTCACCCCATCCTCACACACACCACCAGGTGGCACCCAGACCCACCACATGGTAACCAGGGCATTGCCCTCTCAGTGAAGTCGCCCAGTCGTGTCCGACTCTTTGCCACCCCATGGACTGTAGCCCACCAGGCTCCTCCGTCCATGGGATTCTCCAGGCAAGAATACTGGAGTGGGTTGCCATTTCCTTCTCCAGGGGGTCTTCCCGACCCAGGGATCGAACCCAGGTCTCCCTTATTGCAGGCAGACGCTTTAACCTCTGAGCCACCAGGGAAGCAAGAGGCCTGCCCTCTCAGGCCTCTGCTTATTTCCCTGAGCACCCACAGACTTGGCGGTTTTGTGCCCGCTTTTCCCTGAGAACCAATCAGTGGATGCCTTTTGTGTTCCTGAGATGACATCTTCCTCTGAAATCAATCACGCTAGTAAAGTAATGCTCAAAATTCTCCAAGCCAGACTTCAGCACTACATGAACCGTGAACTTCCAGATGTTCAAGCTGGTTTTAGAAAAGGCAGAGGAACCAGAAATCAAATTGCCAACATCCCCTGGCTCATCAAAAAAGCAAGAGAGTTCCAGAAAAACATCTATTTCTGCTTTGTTGACGGTGCCAAAGCCTTTGACTGTGTGGATCACAATCAACTGTGGAAAATTCTGAAAGAGATGGGAATACCAGACCACCTGACCTGCCTCTTGAGAAACCTGTATGCAGGTCAAGAAGCAACAGTTAGAACTGGACATGGACTAGTTCCAAAGAGGAAAAGGAGTACGTCAAGGCTGTATATTGTCACCCTGCTTATTTAACTTCTATGCAGAGTACATCATGAGAAATGCTGGGCTGGATGAAGCACAAGCTGGAGTCAAGATTGCTGGGAGAAATATCAATAATCTCAGATATGCAGATGACACCACCCTTATGGCAGAAACTGAAGAGGAACTCAAAAGCCTCTTGATGAAAGTGAAAGAGGAGAGTGAAAAAGTTGGCTTAAAGCTCAACATTCAGAAAACGAAGATCATGGCATCTGGTCCCATCACTTCATGGCAAATAGATGGGGAAACAGTGGAAACAGTGGCTGACTTTATTTGGGGGGCTCTAAAATCACTGCAGATGGTGATTGCAGCCATGAAATTAAAAGACACTTACTCCTTGGAAGGAAAGTTATGACCAACCTAGATAGCATATTGAAAAGCAGAAGCATTACTTTGTCAACAAAGTCCATCTAGTCAAGGCTATGGTTTTTCCAGTGGTCACCTATGGATGTGAGATTTGGACTATAAAGAAAGCTGAGTGCCGAAAAATTGATGCTTTTGAACTGTGGTGTTGGAGAAGACTCTTGAGAGTCCCTTGGACTGCAAGGAGATACAACCAGTCCATCCTAAAGGAGATCAGTCCTGGGTGTTCATTGGAAGGACTGATGTTGAAGCTGAAACTCCAATACTTTGTCCACCTGATATGAAGAGCTGACTCATTGGAAAAGACCCTGATGCTGGGAAAGATTGAGGGCAGGAGGAGAAGGGGATGACAGAGGATGAGATGGTTGGATGGCATCACCGACTCAATGGACATGGCTTTGTGTAGACTCTCTGAGTTGGTGATGGACAGGGAGACCTGGTGTGCTGCAGTTCATGGGGTCACAAAGAGTTGTACGCGATTGAGCAACTGAACTGAACTGAACTCTGAGATCTATCAGTTCAGGCCTCAGCGACTGGCACTCCAGGGATCTGCTGTGGCCAAATGTTTCTGCCACTCCTGTAGCCTGAGAAGACCCTCACAACCCCGAGTCATTGCCCAAGATTCAGACATGTCACACCATTTCTTTTCTACAGTCTCTCCCTGAGACTCTTTCTTGAATTGGTCTTCCCTGACTCTACCTTCCACCACTCCCTTCTACACTTTTCTGTTGCAACCTCTACAAGCCCCATTCATTATCTATCAATTCCCTACTTCTGAAGTCTGTGTCCAAGTTTCCTTTGCTTCCCACCTTACCTGAAACCTGGCTTTCCTCTGAGGACATGGTTTCATCTGGAGCCATTTTGAGAGGAAGTTTCACATTTTCTATGAACCTCAGAGTTGGGAGATGGAATGTACGTCACTTTCACTCACCATCATTCAGTTCAGTCAGTTCAGTCGCTCAGTCGTGTCCGACTCTTTGCGACCCCATGAATCGCAGCACGCCAGGCCTCCCTGTTCATTACCATCTCTCGGAGTTCACTCAGAGTCACGTCCATCGAGTCAGTGACGCCATCCAGCCATCTCACCATCATTACTCTTGAACAAAAGCTCTTGTGTCTCCAAGCCTCAAGTCCAGCTCTCCTGTCTTCTACTTCCCCTTTATTGCCAAGCCCTGCTTCTGACCACTCCCCTCAATCACAAAGTCTTTATTCTTCCCTAAGTCCTCACAGCTTCCTAACTAACTCCACCGTCTATGTGGATGGTGTGTGTCCTGCATCATCAGCAGCTGGACCTTGTCTAAAGAGGCCTCTACCTTTATGGTCAGCACTTGGAGTCACCTAACATCTGAAGGCATAGACTGGAACATCCCACTCAAGAGAAGCCCTCTCTGAAACCACCATAGAGAACCAAGGAGCCATAGAAGAAAACATTGCAAAATAGCAAGCTGGGGAGATACTTGCAAGTTAACTTACAGAAAAGAATTACTTTCCTCAATGAGAACCTCATATAAATCAATATGGGCTTCCCTGGTGGCTCAGACGGTAATGTAATTAATGCAGGAGACACAGGTTCAGTCCCTCGGTTGGGGCGATCCCACGTGCCGTGGAGCAACTAAGCCAGTCCACAGTTATTGAGCCTGTGCTCTGGAGCCCGAGAGCAACAACTGCTGAGCCCTCACACTGCAACGACTAAAGCCTGTGTGCCCGAGAGCCTGTGCTCTGCAACAGGAGACGCTACGGCAATGAGAAGCCCTTGCACCATGGTTAAAGAAAGCAATGAAGACCCAGCACAGCCAAAAAGATAAAAGAAAGAAAACTACAGTGAGACCCTGCTTTCTCACTGACAATTGGGAAAGATCAAAATATTTAAGAATACGTGTGATCAGGCTGAGTATGAGGAAAGAGACACTTTCAAACCTGTGGAGAGTGTGTATTGCCCCTTATGGAGAGCAATATGGCAACATCTATCACAACGACAGATCTAGGCTCTTTTGACCTAGAAATTCCACTGTATATATATGTATTTTTTAAATATATATATTTATATATGTATACATATGGTATTCCATGAAGAATGATAGAAAACAAGAGAACTTCTTTGGCGGTCCAGTGATTAAGACTCTGTGCTCCCACTACAGGGTTTGATTCCTGGTTGGGGAAATAAGATCCTGCATGCAAAAAAAAAAAAAAGTAGGATGCAGGACAGGCAGTTAAACAATACAATTTGTATAAAAATAACATAAAACAATATATACTGCTAAGTCGCTTCAGTCGTGTCTGACTCTGTGTGACCCCATGGACTGCAGCCTACCAGGCTCCTCCGTCCATGGATTCTCCAGGCAAGAACACTGGAGTGGCTTGACATTTCCTTCTCCAAAACAATATATACACACATATATATTAATACAAGTCCATGTATATATAGAAGATGCTTTTATAATGCATAGAATATCTCTGGGAATAAACACAGAAGCTGACAGTTGTATTTGTCCCTGGGGAGGGGGCTGGGAAACAGAGTTAGGAGGAGACAGTATCCTTTAGAATCCCAGCAGGAAACTAAAGGTACATGCAAAGCAGATATTTTGAGGACCATTTAATAAAAGGACTATTTACAAAAGTGCAGAACCTCTAGGTTAGCAATGGCGGGAAGCCATTACCAGCCCTCCTGTAGAAGGAGAAATGTGAGCTTGGCTTCTGAAACCCACAAAGGGAGCCATGTAGAGAGAGACACAGTGTGGGGTGACTCTGCAGGAAAGATGCTAAGGGTTTGTCATTCCTTCCTTTCTGCCTTCTGGCACTCCCCTCTCCATCACCAGCAAGCCTCATGGGCAACTTGGGTGCCCACAGCCTCCACTGTCCTTCAGGCAGGTTGGCCTCTGGGGGCAGGGAGGAGGGTGTATCCGGATGTGAGGAAACTGAGTAGAGACTGACTTTTCATTGTACTCTCCTCTGTAACATTTGAACTTTGAACTATGTTTATATATTGAACTGAAAATGGGACTTCCAAAATAGGAAAAAAAAAAATCAAGGAGATCCAACCAGTCCATTCTGAAGGAGATCAACCCTGGGATTTCTTTGGAAGGAATGATGCTAAAGCTGAAACTCCAGTACTTTGGCCACCTCATGAGAAGAGTTGACTCATTGGAAAAGACTCTGATGTTGGGAGGGATTGGGGGCAGGAGGAGAAGGGGACGACCGAGGATGAGATGGCTGGATGGCATCACGGACTCGATGGATGTGAGTCTGAGTGAACTCCAGGAGTTGGTGATGGACAGGGAGGCCTGGCGTGCTGCGATTCATGGGGTCGCAAAGAGTCGGACACGCCTGAGCGACTGAACTGAACAACCAAGATGATGCTAGTCAGACCACTGATGACCAATTTGAAGATGGCTGTTAGAGATGACTGTGCTGTTTCTGCATGTTGCCCTCTCCCACCCCTCCCCCACCAACTCTGCCTATAAATGCTCTCACCCCCTGCTTCCGGGGGAGAGGGGGGTCGGCCTTTGGACGGATGTCCGCCACCCTCCCCCCACACAGTTACTAGCATCTGAAATAAAGCAAACTTTCTTTTCCACCAACCTGGCCTGTTCACTGGCTTTTGAGTGGCGAGGAGCCGGACCCCCCACGCATACCTTTCGGTAACAGCTTTACAATAACATACAGGGTAACGTCATCCAGTAAACTGTTTATTTTTTAAAATAATACAGAGATAGTTAAAAAAAATAGCATACTAAATTTCATTATGTAAACCCAGCAATAATGCTAACATCACATCCTACTCAACAGCAGGATCTTAAATCTCTTAAGCTATATTTTGAAGCGTGAAGTATAAAATTCTTGTGAAAATGTTTTCTGGGACAAAAAAAATTATAAAATATTTTACTCATTTGTTTATGCTCTTTGTGTTGGTTCCTATAAAAAGGCGCTGTGATACCACTAGTCCCTCCAAGACACCCTGGTTTCTCCCTCTTCTCCTCCTAACACCTCACCCCCACCGCTCCTTCCACGTGGCTTCCATCAGATTATCTTCTCACAAGCAATATGCATTTCTCACTGTTCTAAATGCTTTTCTTGAGTCTTGATTTATTTTCTTTCCATTTCTGATTCTACTACTCCACCAACCCTTTGATCTGTGTGTCTGCTGTCCAAACTCATCAAGAATGGTGACTTAATGGGTTGGTTAGGAACCACTCAATACGGGGTTCTGTCTCTTTGGGGCAGAGTTTTTGATGCTACTTGTAAGCTAGTGTTCCAGATGATTGATATAGTGTGGTCTGGCTTCACCTGGAAGCTTGTTAGAAATGCAGAATCTCAGACCTCTCCCCAGAACTCCTGAGTCAGAATTTGCATGTTAACAAGATCCCCAGTGACTCATATACACAGTGATGTTTGAGAAACACTGAACTAATTGCCCCTTTTGATCATTGTGGCAGATTCCCAGATGATGCGTATACAAGGTTTGGGAAGCACTGATTGAGTTGTCCCTTGTCAAGTTGTTATGACCAGGCTGCAGAGTCACATGACAGAGGCATAGCACTGGCTGTGTAAGGAGCTAAGTCTACCTTTCTCACAAGGTGATAGCGTAACAGGAAGGCATGCTTGAGGCTTTGTAGCCATTGGATTTAGACATGGTTCAGAAGACTGAGCAGAGAAGGCAATGGCACCCCACTCCAGTACTCTTGCCTGGAAAATCCCATGGATGGAGGAGCCTGGTGGGCTGCAGTCCATGGGGTTGCTAAGAGTCGGACACGACTGAGCAACTTCACTTTCACTTTTCACTTTCATGCATTGGAGAAGGAAATGGCAACCCACTCCAGTGTTCTTGCCTGGAGAATTGCAGAGACGGGGGAGCCTGGTGGGCTGCCATCTATGGGGTCGCATAGAGTCAGACACGACTGAAGCTACTTAGCAGCTTAGCAGCAGCAGCAGAAGACTGAAACACAGACTAATGTCTTAAAGAAGAAATACCATGGACAGCGCTCGACTACTGGTCCTTGGGAAGAGCGCCTTTGTAGGTGGTGGAAAGCCCAAACAAAAGGCAGCTGGTTTAAGATATACTGGGTTTGGCTCACTCTATCATTACTAGGCTCTGGGAATTGAAACTGTTACTTTACCTCTCTGAGCATCAGTTTTCTCATTTGTAAAACAGGGATGCCAGTACTCATTTAATACATAGTTTTGGCAAGTTACTGAAAAATGTATCAATAGACAAATAGGTGTTCAATAAATGCTAGCCCCTTCCTCTTTTTTTTTCTTTTTTGTCTTGTAATAACTTAACAGTTAGTAAAATAAGGTCTTTGAAAAAATAAAAATAAAAAAGATGCCTATCAGTTCAGTTCAGTCGCTCAGTCGTGTCAGACTCTTTGCGACCCCATGAATCGCAGCACGCCAGGCCTCCCTGTTCATCACCATCTCCCGGAGTTCACTCAGACTCACGTCCATCGAGTCAGTGATGCCATCCAGCCATCTCATCCTCGGTTGTCCCCTTCTCCTCCTGCCCCCAATCCCTCCCAGCATCAGAGTCTTTTCCAATGAGTCAGCTCTTCTCATGAGGTGGCCAAAGTACTGGAGTTTCAGCTTTAGCATCATTCCTTCCAAAGAAATCTATAACCTGGAGTTAATGTCCATAGTTATGATGCTAAGGCTGTCAGAATTGGTGTTGTTGGTGGGGGTGGGGGTGTAAAGAGTGTGCCCACTCTTGCTGCCAAGGTCTTCATACTGCCTCATTAGCTGAAGGAGCTCTAGAAGGGGAGCTGGAGGGCAGATGTGCTCAGGTCAACTCTCTATATCTTCCCCCTGCAGGGCGGGGGGTGGGAGGCTGCATAGGCACTTGGGCTTGAGCCTGGGATCTGGCTTCACACAGGGGCCTCTGAGGAGCCCCTGTTTGGGAGTCAGTCTCCTCAGTTAACCTAGCTGTGTTCACTCCCCCTCTGGGTGTTAATTATGCTACCACCCTGGGGGCTGAGGCATTGCCCCTGAGACACAGTATCCCTTCTCTCTGACTGGATTGCACCCCTTTGTGGTGCAGCCTTTCCATCTACAGCCCCGTCTGATTTTGTACAAAGTGTTGGCTAAGGCTTGCGTCGCTGCTGAGACTAACTCTAGCGGGTTTTCTTGTTTCCCCGAGCTTTGTTCTATATACTCATGCCAAACTTTTGCTCAACTTAGATCTGTTGACTTCTTAGATCCTACTCTACCTTCCTTCGCCTATATATGAGCCTGAATTCCAATACTCTTCCCTCTTCTATGCCATGAATCTAAAAGCTAATTTTAATCTGCATCAGGTCATTTAAGATTATATTTGAACTTCTCTTACAGGATTTTATTTTACCTACACCTGCTTTTAGTGGCTTCCCTAGTGGCTCAGTTGGTAAAGAGTCTGCCTGCAATGTAGGAGACCTGGGTTTGATCCCTGGGTCAGGAAGATTCCCCTGGACAAGGAAGAGGAAACCCAATCCTTGCCTGGGGAATTTCATGGACAGAGGAGCCTGGAGGGTTACAGTCCATGGGGTCACAAAGAGTCAGACACAACTGAGCAACTAACTTTCACTTTCACACCTGCTTTTAAAGACATTGACTTCAGGGAATTCCTGGTGGTCCAGTGCTTAGGAAGCCACACTTTTACTGCTGAGGGCTCAGGTTCAACCTCTGGTTGGAGAACTAAGATCCCAGAAGCTATGTGACTTGGCCAAAAAAAAAAAAAACCAACAAACACATTTACTTCAGAGTAGCTCTGAAAATTTAAACCGTACTTGAACCAAAGGCTAGATAATGCTCAATAATTATCCGGTACTCCCAGGACCGCAGCAGTGGCCAGTGGCCTCCATGAGTGGGAGTGTAGGTCTGCTGACAAGAGCAGCTGTGAGAGTGCAATGCATTCTGTGGATCTCAATATTAAATTTCATCTAGTTTCTACCTTGCTTTCTGGGCACAGGGTTTGCCAGTGTTGATTCTCTCTTTTGCCTTCCATATTGCTCTAATGCTCAATAATTATCCGGTACTCCCAGGACCGCAGCAGTGGCCAGTGGCCTCCATGAGTGGGAGTGTAGGTCTGCTGACAAGAGCAGCTGTGAGAGTGCAATGCATTCTGTGGATCTCAATATTAAATTTCATCTAGTTTCTACCTTGCTTTCTGGGCACAGGGTTTGCCAGTGTTGATTCTCTCTTTTGCCTTCCATATTGCTCCCTTCAAGGTAATTTATCCCCATCCTTGTGGCTGGACCCAGACACTCAGGCGAATAATTAGGGGATATTAAATATTGGCCCAACATGTAAAGAGAGCAAAGGCTGAGTGCCACGTGGGAAGGACGCAGAAGTACAATGGAGGATCCCTGATGCCAGCGCTCCTTGTCCCGTCTCTGCACCAGAGCTTTTCTGCCCTGATCCCACTCCTACCCACTCTGCTTCCTGGGCAGCCTCCTGGTCCTCTCCTAGAATGTGGTCTGGTGACAACTTCTGTCTCTCCATCAGGCCCTTGAGTTCCACTCCTTGCAACCTGTTCATGAAAGGTCCCACCTCCAACCACACACTCTGCTTCTTTCTGAGAGGTCACCTAAATGGCTACCGCGGTGATCTGTTCCAGTCCTTCCTGCGCAAGTGTGCTTGGGCCCCAGCCTGGCCAGCCCCGTCCCTTTTCTGGTTGGGCTGACAACACGCCCGGATTTTATTAGCTATTTGGCAGCACTCACTGCCTATTCTAAGTGGCTGGCGTGGGATGGGAAGCATTAACAGAAAGGAGTCCCCCTTCACTCCAATCTCCCCTCCCTCACACAAAAGCTTAGATTCCTATATCCATTCTTTCACCTAAGAGTGATAACCCCCACTACTTGAGTTTTTTTCAGTTCCTTTTAACAATTTTAAACTATCCATGCTCTTGCTAAAATTTGTGTGTACATCCTACACTGCTATGAAGCACGACCCTGTTCTTAGCACGAATGAACTTTTAAAAATAAAGTTAAAGGCAAAAACAATTGAACACACACACGTTTGACAGATTTTCTGCACCGAAAAGGAAAAACAACACTCCCCCCGTGCCACCGCCTCGGTCACCGCTGCCCGCGCCGCCCGCGCCCCCAGCGCGCCGCTGAGCCCGCGCCCGGCCGCGCCGGCCCCTTCCCATGCGGGCGGCGCGGGCCCTGGGAGGGGCGCCCACAGCCAGCCGCGCAGCATGCACTGGGGGGTTGGCTTTGCCTCGTCCAGGCCGTGCGTGGTGGATCTGAGCTGGAACCAGAGCGTCTCCTTCTTCGGCTGGTGGGCCGGGTCCGAGGAGCCCTTCTCCTTTTATGGGGACATCATCGCTTTCCCTTTGCAGGATTACGGTGGGATCATGGCAGGGCTGGGCTCCGATCCCTGGTGGAAGAAAACCCTTTACTTGACCGGGGGAGCTTTGCTGGCCGCAGCTGCGTATCTGCTCCACGAACTCCTGGTCATTAGGTGAGCCGGAGAGAGGGCCCCGCGCAGGGGCGCAGAGAGGGGCACCTGGCTAGGGCCGGGCCGGCATGAGGGGGGACCCGTGCCAGCCCCTCGGTCACGCTGCCCAAATGCCCGAGTCCTGTCCTTCCCTTTCGCCAGAAGACAGTCCGTGGTCGCCCGGCCATGAGGGGCAGTTTCGAGTTGACAGGAGAATTAACTGGTACCGGGAGGGGAAAACACTTGAATCCCTATCGTTTGGTACTAAAGCAAAAATTCTCTGGGTTGTTATGGAGCATACTAGTATGTTATGAAGATCCTAAGTGCAGTGTGTTTGCGACAATAGAAGTAGGCCCTGTAGAAATACTAAGTTACATTTTTATGAAACGCCCTATTTGTTTATAGATGATCATGCTGGAATATTAACCACTCACCTTAACTCTTACTTAAAGGTTAGTTTTTCATTGTCCCTTCCCAAGTGTCACCATCATCAAAAGGCTGAAATTGCACAAGCTCCAGAGAGCTCTGGGTCCCTGTGAGGGATGTACAGCGGAGTGTGCGATTTTGATGCAGCCTTAACCCGGTTATCTGCTAACCTGGTATTTAAAGCTAAGCATCATCTTCAGGTTTAAATGCCATTGTTGTGCGAACAGTAGGGGATCTGAGGACTGAAGGAGCACATGGGCGTGCACGGGAGTTGCCCAGTGCCATAAACACTTGCATCTGCTTCCTGCCGCAGAATGTTTACAGGATTGACACGGAAATATCAGAAAATGGAGGCCCCGGCTGTTGGTACATTTAGCCGGACGCCAGATCTTTGAGAAGAATAATACCGTGGGCTCCTGGGACTAGTGGTTTGGCTAATTGGTGCAATTTATGGTTAAAATTTCCATGCGTTTTAAACCTCTGTCTCTGGGAGAGGACCAGGAAGAGCAGTTTTCAGTAGCTCAAAATGTCCCTCTTGACCAGTATTTTCTAAAGAGTGAGAAAATGTGTCTGGATGCCTTTTTCCCATGTGGGATCCTACACAATAGGTTTATAAACAAAGACAGTGATAGGTGACCTTTAAGGGGCCTGCAGGGATGCAAGGAGGACATTGTGACAACCTAACAGGTATTTGGAAAATTTCTAGTCTCCGAGAGAGGAAATCATTTAGGTCTGGGGCAGTGTATTAGCTTGCATATTTAGCCATAATTGAGAAGTTTTACTTTAAGCTTATCATTGAATTCTCTGACTTAGCACAGTGTCTTGAATATCGTTGAACCGAATTTTTTAAAAATTACATGAATCGTTTCCCTAGATTATTTATTTGCCAGTTTTAGGACTCAATTTCAAGTTAGGTTTCAAGCTATATGAAAAACAAAAACATCTGTGCAAGTAACTAAAATGTCACCCACTTGTTCTGAAATTAGATATCTGTCCAAAGCCTTTTGAGGATCCTGAACCATGTGGCTTCTCACCAGTCTTCCACTCTGAGGAGGGAGAAAGACACAGCTTCAGGGGACTGAGTCTAAAACTTGCTTAAATGACCTTGCAGAAGTGGGGAGGCGGGTGGGAGAGCTCAGAGTTGACCCTGGGAGCGGGCCATACCGTGGTAGGTGTGGTTGCAACTCTCCAAGAGCTCTCTGCCCACTTGGATACTTATTTGAGAAAGTGTTTTTGATCTTTGGTTTATTCACTTTTGTTTCTTGACAGATGTTTATATTGAGTAGGGAAACCCTGTTGTAATGCAAATAATAAACAATTAGCCATTTTTGAGCCCTTAGTAGCAGGCTCTGCTTAGAAGTGCTTCACCTTCCTGATTGTGTTTAGCCTCCTCCTCTGGCACTACCATTGATTGCTTGATCTCCACTTCGTAGATGAGGACATTCCACCTGAGGGAGGTTAAGCAGTTTGTCCGAGACCACGCAGTAAGAGTAGTGGGATCTGGATTCAAATCTGAGAATGTGTGTCTTCGGCGCCCACACTGTTACTACTTTCTGCTAACAAGCACCAATTCTAGAGTAAGTTTTGATGGCAGAAAGAAAGGAGAATTGGGGCAGTTCCCAGGGAAGACAAGCCTGTGGCAGCGACCTAAGTGAGTTTTTGACAACTGCTAAGGGCACGGAAGGGGTAGGGAAAGAAGACCCAGGAAAGCGGGGCACTGAGATTTGGAGGTTACAGGATAGAGACCGTCCCTTGATGTGAAATCCAAGTTTCAGTTGTCAGTGTAGTTTACGCAGAAACTCAGAACAGTCTGAAATACGTGGGATGGAAAACCCATCTTGCAATGGCTGCACTGTCTGAGTTGATTGGCAATCATAGTCCTCACCGCTGTACTTGGATTTCCTGCTGTGTTGACTTAACCATAATCTATGGGTATGTCTCCAGAGTGGATAGTAAAGTTGATAGGTGAGAATTATTTAGGACATTTACTTAATGAGTACCGTATAATAACTAAAGCAGGTACTTTGGATTTTTCTCATATTTTTCCCATCATGGTATTTTTAAAGAAATATAGTCCCAGTCCTTTACTTTATTCTCTCCTAGTGGAAAGAGACTTGCAGCTCTCCTGAATTCAGGCCAGCATTTGGAACTGTGTTGTTTGTAAATTGTATGATACCGAAATGACTTGTTACCCACACAGCTTGTCTGCACTTTAGGCACAGGGGCTCAGCCTGCCCTAGAAAACTTAGAGAATCAGAGCAGCCCATGGGTCATGTGATCTCTGTAAACTAACAGCCCATCAACAGTACACAGAGGCATGGTCATCTGTGATACCCTTCACCATGGGAGTAGGGCCAGTCTTGCTGCTCGACAGGTGTTCTCTTGTACAGTCCTTATGGCCACTTTATGTCTAGATTACCTGCTCCTTTGATCCCAAAGAGGGTTTCCTGATGCTGAGGGAGGGCTCTGGAGCCAGACTGGGTTCAAATTCACTCTGCCTTAAACCAACCATGTAACCTTGGACCCAAGAGTAAACTTGGGTAAAATGTTCACATTCAGTAAAATGTGAAATGGAAATAATCTGTGAAATAGAAATAATAATACTAGCCTTCCTCACAGAGGTGATTACATGCGTTAACATGTGACATGCTTAGCAGAATCAGTTAATTGTCAAATCTACAGAGTTCGGCCTTATAGTGAGCATTCACTAAAAGTTGGCCATCATTAGTTATTATAGGGTTTCATCAGAAAGTTCCAGGCTTGAGTGATCTGAGTCAAACTGGCTACTTTAATAAAATTAACTGGGAAATTGCCCATTTTCGCGTAGTGGAACTGCTTGGGAGTTTGGGAACTAGAGTTAGTAACAATTTGATCTTAAATTGATACTCTTGGGGCAAATTACTTAACCTCTCTGAACTTCAGTTTCCTTGTCTACTATAAGATATAAGTATGGTATAATATGCAAAATTTAGGGACTTCCCTGGTGGTCCAGTGGTTAGGACTCTGTGGTTCCAATGAAAGGGGCTTGGGCTCAGACCTTGGTCAGAGAACTAAAATCCCACGTGCTGTGTGGCGTGGCCAAAATAAATTTTTTCTAAATACTAAATTTAAGGTATAACGATATTCACTCTATGGCGTTACTGTCAGAATGAAATATATATAATGTACACAAAGTCATTGGCATATGCTAATCGCATCCATTTTTATTATGATAGGACCCAAGTTAACCATCAGAATTAGGTTGTTCTAGCCAATGGAGCAGGAAGTTTTATGTTTATCTTTTCTTCTTTCAGTTCTTTAATTTTTGCCTGGCTAAATTTACATGCGGAGAAGGCGATGGCACCCCACTCCAGTACTCTTGCCTGGAAAATCCCATGGACGGAGGAGCCTGGTAGGCTGCAGTCCATGGGGTCTCGAACAGTCGGACACGACTGAGCGACTTCACTTTCACTTTTCACTTTCATGCATTGGAGAAGGACATGGCAACCCACTCCAGTGTTCTTGCCTGGAGAATCCCAGGGACGGAGGAGCCTGGTGGGCTGCCGTCTATGGGGTCGCACAGAGTCGGACACGACTGAAGCGAGTTAGCAGCAGCAAATTTACATGAACTTACTCTGACTTGAATTACTTGACAAGATCACTTAATTGTCAAATCTACAGTTTGCATTTTCTAGAAACATAGTCTAAATGGCTTCTTAACTTTAATATCTGACCTCCCAAACATCTCATCTAAATGAAAGAGTTTGTTTTATAGCAAGTATTGTCAAGAGGCAGCAAATATTTTTATTCTTTTGACCAGTATTTTTAAAGTGAGTTGTTTTTAACTCTTTAAGCACGAATGACACTCACATGGTAAACTTCTCCAAGAGAGTTTGTTTTCTTGGAGATTCTGCAGGAAATGGGCATCCTTGTGAAGCTGATATGAAGAGCCTGCCCTTGCTTGGGGAGAAGGATGTGTGGGATTAAACTGGGAACAATGTGAGAGAACCAGAGGCTCAGGGAATGCTAAGAGGGAAGAGTGAGGTTTATCTGACTCAGAAATCGTTGTGTAGAGTGAAAGAGGGAGGTTGCAAAAGTTCCTGAATATGGTATATGAGTGGCGCTGTGTGGAATGAGATTTTGTTCCTTAAGGGGATAAGATCATATCTCTTTGAATGAGAATGAAGTCCACGGCTGGTACAATGTGTTTGGTAGCCACCAAAGGTTTACAGATATTGTCTTATTTGGTCCTCACGATAAAGCAGGCAGAATTGGTATGGTCCTCACTTTCCATCTGAGAGTGTAGACGAGGTCTCAGGTGACATAGCTAGCTAGTAGGAAGCAGGGCTTGCACTTGACCCCACGTGTTCAGGAGTAGAGTCCAGCATTCCTTCTACTACGTGGCGGCTGTTGAAAAGCTGTACCAAGGAAGTCCTCATCACCCAGCGAAGTAGCCAAAGGAAAAGATAGGTGTGTGGATGAGAAAGAAGAAAGGGAAAAGGCAGAGGTTCGGGGGTATATGCTGTGTGATGAAAGTGTGGAGCCTTGAAGGGAGAGAGGAGGAGAGAGCACCCAGAGGGTAGGTTCCTGGGTGCCGCGGGTGAAAGGCCAGGGGAGGGCACTAGTGGTTTGGAAGAGGGATCAGCAGAGTCGAGTCTCAGGTTCCCTGCAGACTTGAGTCGTGGCAGAGCAGATCTGCCCTGTTCCTCTGAGGTCCTGTGGGTGAAGAGACTGCTTCAAGGAACAGACTCATAGTCGAGAACGTAGGTTCTGACTACACGGTTTAATCCAGGGTCTGCCATTTACTAGCAATGGGACTTTGGGTAGGTTTATCTTCTGTGCCTCAGTTTCCTCATCTACAAAACATAGATAATAATAGTACCGACCTCATAAAGTTATTGTGAAGTTTAAATGAGATAATCCCTGTGAAGCCCTTAGAACAATGCCTGATGCACAGTAAGCACAGAATACCTTTTTTAATCCATCCAGCTTGTCCCTGGCAGGTAGATGTAGCCAAGTGGAGAAGAGGTGGACCTATCCCAGAAAGTACACCTCCTGCCCATAGGTTACAGGTACTAGAGAGAGGGTGACATATAGTTACTCCCCTGAGCCCATGCCGTGAGCCTGTGCCGTCATGGTAACAGCAGACTGTGAGGTTCTCTTGTGTTTTGACCAAGCTTTCCCCCTCAAAGTGCTTCTGGGTGAGGTAAGGCCCTGTGATAAACAGATGTATTTATTCCTTGAAGAGCTGCAGCCTAGCAGGGACCTCTGAGGAACTAAGGGAACCGCATGTATAACACACGGATTGTTCTTTTTTTCTGTTTTGGTTTTGACAGGAAACAGCAAGAGATTGACTCCAAAGATGCTATTATTTTGCATCAGTTTGCAAGACCTAACAATGGTGTCCCCAGTTTATCTCCTTTCTGTTTGAAAATGGAAACTTATTTAAGGATGGCTGACTTACCCTATCAGGTACTTGGTGCAAATATGTTTTATCCTCGTGGCAGCAGTATTGGCTGGCAAGGCTGGGTGGTGGGTAATGGGGGCGGGGAGTACTTACTCTCACAGTGGGGAAGGGTTCCCTTTTGGTGCCAGAGGAAGTGGGTATGAAAGCAACAGTGCCCAGTTCTTAGTAGATGCTCAGGAAACTTAGTTCCAGTCTTTTGACTTTTATATCCAGTTTAATGAGTGATCTCATTTAATCCTGAAGGGTCTGGATTTTTCATAGGTTTCAGGCAGGGACCATGTTATTTTTCTCCTGACAAAAGAGTATTCTTTGGTTAATAGTGTGGATAGGCCTGCTGGACGGCTGTAAATAAAGGTGGGCCTGACATGGTTCTTTCCTTTAGGTTTCTATTTATTGGAAAAATTGTATTTCTCTCTCATGAATCTTGGGGGCAGAGGATCCAGCAGGCCACCAAGGAGATATTTGTAGATTTTGTGAGATTTCCCCCCGGAACTTTTCGCATTCTGTTTGGGTGACTGTCAGCGAAACAGTTGCTCATCTCAGCCTTAGAGAGGGAACTGAAGAATGAATGCATTGAAAATATACATTTTTTTCTGAGTAAGCCTGGAACTGTTTCACAAATTTGACAGGTTGTGTTTTCATTGTTGTTCAGTCATATTTTTAAAAAAATTTTCCCTTATGTTTTTCTTTTTCACTTAATTTCTAGCCATAGGCATTTAAAAAAAAAACAAGCTTTGATTTTGTTATTGTTTTTTAATTTTATGGTCAAAGCAGGTAGTCTTTGTGATATTAATTCCTTGGAATTAACTGACACTTTAGCTTAGTATATGGCTACTTGTTATAAATGTTGAGAATAAAGACATTCTCTGAGAGTAGAGCTCTTTTTATATACTTGTTTGAGCATGTTTAGTATATCATTTAGAACTGCTATATCTGTGTATTTTTTGTCTGCCTCCTCTAGCAGTTTCTGGAAGGACTGAGTTAAAATATTCAAGTATATTTTTTGATTTGTCTCTTTCTTGTCATCCTGTCTATTCCGCCTTTAGATAAGAGTATGTATGTATTCAAGGTTATATTGTTTAGGGCCATATGATATGAAAGATTACATCTTTTATTGTTTTATTTCCTTTTTCTGGTATATAGCACCTTTCTCTGTCCCTTATGAATTTTTTAACCTTGAGTTATATATTATCAGATATTCAGATTGATTCTCCAGCTTATTTGCCTGGAATATCTTTCTTCATCCTCTTTCTCTATTTTTTTTTTTTTTTTTTTGTATTTGTCTCTTGTAGGCAATGTATTAGTTATAACCAATTGGAGAGTCCTTAATTGGTGAGTTTAATCCATTTTTACTTGTAATGATTATTTTATTAGGACATATTTCTAACATCTTATTTAATATTTTTCTCCTCCCTCTACTTTTTTTTTTTAATTTCCTGCTGTCTAATAGATAATTTTTTTTCTTGTCGTTTAAAATCCTATTTTTGTTCTTATGGCAGTTGCTCTTAAGATCCAAATTCGTGTTTATTTATCCCTACTCACTTCTTATACATGTCAGAATCTGTGTTTGCCCTCTAATGATACAAGTCTGTTAGTAGGTTCATGTTAGTCTTGGGCTTCTTTCTTTTCAGGGCTCATTCCAGGTGTGTTGCTATTACCTCATGTTTTTATTCTGGAATTCTGGAAATCCTTTCTCTTTTCATAGTCCTTTTTTTGGCTAAGAAAACTTACCAAGTTATTTGACTAGCCTTATTTCCCATATGTCTTATCCTACAAGATTTATTTATGTTTTTCTATAAGTACTTCTTTGATGAATATTTTGAGTGAGCCTTTATGGGGCAAACCTTCAGTGAATTGGCATGCCTCAGAACATCTTTATTATGCTGCACTTTTGATACGTCTTTGTCCAAAGTTCTTTTCCTTCGGTGCCTTAAAAATATTACTCCATTGTCTTTTTGCATTGATGTTGCTGCTGATATGTCTGATGTTCATCTGGTTTTTTCTTTCTCTTTGGAAGTTTTTAGAATTTGCATTTATGCTCGACTCTTTTTTTTTTTTTTTTTAATATCTATTTATTTGGCTGCACCATGTCTTAATTATGGCAGATGAGATCTTTTAGTTGAGGCATGTGGGATCTAGTTTCCTGACTAGTGATTGAACCCCGGCCATCTGCACTGGGAACATGGAGTCTTAGCCACTGGACCACCAGGGAAATCCTTAATTTCAACATTCTTAACTATCATCATACTCTGACTTGGTGTGGATTTTTTTGTATTTTCTTTGGTCCTTTATAAATGCTTTTCATCTGAAGTCTTTAATCTCTTTTCAATTCTGAGAAACTATCTATGTCATTCACATATTTCTTTCTCTTTTTTATTTGTTTGTTTCCCCTTCTTCTTTCCTGTTCATGATTATCCTGGAATGTGGATCCTGGAATCTCTGTTTTAGTTTCTGTTTCTCTGAACCTATCCTTTATCCTTTATTCTTTTCCTCTTCCTCCTTGGATAATTCACTTCTCTAAGCTTCCATTGCATCCCTCTGTCCTCTTCTTGTAACCATCCTACTATTTATCTCATCTATTGTGTTCAACTGCGTTTTTCTTCTTACTATTTCCCCTTTGTTTGTATTACAATCCCTTCCTTTATCCCTTGGAGGATATTTCTTATGCTCATTAATTAAATTAAATTGGTATTTCCCAATCATTCTGCCTTACATTGTATATATTCAGTGTGCTGCCCTTCTCTTAGTTACTGTACCCCTTAGATGTCTAGTTAATTTGGTTTGAGATTTCCTCTTTCCAGGGATGTTACCTTCCCTGCCCAGGACTTTGTACTGGGAAAGGTCTAAAGCTTAAGATGCAGGCTGTGTGCCTCTGAAGGAATTTAAGTAAAGTAGGGAGGTGAGCCCCAGGCATCCCCACACCACTGTGATTCCTCTGGTTTGCTGCATTTCCTCCAGATGATCAAGGTTCAACTTTAAGCTCTTACAAAGTAGCAGCATTGGGAGGAGTGGTCTTCTTAGCAGCTGGGAGGTTAGAGAGGGAAGTCCCTCACCTAGCCAAGCTTTTGGTTGCCCTGCTAATGATATTACCCCTCCAAGTCCTACCTCCCAGTGGCCTGTGCTTTCTGAGCTGGTTTCTCTACAGAGAAGGCGTGTGGGGTGGCAGGGTGTGGCACTGATCTTCCTAAGGCAGGGCTGGGAGAGTTGTATGACATGCTCAGTTTGGTCACTGGTCCTCTGGGAATATGACACTGAAACTGGATTTCAGGCTGGGAGATCTGGGAGAGCAGAAGATGCTGGAAAAGATTGAAGGCAGGAGGAGAAGGGGACGACAGAGGATGAGATGGTTGGATGGCATTACCAAGTTGATGGTCATGAGTTTGAGCAAGCTCTGGGAGTTGGTGATGGACAGGGAAGCCTGGCATGCTGCAGTCCATAGGGTCGCAGAGTCGGACACAACTGAGCAACTGAACTGAAGGTGATCCAGGTCTTAGACTCACAGAGGGTCTTTGTGAGTGGAACTGGAATGCAAGGGGTAAGTGGACAGAGAGGCAGGGAAATTATTCAGGATTTTGAAAGCCAGCAATGGAGGATAAAATAGCAAAAGATCCCACAAGGCTTGAATCATTGTTCAGTTGGATTTGAAAGACCCTTGTTCAGCTCAGTGTGGACAGTCAGTGCTTGAAGGTATGTGTCACTGAGGGACTCACATTGGAGGGAGAGACTGCTCCCCAGCAGCCACTTGCCACTGGTCCCTCATCACCCCCCACCACATCACTGCATTTAGCTGTGACCACTTCTGGCATGAGGGCCTGAACCTGAGTTTTCTGCTCTGTGGCCTCTCCTGGCTTTCTAGATTTCCTGTGCCCCCCATCTTGGGGCATGGGCTTCGTTGCTCCATGGCGTGTGGGATCTTCCTGGATCGAATCTGTGTCCCTTGCATTGGCAGGAAGATTCTTAACCACTGGACCGCCAGGGAAGTCCTGCCCTTTCCTTACTTGCCTTCAAGCTGTCAAGCTCTAAGTGCTCTGCTGCTGCTAAGTCGCTTCAGTCGTGTCTGACTCTGTGTGACCCCATAGACAGCAGCCCACCAGGCTCCCCCATCCCTGGGATTCTCCAGGCAAGAACACTGGAGTGGGTTGCCATTTCCTTCTCCAGTGCATGAAAGTGAAAAGTGAAAGTGAAGTCGCTCAGCCATGTCCGACTCTGTGCGACCCCATGGACTGTAGCCCACCAGGTTCCTCTGTCCATGGGATTTCCCAGGTGAGAGTCCTGGAGTGGGGCGCCATCGCCTTCTCCGTCTAAGTGCTCTACCAGCAGCCTAACCCCCTCTGGTCGTGTTTCAGGCTTCTGCTTTTCGTTAGTATAACTGGAGCAGCTGGACACACGCCTTGCTCTGAAGCCTGGAGAAACCGTCAAGAGGGGGACTGCTTACCCCTTCTAAAATGATTATTTCCTGTTAAGTTATATTTTTTATGAAAGGAGTGATATTGGAGTGTTTCTTCTGTGAGGTCTCTATGGAAAATAAATGAAGTGGGTGTTCATTGGGGTAGGCAACAGGAAGATGGTTTTATGATTTAGAAAGGGATGCTCTGATCCCGTCTCGGGGGTGAGGGTGGGGATCCTTTGAGACCTTGTGCATCCTCAGTGAGGGTTTGTGTTGTTGCTGATGGTGCCTGGGAAGTACTATTTGGGCTCTCTGCTTGGAGGATCATTAGAGAGGTATTTTGTCATCAACCCAGGGAGCACTACCCTCTGCCCCTTCTTTGCCCTGTGCCTTTTAAAAAAAGATTAAAATGTCATGTTCCTAAGAGCATGACTTTATATTTGAAGCTTTTTTTATTTTTTAATCGAAATGAGACAGAGATAAATATTTGATGACCATTAGTAGGAACTCACAAGGGTTTTCTTAAAAAGCCTGATGTATTAGTTGCAGTTGTTAGCTTTTTAAAATAAGAATATAAATATTGGCAGATGAATTTTTAAAACTTCATTTTGTTATAATTATAGATTCATAGGAAGTTACCAAAAAGATGTAAGGAGGTCCTGCTGCTGCTGCTGCTAAGTCGCTTCAGTCGTGTCCAACTCTGTGCGACCGCATAGATGGAAGCCCACCAGGCTCCCCCATCCCTGGGCTTCTCCAGGCAAGAACACTGGAGTGGGTTGCCATTTCCTTCTCCAATGCATGAAAGTGAAAAGTGGAAGTAAAGTCGCTCCTGCAGATATGGTTATTTTTTTTTCAAAATGAAAACAGTTTACCATTTGTTTTTCTGATTACATTTGGAGGATATGGCCCTTATAAGAATTTTAACAGTTTCAACAAAGTGTCAGTGGAAAATGAAAATCGATGACATCTTACTAGCTGGAGATTATCATCACAAATACTTCTGAGCATCTTTCCATACTTGTTTTTAGACATACATACATAAAGGGCTAGAGAAGGCGATGGCACCCCACTCCAGTACTCTTGCCTGGAAAATCCCACGGATGGAGGAGCCTGGTAGGCTGCAGTCCATGGGGTCGCACAGAGTCAGACACGACTGAGCGACTTCACTTTCAATTTTCACTTTCATGCACTGGAGAAGGAAATGGCAACCCACTCCAGTGTTCTTGCCTGGAGAATCCCAGGGACGGGGGAGCCTGGTGGGTTGCCGTCTGTGCGGTCGCACAGAGTCTGACACGACTGAAGTGACTTAGCAGCAGCACATAAAGGGCTTCCCTAGTGGCTCAGATGGTTAAGAATCTGCCTGCAGTAAGGGAGACCTGAGTTTGATCTCTTGGTTGGGAAGAGCCCCTGGAGAAGGGAATTGCTGCCCACTTAAGTATTCTGGCTGGAGAATCCCATGGACAGAGAGCCTGGTGGGCTACAGTCCATGGGGTCACAAAGAGTTGGACACGACTGAGTGACATTCATATAAAGATACCTGCATCACTTGCCATAACTGATTGTATAAGAAGCATGTATTTCACCCAATCATTCTTTTTAAATTTGAGAAGGAAATGGCTCTTTTTGAAACTCTCTGCTCTGGTTCTTAGTCCTAACTTCTGACATTCTATTTGTTTGCTGGTTTTGTTTGTACACCACCCTTCTGCCCTATACCACCCCACCATCTTTTTGTTTTGGAAATTTTCGGAGCTACAGACCAGTTAAAAGAATAGTATGTGAACATCCATATGCCCTTCCCCTAGACTCACCAATTGTTAACATGTTGCCTTCTTCCCTTTACTTCTTTTTATGTATACCTTTATGAAAAAAATTTTTAATGCAACATTTGAACATAAGCTGTAAGAATCTCAACACTTCACCCCTCCATACTTTAGGATACATCTTCAAAACAGAAGGACATTCTTCTACAAAACTATAGTGTCCAGTTATAAAGGGAAGTACTCAGATTTTTCCTTTCTGTGTGGGGGAAACCAGTCCTTCCCTACTGTGTGTTTCTCCCCGTGAGTCTCCTTTGCGACTCACATGAAACACTTCATTTCTAACACTTCTGGTCAAACATGAGGCCCGCAGCAGTCAGTCCTCTCTGACACCAGCTGGACATTGTTATTCAGTCGCTCAGTTGTGTCTGACTCTTTGCGACTTTGCGACCCCATGGATTGCAACACGCGACACTTCCCTGTCCATCACCATCTTCTGGAGCTTGCTCAAACTCCTGCCCATTGAATTGGTGATGCCATCCAACTGTCTCATCCTCTGTCGACCCTGCCTTCAGCTGGACAACCTACACTTTAGTTCAGTCCTGACGCTACCCAGAGGCAGCATCAGATTCCCTGGGTTAAGTCCCACAAGACTGCCCCCCCTTGCGATGCTAGTCGCAAGCCCAGATTATCACCTGTGCTTCTGACTGTAGATCAGAGGTTCTAATGACCCCTCCTTAGGTTTAATTACTAGGCTAGAGCAGCTCACAGGACTCAGGGAAACACTTATGTTTACCAGCTTGCTGAAGGATTTGATAAAGGATACAGATGAACAGCTAAATGAAGAGGGACATGTGGGAGGGTCCTGAGTAAGAACGTCTGTTCTTGCTTATTTGGGAGTATCACCCTCCCAGTGTGGATGTGTTCACTGGCCTGGAGGCTCTTCAAGCCCCATACTTAGAGGGTTTTGTGGAGGCTTCCTCAAGTAGTGTGCACGTGTGTGCTAAGTCATTTCAGTCATGTCTGACTCTTTGTGACCCTGTGGCCCGTGTGACCCTATGACCCTGAGGCCCGTAGCCCATCAGGCTCCTCTGTCCGTGGGATTCTCCAAGCAAGAATACTGGAGTGGGTTGCCATGCCCTCCTCTAGGGGATCTTCCCGACCCAGGATTGAACCCCATCTCTTAACATCTCCTGCATTGGCAGGTGGGTTCTTTATCACTAGTGCCACCTGGGAAGTCCTCCTCAAGTATTTGTGACCAGTTAATAACTCTATGTCCAACCACTCTCTGCTCTCTGGAGGATGGAGGAGGAGGTTGAAAATGCTAAGCTTCTAATTGTGACTTGGTCTTTCTGGTGACCAGTTTATCCAGGAGCCCACTCAGAGTCACCTCCTCAGAACAAAAGGTTTTCCTCATGCTCTGAACACTTAGGAATTTATAAGGATTTTAGGAGCTCTGTGCTAGGAACCAAGGGCAGAGACTAATGCATTTATTTCTTATTCACAATAATGGATGCATGAATTTTTTTTCAACGTGTTATATAATCCATAAAAGGTGCTCAAATTTAGCTCAAATTTACCCAGTGGGGGACCTTTCAAGATGGTTCCAGAGGTGCTGTGAATGTAATGGATATAAATTTGACTGAAAAGTTGGGGGCACTGTGGCCAGTGTAGCACGTCAAAGTTCCAAGATTGGGATTTCTCTGAAGGTTGCAAGTTACCCATTTTGAAATGGGGATGGTGATGTTAATACTTCTGATAAAGGCACTCTGTCAAACACATTGTGTGCACTTTCTCATTTAATTTTAGCCACTGCTATTATCCTAATGGGCTTCCCAGGTGGCACTAGTGGTAAAGAACCCACCTACTAATGCAGGAGACATAAGAGACATGGGTTCGATTCCTGGGTTGGAAAGATCCCCTGGAGGAAGGCATGGCAACCCACTCTAGTATTCTTGTCTGGAGAATCCCATGGACAGAGGAGCCTGGTGAGCTACAGTCCATAGGGTTGCACAGAGTCGGACACTACTGAAGTGATTTAGCGTGGCATAGCATATTATCCCAATTATATATAGATGAATCCAGGGGGATTAAGGGAGACCAGGGAGGTCCAAGGTCACACAAATGAGGATTGAATGAGGGCACCAGAGTTTTAAACCCAAAGCCTATGCCTTTCACTGCTGTGCTAATAATGTAGCGTAAGTGTAGATGCATTCATCTCTCATCTAGGGCAGACTTGCAGGGGGAAACATCAGCTTGGCAAAGATAAAGAGGATTTATCTCTTTATCATTCTGAAAATTACTTTCAGAAACTATTGTTGGTGGGCCAGTCAGACTCCAGTTCAGTTCAGTCGCTCAGTCGTGTCCGACTCTTTGCGACCCCATGAATTGCAGTACGCCAGGCCTCCCTGTCCATCAACTCCCAGAGTTCACTCAAACTCATGTCCATCGAGTTAGTGATGCCATCCAGCCATCTCATCCTCGGTTGTCCCCTTCTCCTGCCCCCAATCCCTCCCAGCATCAGAGTCTTTTCCAATGAGTCAACTCTTCCCATGAGGTGGCCAAAGTATTGGAGTTTCAGCTTCAGCATCAGTCCTTCCAGTGAACACCCAGGACTGGTCTCTTTTAGGATGGACTGGTTGGATCTCCTTGCAGTCCAAGGGACTCTCAAGAGTCTTCTCCAATACCACAGTTCAGAAGCATCAATTCTTAGACTCCAATTGCCTAAATAAAAATAGACCAGGAGTTCTTTAATATGTTTAAGGAAGTTAAGGAATATTAAGTATTATTTAAAAATTATATAAATTTATTTTAAAAAGAATATAACATTCAGAAAAATTGAAATTCATGGAAAAAAGATTACTGTCATCTCACACGTAGTTTTGCTAGTTACTTTTGTGTTTCTTTTTTTTTTTTAATTTTATTTTTACTTTATTTTACTTTACAATACCGTATTGGTTTTGCCATACATTGACATGAATCCACCATGGGTGTATATTAGCTCCCAATCCTGAATCCCCCTCCCACTCCATATCATCTCCCTGGATCATCCCCGTGCACCAGCCCCAAGCATGTGTTTCTTTTTAAAAATATTTTTTGAATTCATCTAATCTTTAGATATTTTCATAGTATCTCTAAAATGTTGTCTCCTGCTTCCTGGAGTACGAAGTGGCAACGCGATCCAGTATTCTTGTTGGAAAATTCCATGGACAGAGAAGCCTGGTGGGCTGCAGTCCACGTGGTCACAAAGAGTCAGACACAGACTGAGCATGTGAACGCACACCCACACCCACACCCACACCCACACACACACACCCCGCCACGAGAAAGCATATGTCCAAGTCTTTGCATGGACATATGCTTTCTTTTCTTTTAGGTAAACACCTAGGAGTGAAATGATTGGATTGAGTGGCAGGTGTGTACTTAACCTTTTAAGAAATTAACAAATGGTTTCAAAATGGTTGTGCTATTTTACATTCTCATCAGCAATGTCTGAGAGTTCAGTTTCCTGCACAGGAACTAACATTGGGCTACTAGTCTATAGTATCCAAACTATTGACTTGTATGAAGTATGAGAAGTTTGTAATAATCTGATTAATTTAAGCTGTGTAGACCACTCAAAACTGGATTCAGATTTAAAAATCAACTTTGAGATTCACACAGTCCAAATTTATTGAGAAAAGCAATTGAATAAATAACAATCATTATCACAGAATCCGCTCCATCAGTGTAGTTAAGATCTTTTTATACAGGGATCGGAAGATGTTACCCTGTCATTCTCAATGCTTATAAAGTCTATGACTCCACCCCCACCTCCCACCAACCCCATTTTGGGATCAGAATCTCCCCTGAGACACCACAAACTTCTAGTATGGGTATGAATCAAAGGGAGGTTGTCAAATGTACAGATTTCTGGCCACCTTTCCCTGGATTCTGACTCAGTGATCTGGGTGTGGGCCTAGGAATCTGCACTTTCATAGGCACTGGAATTGAGTCTGTTGGGCACACTTTGTTGTATCCCACTGTTGTAATTTCTAGGGCCACTTGTTTGCAATATAGTGGTATTATGATAAGCATTTTCAAGTGTAAGGTACTGTTCTAAGTGAGGTTTCTGATCAGTAGCCCAATCAGTATATGCCTCCTTATGGTTTATTTTCAGTTTCTGCCTTTTTGGATTGTTCATACATTATAATTAGACTGACTCTGACCAGGATGAAGATCATTTCAGCTCTCACCTTCCTTTCTGCTCTCTTTTTTTTAAAAAAAAACAACAAACAAACCAGTAAACCAGAACATTAAGGGCTTCCCTGGTGGCTCAGATGGTAAAGAATCTGCCTGCAATGTGGGAGACCTGGGCTCAATCCCTGGGTTGGGAAGCTCCCCTGGAGAAGGACATGGCAACCCACTTCAGTATTCTGGCCTGGAGAATCACCAGGGACAGAGAACCCCGCAGGCTACAATCCATAGGGTCGCAAAGAGTCGGACGCAACTGAACGACTAAGCACACACAAGCCAGAACCCATGATAAAATGTATGGGAGTAAAGTAATATTTTCATGTGAGATAAACCTTTTTTTCCCCAGATTAACTGTTTATCCCCTTAAGAGTTTTTATGCTGATTTCATTCACTTGAATAGTGCAGTCACTATCAAATATACTGTTGGAATGTTTCTGTTAACCATACAGTGAAGTTTAAATAAAACTTTGCTTTTCTCTTTACAATTTACTCTGCTTAGAATTATTTTGGTGGAAAGCTCTCTGCTCAAGGGAAAATGCCTTGGATTGAATATAATCATGAAAAAGTTTCCGGGACAGAATTCATAATTGACTTTCTGGAAGAGAAACTTGGAGTGAATTTAAACAAAAACCTTGGTCCTCATGAAAGAGCCATCTCCAGGGCAGTGACTAAGATGGTGGAGGAGCATTTCTACTGGTGAGTCCCCCCAGGGGCCTGGGTGGGTGTCCAGGGCACGTCCCCATCATGTGAAGCAAGCCAGTTGTTTCACGTTTCAGCTCCCCCTCCCCCACTGCTGCGCCTTTCCCAAAGTGTTCTACATTCTGACCGACTTAGGGGTCAAAACTATGACTGTTAAGTCTCTAGGTATCTAGAGCAGAATTGACATTTTCTGCTGAGGCCCAGCTAGTACATATGTTAGGCTATTTGAACTACATTTGTCTGTGGCAACAACTTAATTCTGCGGTTTTAGCGCAAAAGCAGTCATAGGTGATAACACACACGAATAAGCATCACTGTGTTTAAATAAAACAACAAAAGCACTGACATTTGAATTTCGTTTAATATAGAATACTGTTCTTTTGATTTTTGTCCCCCTCAACCATTTACGAATATGAAAACTTCTTAGCCCATGGGCTATATAGCTAGCTCCTTACCCACAATCTAGGTCACTGAAATGAGGGAGATAGACTGGGCTTTTTACAAATACAAACTGCTGAATTAATGTTTCATCAGAGGAGGAGGGAACAGAAGACTAAGGCAGATAGAAGTCTCAGGTGAAATAAATTATGCAAGCTTTGGCAGAGTATTGTCAGTTTTCCCTGTATGACAAGAACTTCTCCATGATCCAGAAGTAAAACTTACTACTGTTTTCTGAGTACCTTTGCCTTGATTGGCTTACTCCTAGCTTGTACTTTGTCCTGATTGGCTGACTCCTAGCTTGTACTTGGCCCTGATTGGCTGACTCCTAGATTGTATTTTGCCCTGATTGGCTGACTTCCAGCCCGTATTTCCTGAGTTTGAAGCATTGCAGACCCTGTGTGAGTTAGGTGCCCCTGTTTTGCAGGTGGTATGCTGCTGTGACATTGCGTGAGGTAGGCAGACTTGGTTCTTCTTGCTTTACAATCTCATTGAAATGTGGGGTTTTTTTTTTTTCCATTTATCTTCTAGAGTTTTAGCCTTTCTGTACACTCCAATAGGTAATAAATATTTTTTCCCTGATTTCTGCACTTCATCTTGTTCTAAAGATTTAATAAAGAATTGCTAAGTCCACTTTTTTTGGCATTAATTGTTACTACTAGGTCATTACTCACTGAATAGCTTTCACCTCTTCCGCTGAGAGTTACATTCAATGTGGGGTTGACTGTAGAAAGTTCTTTGCCTTCACATTCCTGTTTCATACATTCAGCTCTTTCTAAATGGAAAACTTGTCTCTTGAATTTTGTGACCTTCTCCTTTTTTTCTTTTTCTTTTTCCGCTTTCAGTTCTTGCCCACTTTATTCCAGGACTGACCTGAAGCATCACTTTCTTCTCTTTCTCACTGCAGAGATGAAGGTGGTGGGAGGAAGGTGGGAGTCAGGCAGAGTGGAGGCAGGGCTGCAGATCAGTGTGGGAATGATCACAGGCTCAGTGTGGTCTGTTCCTTATAATACTTACGGAGAAATGCTGGCCCTTCCCTCTCAAAGAGTGCAGGGGTTGCAGGGTGGAACAAAATGCACGAGTGCAGGTGACACAGGGAAAAGCTCTTGGGGGACAGAGTCGTCTCACTTGCTCGCCTGGAGTTGCAGGTCCTGCTCCACAGTGATCAGGAAAATGAAGAACCAGTGTAGGGCCACCCAGGCTCTCTGTACCTTCCCCTGCTGAGCCGCCACCGCCCCCCACAAGTGCTAATTCATTTGATGGATGGGCCATTAATATGGAGAGCTAGCACTTTTTCAGCTGCCTGAAAAGCTGAAAGCCTTACAGTTAAGTTGGTACTTTTGCAACACTCTTTGATTTCTGTGTGTGCTATGTGTGCGTGCAGAAAATTTATATTTGGCTTAGAAAGACTTTGATCCAGCAAGATTTCCAAGTACCAGCTGTCACTGCTTCTTGCTCTGGGTATTAGTGATGTGTTATATATGTTTACTTCCTGATGGAAGTTCATCTTCTGTTCTTCCCTTCTCTTTTTCTACTTATGTGGTGAGGGGGCAGGGTGTGGTGTGGAGGGCTGGGAGGGAGCCTTAGGAGGTGGTACTCCACTGGGTGAGAATCTTAATTTTACAGATCACAAACCCCCAAGTGCTTGGGAAGTTGCAAAGGTCATATGTAGATTCTTCTCTTTTTTAATTAAAAAATAGTAACTTTAAATTAGTACTTTAAATTTTTTTAATTTTTTTGACTGTGCTGGGTCTTCGTTGCTGTGTGGGTTTTTCTCTGGTTGTTAGCGGGGGCCACTCTCTAGTTGCAGTGTGTGAGCTTCTCATTGTGGTGGCGTCTCTTGTTGCGGCACACGGGCTCTAGGTTGCAAGGGCTTCAGTAGTTGCAGCATGAAGGCTCAGTAGTTGCAGTTCCCAGGCTCCAGAGCATAGGCTCCATAGTTGCGGCACATGGGCTTAATTGCTCTGTGGCATGTGGGATCTTCCCGGATCAAGAATCAAACCTGTGTCTCCTGCACTGGCAGGTGGACTCTTTACCACTGAGCCACCAGGAAAGCTCTTAATTAGTATTTTTAAATGAAAATACAAATAGCTTACTTTTGGGGGTTAGCTACTGTTTCTCATTTGTGTCTCCTCAAGCGTTTATTTGAGAAATGAATAGTGAAGGTGGGAGGCCAAGTCTTGAATGAGATACAAATATCCAGTGACCTTTCAAAAAATAAAAAAATCCTAGTTCCTCCAGTTTCTTTTAGTCTTCAGTAGCAGAAGGAAAAACAAACTTTCTCTTTTTCTTTAAGTTTCCAAACCTTTAGCTAACTTCTTGCTTTGGGGAGATCCTGAACAGTCTTTCTTGAGAGCTCTAAATCCTAACACCCACTCCCTTTACCCGGCACAACCCATGGTAAGAAAGTCCATGCCTGTGGAAACTGAGGGCTGGCATAGGGAACTGACCACAGTATGCAGGAAAATATTACAAGTATGGGCTTTCCATGAGAGCTTGTTGAATTTTGACCACTGATGAGCTCTAAGGTTGTATTTATACTTACAGAAGTGTAAGAGGGAGAATTAATTATTTGACTCAATTGATTCAGTTATCTGGAGTTTTCAGAGATGTCTGTCTTGGTCTGAAACTTTAAAAATACTCTACTTAAGATATGATTTTTTGAAAAACAAAGACTCCTGTCATTATATAATGAAAACATTATCTAACATCATATAATTCTGAAGCTCTGAATTAGGTCTGTACAAAAAGCACACTCAACTATAAAGTGGTTTTTTCTTGCACTTGAAATCCATACAATTATATCCCACTTGCATTATAAATGCTATTATTGAAGACAGGTTTTTTATCCCCTTTATTTCACTGGATGCTAAAGTTAAATGCAGGGAAGCCAGAATAAAGCAAAGTCTGAGAGACTTGGGGTCAGATTACTGGAAAGAAATTGTTTTGATAACAGATGCTATAGTGGCTTCTAGGTGACATACTGTCCCCTTGTGGACACTACTGGGTGTCGTGTGTGTATGTGTGTGTGTGTGTGTGTGTGTGTGTGTGTGTGTGTGCGTTAGCAGCTCAGTTGTGTCCGACTCTTTGAGACCTCATGGACTGTAGCTGCCAGGTTCCACTGTTCATGGAATTCTCCAGGCAAGAGTACTGGAGTGGGTTGCCATTTCCTTCTCCAGGGGATCTTCCCAACCGAGGCAATGAACCTGGGTCTCCCATATTGCAGGCAGATTCTTTACCTTCTGAACCACCAGGAGTGTCTTAAGCTCTTCTAATCTCAATGGTGTTGGGTACCATTGTCAAACTCCCTATAGTCATAACAGTGTCACCCATAAAAATATGGATGTTACAAAAGAAGATTCAAATCACTTCTAGGTTGGCTATAATTAATTTTTTTTTGATGTGGACTATTTTTAAAAGTCTTTATTGAATTTTTTCAATATTGTTTCTGTTTTATGTTTTGTCCGCCCCCCACCTCCCCGCCCGCCCAAGTTAGTTCCCTGACCAGTGATCAAATCTGCACCTCCTGAATTGGAAGGTAAAGTTTTAACCAATGGACCGCCAAGGAAGTCCCATTTTTAAAAAATTTTGAGTTTGGCTTTTGGTGAGTGGGAGAGATGGGATGCTTTAATAAAAGGACTTACCCGAGATTTTCTCTAAAAGCCAGGAGACTCTCTCTCCTTGATTACAACTCGATTGAAGTGGTCCCCCCTCCTTTCTTTTTTGTATCCCTCCCATCAGTTTTAGATGTAGTGAGGGCCCCGTTCAGAGAGGCATTTCTAATGCTGTGAAAGGTGGTGAAATTGCAGAAGCATATCATAGAGCATCTAGAGTACAAGTGAAAGGTGGCAAGGAGGTAGTAGCATGACCAGGGAAAGGGCGTTCTCATGGCAGGAAAGGCCACATGCTGAGATTCATTCAGCAAACAGTAGGTTTGCAGTTTCTTCCATACGTGCTAATAGTCATTTCGGCCACAGCCCAGGCTTCATGGGAGCTTATAATGAGAGATGTCTTTATTAAAGCATCAGAGATCTACTTTTCTTTCCTTCCTAGCTCCTTTAAAAATGTTTCAGCAGGGTTTACTCTTCAGTTCTAAGATCATCAATAGTGGGGGGAAGAAACCTCTTTGACGTCATTTTGTAGGAAAGACCAGATATATCCGTTGTGATGTATAAAACAAAATGAGTATCAACTTCCTGACAGAGGCTCTCAGAGGGAGAAATTACTTTAATTGCTCAGCCTGGTCCAGTTTCCAGATTGGCCCTCCCCATCTTCTCTGGTTTATAACTCACAGTTCCCTGAGTAGTGGCCTCTTCCCAGCAGAGAGTGAAGAGGCAGATCCCAGAAGGAGGATGGGGGCAGCCCTTCTCCCTCAGTCTCCACAGGCTTTGTCAGCCTTTAGAAACACCAGCAGCAGCTGGCTCAGAACTTTTCATTCACTCAGCAGTTCTTCCTTTCAGCAGAGTTCCAGGATGAATGACCCCTAGGGGCTGGATGTCAGGGAAGACAAGGTGCCCGTCCTCAGCTGGCTCACGGGGGAGGGCGCCATCCAGCCTGCATAGCCAGGCAGCGCTGGGGATGAGTCTGAAGAGCACCTGCTGGAGCGATGCGATGCAAGCTTCCGGAGGAGATGATGTCAGACAGGATCTAGGGCCAGTCAGAGTGGTGGGGGAAGGGATCGGCTGAGAGGGTAAGATGAGGGTGTCAGGCGGAGCGGGCAGCAGTCTGCAAAAGCTTAGAGGCAAGAAGGAGGCAGTCGGGGAGGCATGTATAATTCTGTGGGGAAGCAGTGCCATTTTGGGGTCAGGCTGTGGCGGGCGGGGGGTTGGGATGAGGTGCCAGGTGAAGCAGCTATGGGGAGCAAATGCATGACTCCGAGAAGCAGTGTGATACCATGGGATTTGTGTTTTAGGAAGCTTTTTGTGGCTGACTAGAGAAAAAGGGATTTCTAGAAGTCCTTAAGGGGGAGTCCTTAAGGTCTCTCCGTTGGGAGACCTGTGCGGAGGCCACCGTCCTCAGGGTTGGGCAGTGATGCAGCCTGAATGATAGTGTCAGTCGAATTGGTGACAAAGCCGCACGGTGACTGGCTGTCAGGAGGGAGGGGTGGGGAGCGGTGAAGAGGACCTCCCGGGGTTCCTTCTGGTTTCGGTGCAGAGTGGCAGTTTTGCGAGGAAGAAAGAGGATGAATCCAGCTTTGGAAATGTTGGTTTGAGTGCCTGAGGCTCCCTCAGTGTATCTGCGGATCTCAGGACAGAGGTCTCGTGGGCTGTGATATGGAGTTGGGAGTCCTCACTTTGAAATCATGAATGTGAAACATAGATCACCCCACGAATGAGGTGTAAGAAGGTAGAAGGGATAAAGATAAAAGTCTTGGCAATATGTAAGAAGTGAGAGGAAAGTGGTAGAGATGTAAGCCAAGAGAGAATTCTAAGAAAGAGGCTGATAGTGTTGGATGCTGCAAGAGTTCAAGGAAGATAAAGATGAAAAGAAAATGTATTTGAACTTTGCAGTAAGAAGGGATTGTTGACTTGGACGAGAGTGGTTTCGGTGGAGTGGTGGATACGGAAGTCCCTTTCACGTGGAGATGCGCAGGAATCTTTCATGTGGGAGGGTGTGGACTTGTGGTTGTCAGGATATAGCAGCATGTGTGAGGGATGTCTTTGATCTGTAGAAATTAACTTAGGGACCGTTGAAGCGTGCATTTTCATTGACATTGCATTTTATACCCACTTCACAGGACTTGGCCATAGAAGAGCCTGCCTGGCCCTCATTTGCTTCTCTTCCCCAGTACTGGTCTATAGTTTTGGGCACAGGGAGTGAAAGAGAGGAAGGAAAACGAGAGCAGGGTGGGGAAGAGAAGGAAAGAAAGCCAGTGTCTGAGGTTACTTTCAGCTGCCACATTCTGAATCAACCCAGTGTTTCTCCTGTGCCCTGCGTCTAACCTGCTAATGCAGATGGAGAGCCTTACACCATAGCCTGGGGCTGGGGATGGTGTGTGTTTCTCTTCCCAGCTCAGCTGTGTGGCCCAGACAACAGCCGCCTCGTCTGTCCCTACGGCTCCTCTAACTCATTAGTCTTCTGAGACTCTCTTCCCACTGCTGCACCCTCATCTTCTGCACACGCCCTGATTTCCTGCTCTTAGAGGAGACCGAGTTCATGGGGTGGAAACTTGGAACCTCCTTGCAGCCCCTTACTTCTCCATCTCACAGCGAGTGGTGTCCCTACTTCTCTCCATGCTGGCCCTTCCAGCCTGGCCCTCTAGTCTTCTCCCTTGCCTTTGAACTAGGCTTCCCCCAAACCACTCCTTATCCTAGAAACTTTCTTAGGCAACCTCAGTTCCTCTTGCATCTTTGAAACTGCCACTGCCATGCCCCTGCCCGTAGAACCTAAACCTTCTGGATCCTCCCTTGCAGATTTTATGGAACTTTCACATGCAACAGGTTAACTCATCTTTCATCACCTAAATCTGTCTACTTCGTGTGTGCCGGGACTGGTTACCATCCACTGCAACCATCAGCCTGGGAAATCGCATTCTCTATCTTTTCTCTATTTCCGGTCCTTTCCTCACCTTGCCACACATCTGATTATGTGTCTCATCTGCTTAAAACCTTTTGGTGGTTAAACTTGGCTTTCATAATAAGTTTTAGTCCCTTTGTAGCAGGCGCATCTTGACCCAGTCCTTGCCCATCCTGGCTTCAGCGCTTCCAGGCTCCCTCAGGCATCCCAGGCCCCACCTACCCCTCCTGAAGTTCTTGCCATTCGTGGAGCAGCTGGGACTCTTCATGCACACGCCTCTGCCCCTGCTCTACCTGGTGAACTGCTGCTCATTCTTCTAGATCAGTTGTGCTTGTGATCAAACTCATGTGATTTGCCTACAAAGAATGAATTCTTTTTCACACCAATCTGTTTTAGAGCCACCCCAATCCTCATTTTTACACTTTAGATGCTTCCTGGATGGTATTATTACCTGGTCATGCCTAACTTAGGGTAATTTAGTTTTATTTTCAGATCACTGACTTCCAGAATAATCAAGGATGGAATTGACCTTTTTACTGTGAATTTAGGTCTAGCATAGTTATTACTAGAATCAAAGTGCTGATTAGTGGAATATGAAAAGTGACACCCTAATTATTGCAGGTATAAAAAAGAACAACAACTAGAAAAGCATTTTATTTGCACATTTATTAAAAAAACATGTGAGAATAAATGAAATCTTTTATATCAGAAGTTTTATTGACTCGCAACATATTAATTAGTTACCATTGCAGTGTACTTTTTCCTCTTTTCAGTCAAAATTTCTTGCCTCCTCAATACTTTGAGACCCTTACTAAAAGAGGTGCACAAATCTTTCTAACGAGATTTGTAAGCACCTTTTAAAAAGCTATTAAAAAAGAGTTATAGTTGTGGAATAGAGTATGTTTAAATTGGTTATGAGATGTTTCAGTGAAAATCAGGAAGACTAAAAATTAGAGAAATCTGTTTTTTCCTCCTTATTTTTATGCTTTAAAGAATAGAACTGTATAAAATAATCAAAATATCAGGATCTTATTTTCTGCTTTTGTTTCTTTTTCTTGAGATAGAAAGTAGCTACAGTTAGCCATCATCGCTTGTGTTCTCTTTGTAAAAAGTATTTTCACTCCTCTGATGTCTTCCAAGTGACCATGACTGCTGTATCAACCAGCAGCGGGAGAGGACTCCAGTGCAGCTTTTATTGCTCACTGTGAGGAAGAGCTAAAATATCTTCTGTCTCTACGCCCACAGCTATGTTTTTCTTAGCCTCCAGTAGGAAAACCTTTTAATTTCTATCTACCAACACTATGAACCATAAAAACAGTCTGGCGATCACCCCAGCTCCAGAGAACAAAATCAGCAAAGGCCTGAGTATTGCAGCCAGCACACCACACGAGCAGCTGTTAACCGCTTAGCAGGCCACACAGATCACACAGGAGCTTCTGGACTTTTTGCCACAACCATCACCTAGTTGGGAAGAATGATCCAGCCAAGTTCCTTTGGTATTTCTATTCACTCTAGGGTCCAGGAGAACAAACTGCAGCAGAGAGCTGCCTTTCTGGAGAATGAATCATTTGTATACTATTTATAATTTATATAGTTCATAGTAAACATGGACAGCTACAACTGTTCCATGAAAGTGAAAGTGTTAGTTGCTCAGTTGTGTCTGACTTTGTTTTGCAACCCCACGGACTGTAGCCCACCATCCTTCTCTGTCCAAGGAATTCTCCAGGCAAGAATACTGGAGTGGGTAGCCATTCCCTTCTCCAGGGGATCTTCCCAACCCAGAATTGAACCTGGGTCTCCTGCATCGCAGGCAGATTGTTTACCATCTGAGCCACCAGAGATTCTCTCAAAAATTTCTTTTTGGAAAAAAAATGCTTTTATATCAGGAAGTGTAAAATGTATATACAAAGTGTATAAAACAAAAAAATGTTCAGCTTAAATAATCAACATAGAGCATAAAAAAGAATGAAATAATGCCATTCGCAGGAACATGGATGGACCTAGAGGTTATCATACTAAGTAAAGTAAGCCAGACAAAGACAAGTATCATATGATATTGTTTATATGTGAAATCTAAAATAATGATACAAATGAATTTATTTACAAAGCAGAAATGGACTCACAAACGTAGAAAACAAACTTATGATTACCATAGTCAGGGAGGGGGACAAATTAGGAGTTTGGGATAAAAATATATATACTACTATATGTAAAATAGATAATCAACAAGGACCTACTATATAGCACAGGGAATTATATTCAGTGTCTCATAATTACCTATAATGGAAGAGAATGTAAAAGAGAATATAAATATGTGTGTATATATATGTGTGTGTCTTGAATCACTTTGCTGTACACCTGAAACTTGCACAATATTGTAAATCAACTATATTTCAATAAAAATTAAAGACACAGAACACAGGCTTGTATAACCATCACTTTGATCAAAAAAGAATGAAACCAGCACCCCAGTCACTGCCACCTCCTTCCCATTGCCACCCTCTTCCAACCCACCCACATAGGTACTCACTGTCCTGCCTAAAACCCTTTTAAAGTGGATTTCTACTTGTTTTCTGTGGGGCTGCCTGAGAGAGAGAAGCACGGCCTTGTGGGGTGGAGGGTCTCCGGGCAGGTTCAGAGGAGGCTTGGTGGATGGCAGTGTGGCAAGCTATCTGACCCTAAGTCCAGGCATAGGCTTGAGCCTATTGTAATATCTGCCATTCAGACTACTCTTTGTAAAAGCTGCAGTGATTCAGTCCTCTAGCATGTGCTGAATTCCCAACCCCTCACTGGAAATTGACTCTGTGGACCTGCTATGTATCTAACGCACAGTAGTAACTTCTTTCCACGCAATTCCAGGACCTTAGCTTATTGCCAGTGGGTGGACAATCTCAATGAGACCCGGAAGATGCTCTCTCTTAGTGGTGGCGGTCCCTTCAGTAACCTGCTGAGGTGGGTCGTGTGCCACATAACGAAAGGAATCGTGAAACGCGAGATGCATGGCCACGGCATTGGCCGCTTCTCCGAGGAGGAGATTTACATGCTGATGGAGAAGGACATGCGGTCTTTAGCAGGGCTTCTGGGTAACGTACCACACCTTCTATTCTGTATTTTCTATCCTTACGTTTTGCATGATCAGTAAAGCACTGCTAGTTTACTGCTTTAAAGCTTTATTTTGGTTGATTTCTTTGCTTCTACATGTAGGTTGCAGTCCCGCCTTTTAACCGAGTCCCCCCTAATTTTCAGGAACATGTGTCTCTCTTCTGAATCACTAGAGGGTGAGTGTTTCTAGTGTGGTGACGCTCCCGGGTGAAGAGAACATAGAACGTGGCTTAGTGTTACTAACTGGCTGTAAGTGATGGTATTTCTGAATGTGTTGTGAGCCAAGGAGGAATTTGAGCAAGGAAGCGCTTCTATTTATAAATGGGTCAGGGTGAAAGGCTATTTATAGACACGCCTGCTCAGAAGATTCGACTGGGTACTGTTGACCTCCAGCTAAGAGAGATGCCAACCCAGCCCGAGTGAATGAGAAAATTTGACATTTTCTCACGTCTTTCATTTCTCTTTGTAATCTGAGTCCTCTTCTTACTAGCATGTTTGAGCTCTTCTGATTTTGTATTTACTGCACCCAGTGGGTCTAACTGCACTTGGAAGCCTCTCAAAGAGAAGCACCGAGGGGCCTGTCTCCATGGGTGCATGACGATGCTCAGTCGAGTGACCCCCCCTTTGCTCACCTGGTTGGCTGGTGGCTGGGCCGATGTGACATTGTCGTGAGTGAAGCTTGAGCCTTAGCTCTGACAGTTCACAAATGGATCATTTGAATTCAGCTTCGACGAGTGAAATAATGGCCTCTCCTGGGAACAGCTCGTGTATATGGAACCAAGGTCTTAGGACCTAGTCCTTCAGAGCTGCCGATTTTGTCCAGCGACTGGTTTTCCTTGGTCCCCTCTTGGTACCCTCATCTCTGTTCTGGAGCACATTAAGTACCTCCTCCAGGAAGTGGAGTTTCGGATTTGTTTTGTTCAAACCTACCAGGTACCCAGGAACTGGGGGGCTGTTCTGTCACCCATGCAGAGTGACCCACTCTGACTAGCTCCTTCCTACTCCTCGCTGCAGATGCTTACTGGACCTGGAGTCCTCCCTAGAACCTGCAGAGGGAGATCCCAGCAGCACACCCAGCTCTTGGCCAGCTTTGTTGTGGGGGCAACAGCAAGGGTGGGTGGGCCTTGATGTGCTGGGTTCCTGCTCTACACAGACACTCCAAAGCCCCGCCTGGCTTGGAGGTCGATGCTGTCTGGGCCTGCTGGTGCCTTGTCTCTGTGGGCCCAGGTGGGCCTGCGTGATGTAGGTATGAGTGGAATTTGCCTCCAGCTTGTCTCGTTGCTTTGGAAACTTACTGCTGGACTCTGGGCCACAGAGAAGCCAGTGCGGAGAGGACCATTTCTTCTCAGCAGCGGCTCCATCTGCTCCTGGCTTCTTCCCCAGTTTTCACTGCACAGAGCCCCACAAAGCCAGGAGTTGAGCTTCCAAAGTGAAGATAGTTCATCTCTAATGGTTTCACAGTTCTTGTTCCTCAACCAGAGTGGGGTGATCATCTCCCTTCTAGAACATTTTTGGTTGGGGAACTTGGAATCAGGGTGATGATAGTCACAGTGAGGATAACACGAGTGTCTCTCCCATGTTTGATTTCTCCCCACTGCTGGTGAGATGGGAGGCAGTTGCATCACTGATTGCTAGGCTGGGTCCCTGGCAAGTATCACAAGTGATCACAAGTATCACTCAGTATCACTGAGTCCAGATGAGTTTCTAGGATGAGAAACTGAGTGGGTTATTTGAAAAGCTAAAGTTTGCTAGAGTTCTATTCTGAATGGGGGTCCAGGGAGCAGTCTGGTTTTGAATTCTATCGTAAGAGAAGCACATTTTCTGTGTCTAGGGAAGAAGAGGCTCTCTGGCTGAGCATCATAATTTTCTTATTAAATGAGGCAGAAAGCATCTACTTTTCCCTTCACCCAGGATATAGCTTACTTATAATATCCAGCTGTTTTATGATGTTGCTCTTGGAGGCTGAGGGCAGCATGGACTATGGAGTCTCATCATTGAAGTCAGTTTCCTGGGCTTTGTGAGTTGAAGTCATACCGTCCTTAGGAGGCTGGCTTCCAACAAGGAGATGTGTTAAAACTCCAAGCTGAAGTGCACAAGTACTTGAGGAGAAAAGGTCTTTTTCTTTTTTAGGAGCTGCTATTGAAAGAGTCCTGCTTCCCTGCTGGCTCAGTAGTAAAGAATGTGCCTGCCAATGCAGAAGCTGCAAGTTCGATCCCTGGTTCAGAAAAATCCCCTGGAGAAGGAGATGGCTAGCCACTCCAGTCATTTTTGCCTGGGAAATCCCGTGGACAGAGGAGCCTGGCTGACTACAGTCCATGGCATTGTGAAAGAGGCAGACAGGACTTAGCGACTAAACAATAACAACAACAATGGAAAGAGCCAAATAATAAAGTGGAATTTGTTAATGAAAGTGAGAAAAACAAGCTGGTTTCCAGCCAACTATACTAGACTAAAGTGAAAGTGAAATGCACGTTTCCCTGTTGGTCCAAGGCTTTATTGATTCATGAAAATGGCTCGGGGCATCTTTATTTTTCAGAGTCCTTGTTGCCATTGGGTTGGCACATGTCAAAAAGTCAGATCTATTGGCTATTTTAATAAACATCAGTGTGTAATCTTGGCTATTTAATAAAGAGTAATGGGATGTAAAGTAGTTCTTCTTTCAAAGGAAGCAAAATGAGTCACTTGTCGTGGGTATGCTTCATGTCACTCTTACCAGCATGTAGAGTTACAGTGTGGTATAGTTTTTCAGAATGATTGTATTTTGCTGTTGAACTAAAAAATAAAATCATTTAAAATTTATTTTCAATTTGTAAATAACTTTGTTTTTCAAATATATAGATATTCAACTGATCACTTAGTTCTTAGATAAATAATATGTGAAAGTTGCTCAGTCATGTCCGACTCTTTGCTACCCCATGGACTGTGGTCTGTGGAATTCTTCAGGCCAGAATACTGGAGTGGGTAGCCTTTCCCTTCTCCAGGGGATCTTCCCAACCCAGGGATCAAACCCAAGTCTCCCGCATTGCAGGTGGATTCTTTACCCGCTGAGCCACAAGGGAAGCCCAAGAATACTGGAGTAGGTAGCCTATCCCTTCTCTGGCAGATCTTCCCGTCCCAGGAATCAAACCGGGGTCTCCTGCATTGCAGGTGAATTCTTTACCAACTGAGCTATCAGGGAAGCCCATAAATAATATGTAGAAGATTAATAATATATAGGCTTTGTGACTAGTAATAGAAAAATCTCTAACTCATTTTTAACCTGAAATACCTTTGGGGTCCCATCTGTCCAGACTGAAAAGGCTTGCTATGGAGCAGAAGTGGTGATCCAGTATATTAATTTTGTATCCTGCAGCTTCACCGAATTTATTGATGAGCTCTAGCAGGAGAAGGCATTGGCAACCCACTCCAGTACTCTTGCCTGGAAACTCCCATGGACAGAGGAGCCTGGTAGGCTGCAGTCCATGGGGTCGCTGAGTCAGACATGACTTCACTTTCACTTTCACTTTTCACTTTCATGCATTGGAGAAGGAAATGGCAACCCACTCCAGTGTTCTTGCCTGGAGAATCCCAGGGATGGCAGAGCCCAATGGGCTGCCGTCTGTGGGGTCGCACAGAGTCGGACACGACTGAAGCGACTGAGCAGCAGCAGCAGCAGCAGCAGCAGCAGGAGAAGGCATTGGCAACCCACTCCAGTACTCTTGCCTGGAAAATCCTGTGGACGGAGGAGCTAGTAGGCTGTAGTCCATGGGGTCGCTAAGAGTCGGACACGGCTGAGCAACTTCACTTTCACTTTTCACTTTCATGCATTGGAGAAGGAAATGGCAACCCACTCCAGTATTCTTGCCTGGAGAATCCCAGGAACAGAGGAGCCTGGTGGGCTGCTGTCTATGGGGTCGCACAGAGTCGGGCACGACTGAAGCGACTTTGCAGCAGCAGCAGTTTTCTGGTGGCATCTCTAGGATTTTCCACATATAGTATCATGTCATCTGCAGAGAGTGACAGTTTTACTTCTTCCCTTCCAGTTTGGATTCCTTTTATTTCCTTTTCTTCTTTGATTGCTGTGGCTAGGACTTCCAATACTCTGTTGAGTAAAAATGGTAAGAGTGGTCATCCTTGCCTTTTTCCTGATCTTAGGGGAAATGTTTTCAGCTTTTCACTGTTGTGTGTGATGTTAGCAATGCATTTGTCACATATGGACTTTATTATAAGAAAATTGGTCTTAGAGTATTGGGACTGCAGAGCAGGAAGCTGGGCTGGGTAAGAGATTGGGGTGGGAATCTTGTAGCTGCTGTACAAGAACTTCCCTCTTTGGGGAATGTGGCTTAGGTTGTTGCCAGACTGCAGTTTTATATAGTCCTTGTCTTGGGGTTCTCAAGCGCCTGATTGCAATATGAAGCCTTTGGAAAGCAGTTTTTGTCAGGTGGACCGGAACTAAGGAAAGGTGAAGCGGTAGCTCCTCGTGTGTGGGCGTTGGGGTGGATGAAGCTGGGCCGAGTTTCTTCTCATGTCTCTGGCTGCCCCTCAAGTTCAGGCTGGGGAAACAGTCTGCAGGATGGGGGTGTAGGTGGTAGTTCATACTGTTATGAAGGGGTCTTCAGGGAGCCATGCATTTATCTGATCATAATGAAACAGCATAGATGACTGAACTCTAGTGTTTCTTTACTTTTGATTGGACCTTCATAGACCCTGCATAGTGACACACCACTTATAGGAAAAGCAAATGAATAGTTGGCAAATAGAGTTGGTTTGGGAGACATAATCATATAGGGGATAGAATAATAAGAATGCAACTTCAGTTATGAGGCTCAGCTGGGCACTGTTGGTGGGCAATAGATACCTGCTGGATGAATGGAGAAAACTGAATGAATGTTTGGAGACGTTTAGCAGCCAGCCAATGAGGCACTCCAGGATCTGTGGATCTGAGGGTACTTTCTGAGCAAAATTTGAAATTTGTGAATGCTTTTAAGAGGCAGGATCAGAAATAAGCCTGGGCTCTCTAGGTGGAAACTGAAAAATCCTATGAAAGAATGTTCTTTTTAGCCACGGCTGGAGACCTTAGGTGGGAGAGTGTACTTGGAATGATTAGAATGCAGACAGAAGGGTAATGCCTTTGACTCAGGACTGTATGAGTCTGACTGTAGGAGCGTAGCTGCCTTCGGCTCTTTGTAAGGGACTGTGAATGAGTTGGGGATATTTATTGATTAATTTTCGGCTGCGCTGGGTTTTCCTTGCTGTGCATGGGCTTTCTCTAGTTGTGGCAAGTGGGAGCTACTCTTCATTGCAATGCACGGGCATCTCACAGCAGTGGCTTCTCTTGTGGGGCACAGGCTCTAGAGTACAGGGTCTTCCATAATTGTGGTGCAGAAGCTTAGTTGCTCCTCAGTGTGTGGAATCTTCCTTCACTGGCAGGAGGATTCTTAACTGCTGAGCCCCCAGGGAAACCGGATCCGCCTGATTTCCTTATCTGCAGTTCAACCAAGCCTGGATCCGATCCTGGATCCGCCTGGATTTCCGCATCTGCAGTTCAACCAAGGACTATGTTTAGGATATGTGATTGGCTAAATCTGTGGATGTGGAACCTGTGGATATGGAGGGCTGACTAAGGGACTTACTTGAGCATTTGCGGATTTTGGTATATGTGGGAATCCTGGAGCTGATATCCTAAGGGATGACTGTAATTACTAGATAATTAAGCCTTTTAGGGTTTTTCCTAAAAAAAAAAAAAAATGAGAATTTTTATCTATAAAGAGAATTATAATGCTGAAACACTGATTATGATTATTAATAGTATGGGTTTTTGTTTGATATGGTAACAGGAAGCTTAAGTTCCTAGGCACTCACCACTCTCTTTTTCTTCATTCTTATCTGTCCCCTTATATTGTCAGCTTTCCCTTCTCTTAGGGCAGCTGAAGGTTTAACCATGACAGAACACGTATAAATTGGTTTATCCTTAGGTGGCTACTTATGGATCGTTTGTAAGTAATTTGCATTTTTCTCCGGAAAGAATGATGCATTTCATCAGTTCTCTTTGATCACAGGCATACCCACCGAAATTGTTATTACTGCAAAGGGTGCTCTAAAGAGCTGAGCAGAGAGCTGTAATGTCAGGAGACTGAGGATTGTGGTTTGCAAGAGAGCTCAGAACATTTAAAGGTGTTTTTTTTTTTTTTTTTCAAGGATGCAAACTTAAGTGACAGCAAGGATAAAATCAACACTCAACTCATAATTTGCTTCTACATAAAAAGTTGAATTAAATCTAAATTAAGTGAGAAGGTCAAAAGAGAGCATTTCAAGATTTTTAAACAACTAAAGACTAACAGGAAAACTACCTGAACGTTATTTTTGTATCAATTATGCACTGGCTGCTATCCTAGGCTCTTGGGAAACAAAGATGAATAATAATGGTATAATGGTGTCCACTTGCAGGAAGCTTATAGTATATTGGAGCTCATGTTTCTAGGCTGACAATATCCTAGGATGTGAAAAATTGCCCCATGTGATCTTAGAATTATGATTGTAATTTTTCCGAAATGAGGAGGCTAGGAAAAATGTCAGAAGATGGAGATAGGAAATCATCCTTGCTTCCAAAATGGGGAGAGAGAAAGTAGATTCTCATAACGAAATAAAACACTAGAATGAATTATTGAATAGATGACTGGTTTTCTTGAAGGACTATTATTGGTTCATTGCAAATGTCATATCAAAAAATGATTGCAGTCATCCCGCTGTGTCCACTGGGAATTGGTTCTGGGACCTGCTGTTAATACCAAAATCTGCGGATACTCAAGCCCCATTGTTGGGTCTTTGTATCTGTGGGTTTCCCATCAGCAAATTCAAACAGCCTCAGATCATATATGTGAGCAGTGTATTTATTGAAAAAAAAATCTGCATACAAGTGGACCTGCAGCAGTTAAAATTTATGTTGTTCAGGATCAGCTGTTTATTTTCTTGACTTGCTGGGCCTACTGATTGGATAGATAATCTCTTGATTTCTTCAAACCATTGGAGACCATCTCTCATGATATGCTTGTGGAAGATGGCTCATTTCCAAAGGTGGCTTCATGGATGCCTATGGTACCACGAAGGTTTCTTGAGTGGTTTGTTGTCGGGGAGAGGGATCCCTTGATGGTTGGACTCTTTCTACTCTTTCTTCACTTAGATCAGCTCCTCTGTTACCTCTCTGTGTATTGGGAATCTGTTTCATTTTGTTTGATAGAGAACTTCCCTTACCAAAGAAAAATGTTAGAAACCCCTGGATTAATTGGTGGTGGATATGTGCTTGGCTGAGTATCTGTGTCCTCACAGTACCCATTAATGGACTGGTATCCCCTGAATCTCCAGGGACGCTGCTCTTGTCTTTTCTCAGAGATCTATTGACAACCTCAAAGACAAGTTTAATGGTTTTTAAATGACTCCAGGTGGAACGATAGCTAAAAATTGGATGGAAAAATCAGGAATCAAAGCTGTCAACCATAACAAGAAGAAAGCCAGTAGGGATAAATGTCAAATTCTATACTTAGGACCTTAAATTGAATTGCACTAATACAGGGTGGGGAGAGATGTATGAAAAAAGATATGAGGGTTTTAGTTGACTTCAATCTCAATATGCCACCAACATGATGGACTCCCAAAGAAGCTCATAAAAATGTAGCCGGTTTAAACAAAGCGTAATGTCTTGGATTAAGTTGTTTCCTCAAGGAAGCCTTTCTTGAACTTTTTCCCAGACTGTGTCAGGAGGACCTGGTCCCTGCTCCCAGGCCCCTGGTACTTTCTCCCCAAGAGTACTTCTGGTACTGTCTCTGAATGGTAGGCTTGACTGTCTCCTCAGCTGGACTGGGTGCCAGGCCTGGTGGGTAAGTTTCTGTCTCTAGAGCCCGAACAAGCCCCTGGCACATATGAGGCTTTCAGCAAGTGTTTGTTGAACAAAGAATGCAATACTCAGTTCTGAGGTCCATCTTTTAAAAAGAAAATGTGGCCAAACCTGGGTGCATCCAGAGAAGGGTGATTAGGAAGGTGGTTAGTCTCAAGATAATTTCCTGTGAGGAAGACAGTGGGCATAGATAGTCTGGAGAAGTGCAGATATAAGGGTCATAAACTAGTTTTTTTCAGGTATTGAAAGGGGGTGCCTTCGGTGTTGCTGCAGGTGATGGGCATGTTTGGGCAGAGGAAAGGAGGGCAGGGGGGGCTGGGGTGTGTATGAGGTGAAATGACCACAGATGGCCGCTCAGGGTTGACAGCACTGTAGAACAGACCCATCTAAAGTTAGACGGGCTTGTGACAGAGAGGCCTGGTGGGCTGCAGTCCATAGGGTTGCAAAGAGTCCGACATGACTAAAGCGACATAGCACGCATGCACACACACATCTTGTCGTGTGGTTGGAGCCGCTGTTTTTTATTTGCTCCGTGAGGGTGAGGACCACCATCCAGATAGCCGGGGAGTCTTTTCACAGGCAATATGATGCTTAACTAGAAATTGTCGTGGGGATCCTTTCGGTGCTGATGGTTTGATAATTTTGTATTCATTCTCTAGAGAAAAGAGCAGAGGTGGGTTTCCATGTTATAAGATGAGGCAGATTTATTCACTCGTGTTCTGGTTCATCTCTTGGATTGAGATTTATGTTTGGGCTACCACTCATGACTTTCAAAGGCAGGGTGCTTTAAATGATCTGCATTTACTTTGTGCCCCTTGTTTTTAAATCTACTTTTTGAACAAGGTTGATTTCCGATAAACCTCTCTTCTAACCTTCTACTTCTTTTGAAGTGATTTTTACTCCAAGGCTTTTGGACAGTAGCAAAATTGTTTTTTGTTTTTTAAGAGAGCTTGGGAATAGGCTGTTTTAATAGCTGCTCATCCTACCCGTTTAATTGCATCATGTAAGCTGCACTTTTCATGAGGCGTTCAGGCCGAGGCTGGGAGCCTCCCTGGCACACAGCAGCCACACGCTATGCCTCCCAGTGAAAGTGGCAGGGCAGAGTCTTCACAACTGGCAGCAGAAAAGGATGAGAAACATTAGTTATATCTATGTACATATTAGCATATTTAGCATATGTTGAGTAACTGAACAGAGGGCAGAGGAGGAGAACAAAGACAGGAGTAATTATGCCTGTCAATCTAGCTTGAAAGAGAAAACCCACAGATAAAGAAGAATATGATAGACACTATAAGGTATGTTCTGGAATCTCAAAGCAATGTTTCCTAATGTAGGTTCTAAGCCCTTTGCAAATTACAGGGGCCTGTCTAGGACAGTGGTTCTCAGCCCTCATTGCTTATTAGGATCAGGGCTGGGAAAGGTATTTTTAAAATCCAGGAGGTGATTCAAATATGTTTGTCATTTACTATAGGGCAGAGAGAAGGGCGGGTGTGTGTTCTGGGAAGGGGCCACATGAGGGAACTGTGTCTTGGTTAGGGTGACCCTGGTTGGGTCTGTGTGCTTGGGCCTTGGCCCACTCCTTCCTTCTCTCCATGTCACAGACCTACTACGCAGACTGCAAGGGTTTTTGTGTGTGTGTGAATAAATTTTAGACAGTATTTTTAACAGCATCCTGAAGATGTTGTAGTCTTATAGCACCCGTGGGAGTTGGTTATTTCACAGATGAGAAAGCCCAACGGGAGTCAGAGAGGCTAGGGAGCCAGTCTCGGGCTGTGCAGCTAGCGAATGACAATGCATTTCTTCTGCTTCAGGACAACTTCTGTACGTGTGCATAGGTGGCTTGTTAAAGTCACCTGCAAGAATAGTAATAATTTGACTTGGAAACCATAAATTTTATTTTTACCTGGATTGATGGGGTTCCTGTGAAAACTTAAGCTTTGTACAGATTCATACCAGAATCTGATCTGAATGAAGTGAAGTGATCCATGTGCTCTGAAAGATCTTTACATATTGTTGAGTAACTAAATTGCTGAGCTTCTAATGGAGAAGGCCGTTAACACCAATCCTCAGAGAGCAGCAGCTCTTCTCTTAAGGCATCACATCCATTCCAGGCTTCCAGAAGGAGGGAGCAATGGAGGCCCTGGGGGGCCTGGCCACCTTCAATAGCCAGGGATTGATTGGTGGGGCCAGGCCCTGCTCTTGTTAAAATCTTTACATCTTTATGGGGACTAGACAGTTGTGGCTGATTTCTTTTCTAGTTTCATCATTGCTATCTCAGTTGGTAAAAGTGTGTTGATTATTAATGAAATAAAAAAGTTACTTAGCAGATTAAAATGAAATGCTAATCAGTGCTGAATTCTTAGAATCTTTATGGCTTATTTAGCGGCACAAATTGGTTGATGTCATTTTGACAGAAGCAGTCTGGTTTTTGCTTCATCCTGGGGGTCTTCTAATTGTTTCTTCCCTGAGAAAAGTCACTTTATGTTTAAATGTAGCGTGTGTGTATCCAACTTTCTGCTGCCCCATGGATTGTAGCCTGCCAGACTCCTTTGTCCATGGAATTTTCCAGGCAAGAATACTGGAGCGGGTTGCCATTTCCTATTCCAGGGGATCTTCCTGACACAGGGATTTAATGTGTGTTTCTTGCGTGTCCTGCATTGAAAGGCAGATTCTTTACCACTAGCGCCACATGGCAGGCCCATGTATTTAAGTGTTTCGGGTTCCAATTCCTGAATGATTAAAAGAAAAGAAAAATATTCACAAGATAATGCCATGTAGACAGTAGATCTTTAAATCCCATTCCATACTGAATATTTTTAATAATTATTTTAAATAATATTTTAAATAATATTTTTAATAATATTTTTAATAACCTATAAGCCTATAAGGGAAAAGAAAATATATATATATATATATATATTTAATACTTTGCTGTACACCTGCTGAGGTCCTGCCTTCTTTCCGATTTCATTTCTTTTTTTTTTTTAATTTATTTTTTTATTGAAGGATAATCACTTTACAGAATTTTGTTGTTTTCTATCAAACCTCAACATGAAACAGCCATAGGTATACATATATCCCCTCCCTTTTGAACCTCCCTCCCATCTCCTTCCCCATCCCACCGTTCTAGATTGATACCGAGCCCCTGTTTGAGTTTCCTGAGCCACACAGCAATTTCCCATTGGCTATCTATTTTACATATGGTAATATGCAGATGACATCACCCTTATGGCAGAAAGTGAAGAGGAACTAAAAAGCCTCTTGATGAAAGTGAAAGAGGAGAGTGAAAAAGTTGGCTTAAAGCTCCACATTCAGAAAACTAAGATCATGGTATCTGGTCCCATCACTTCATGGGAAATAGATAGGGAAACAGTGGAAACAGTGTCAGACTTTATTTTGGGGGGCTGCAAAATCACTGCAGATGGTGACTGCAGCCATGAAATTAAAAGACACTTACTCCTTGGAAGGAAAGTTATGACCAACCTAGATAGCATTTTCAAAAGCAGAGACATTATTTTGCCGACAAAGGTCTGTCTAGTCAAGGCTATGGTTTTTCCAGTGGTCATGTATGGATGTGAGAGTTGGACTGTGAAGAAAGCTGAGTGCCGAAGAATTGATGTTTTTGAACTGTGGTGTTGGAGAAGACTCTTGAGAGTCCCTTGGACTGCAAGGAGATCCAAACAGTCCATTCTGAAGGAGGTCAGTCCTGGGTGTTCTTTGGAAGGAATGATGCTAAAGCTGAAACTCCAGTACTTTGGCCACCTCATGAAAAGAGTTGACTCATTGGAAAAGACTCTGATGCTGGGAGAGATTGGGGGCAGGAGGAAAAGGGGACGACAGAGGATGAGATGGCTGGATGGCATCACCAACTCGATGGACATGAGTTTGAGTAAACTCCGGGAGTTGGTGATGGACAGGGAAGCCTGGCGTGCTGCGATTCATGGGGTCTCAAAGAGTCGGACACGACTGAGCGACTGAACTGAACTGAACTGAATGTAAGTTTCCATGTTACTCTTTCCATACATCTCACCCTCTCCGTCTTTTTCCCCGTGTCCATAAGTCTGTTCTCCAGTTTAATTTCTTAAACCTTGCCCACTCTGTGAAAACAACACTTGTCTTCTCTCTACTTCACAAACACACCATGCTTACCCTGACCTTGTGATACTTCTCTTAGCTGTTTTCCCTGACTAGAATTCCCTTCTCCGGATTTGTGCACCACTAGATCCTTCTTGACATTCATGTCTCTGGGTAACTATCACCTCCACAGAGAGGCCTTCCTTGACCACCAGTCTAACATAACTGTCAGTCACCCTCTATCACATCACCTTACTTTAATTCTTTACATTGCACATATCACTGGCTGATGCTTTCTTATTTGTTGATTGATTTGTTTTCATCTCTCCATGGGATGTAGACTCCATGAGAGCAGTGACCTTGTCTGTTCTGTTAGTCACACAATCCCAAGTACCCAGAGCTGTGTCTTGCATATAATCAAAATAATTTTAAGAGCTGACATTTATGGAACATTTCCAGTGTGCTTAGGCAAATAGTAATACAATACATAGTCCTTACCCTCATATGGTAATATATATATACTTTTATAATAATATACATGTGTATTTGAAAGAAAGTAAAAGTTGCTCAGTTGTGTACAACTCTTTGTGAATCCATGGACTGACTATACAGTCCATGGAATTCTCCAGTCCAGAATACTGGAGGGGGTAGCCTTCCCCTTCTCCAGAGGATCTTCCCAACCCAGGGATTGAACTAGGATCTCTCGCATTGAAGGCGGATTCTTTACCAACTGAGCCACAAGGGAAGCCCTGCATGTGTATATACATTAATTATATAATATACAACATAATAAAACATAATATATTGTACATATGATGTATGTATAATATGTAAAACACACAGAGAAGTAGAATAGTATTTAATAGTCCAAATAATAGCTTTATAACCATCACCTCTATTTAATAGATAATGTTTTGTCATACTTACCTCAACTATTTTTTTCTTGATGTGGAAGTGTTTTAAAGTTACAGATAGCATGACATTTAACCTGTAATTTTAAATGCTGTGCTGATATTTTTCTCCTGTGGTCATCAGCCTCCAAGATGCCCCAGTGATCCTTGCCTCCCAGGATTCATCCTCTCGGGTAATCCCCTTCCCTTGAGCACAGACTGGACTTACTGCTTTGCTTCTGACAAACAGAATGTGGCAGAAGCAATGGGATGTCCCTCCTAAGATTAGGTTTAAAAAAAAATGGTAGCTTCTGTCTTGCACATCCTGTCTCTCCTGCCCTTGATCTTTCACTTGCTCTGGTGGAAGCCTACACCATCGTGAGCAGTGTGGTGGGGAGGCCCACGTGGCAGGGAACTCATGGCCAGGGTCCAGCAGTGCTATATAGTCCTGTTAACAACCTTATGAGTGAGTTGGGAAGCGTCTTCCCCCAGTCAAGCCTTGAGATAACTGCAGACTGGCTGACATCTTTTTTTTTCCCCCCAATATTTGGGATTAAAAAAAAAAAAATTTTTTTTTATTGAAGTACAGTTGATTTACAGTGTTGTTTTAATTTCTTCTGTATAACTCACTTATATACACATTCCTTTCTATATTCTATTCCATTATAATGTATCCCAGGATGTTGAATATAGTTGCCTGTGCTATACAGTAAGATCTTGTTGCTTATGCATTCTATTTGTAATAGTTTCCATCTACTAACCTCAAAATTGCAGTCCATCCCTTCCCCACCTCTCCTCCCCCTTGGCAACCACAAGTCTCTTTGCTGTATCTGTGAGTCTGTTTCTGTTTCGTGTGTGTGTGTGTGTTGCTCAGTCATGTCCGATTCTTTGTGACCCTATTGACTGTAGCTTGCCAGTCTTCTCTGTCTGTGGAATTCTCTAGGCAAGAATACTGGAGTGGGTTGCCATTCCCTTCTCCAGGGGATCTTCCTGACCCAGGGATCGAGCCCAGGTCTCCCACATTACAGGCAGATTTTTTTTTCTGTGTGAGCCACCAGGGAAGCCTCTATAGATGAGTTCATTTGTGACATATTTTAGATTCCACATGCAAGTGATATCAGATGGTCTTTGTCTTTCCTTTTCTGACTTGCTTCACCTAGTGTGATAATTCTAGTTGCATCCCTGGCTGACATCTTCACTGCAGCCTGTTAAAGACCCTGAGCCAGAGGCACCCAGCGAAAGCTGCCTGGATTCTTGACTCACAGAAACTGTGAGGTAATAAATATTTGGCCTTTTAAGCTGCTAATTTTTTGAGGAAATTGTTATGTAGCCATCAATAACAAACACACCTACATAGCCCCAATCCCATTAATCCTAGTAGGAGCCTCTTTGAGCACTGCTGAACCGTGAAGGGTACAGCTGGGTTGTCAAGAGGAAGAGTGCTTATCCTGCTGTGATGGGCAACAGGCATCAAGTCTCTGTTGCCTTAAGTTATGTGGATAAAAGATTTTACATCTTTTGGAAGTGGAATCTTATCTTTCAGTCTCTGCAGAGACACTTATTACCACTCACTCTGGTTTTAGCAGTGTTCTTGTCTTGGCTAGGAAGAAACCCGGATTTCTTCCGAAATGGTAGAGCTTGACTCACAGGAGGTTTCCGTCTCTGGATTCAGTGATCTCTGAGAAAGTGGTGTGCACTTGGAGACAGTTGTGTGGGACATTCTTAACCATCTAATGGTCAGGATCCATGGACAAGAGGGTTCAGTAGGGGAGTGATAGATCTCCCACAGGGTAGGAGCTAAAGACTGAGTCCTGTGCTTGGAAAGACACAGCACACAGAATTCTGTTGTGATACCTAGCATACTCATGGGTATATCATCTGAGAAGGAATCAGATTCCTTTTTTTTTTTTGCCATTCCCAGACCAGGGATTGAACCCAGATCCCAGCAGTGAAAACACTGAGTCCTAATATTGGACTGCCAGGGAATTCCTCAGAAAGATGAGGTCGATAGCAGTTTGGTTTCATCCCAAGGGACTTGTGCCTATTGTGTGAGTCAGGTCTACCACTCTGGCCAGATGCTAAACAGTTCTGGTGGTTAAAGATTTTCACCAATTTTTGGTGATTGCTCAGATGTTTGAGTGGAGAAGGAACTGGCAATGCATTCCAGTATTCTCACCTGGGAAATCCCTTGAATAGAGGAGCCTGGCTGGCTATAGTCCATGGAGTTGCAAAGAGCTGGACACGACTTAGCAACTAAACAAGTGTTTGAGAATGGTTGAAGATCCTGGATTCCAGCTAAGGGGAAACCTGGGGTCCATAACATGAAGGAAAGTCCTCCAGGAATGTGGAGTCTGCTTACAGGACCCTGATGGCCAAACAAAACCTGCCATTAGAATCTGCTTCTGTTCAACTTTCTTAAAAGAAAAATAAGTTCCTTACAACAGAATTTGATTTTAAACTTCACCATGACATTGAATTCAGTCTGATGTGTTATTTTATTAACTAAATCATATTTGAGGGCAACCAGATAGTCTTTATTGAATAAAGAGAACAGCTGCCTCCTCTGTTGCCCAAATACAGAACAGCCAGGACAGAAATGAAATTAAGGAGAAAGCCTCTTGGGAAGTGATTTGACTTGGAGTGCTCTATATTCTTTACCCTTAGAAGGTGTAGTTGGGAAAGTGAAACTGGGGAGATACATAGAGCTTTTATACTCCTCAAATCTCACTATTTCAGTTAAATGTCTAGTCAGACCCCAAACCAGCAATATTGTAGCAACTTCAAGAAAAGAGATAAATAAGAAGGCCGATCATCAGTGAGTCAGTAACGCTGCGTCATTGTTAGAGTTGTCAGCTATGGTTCTTGAAGACTTCCAGAAGCTGCTGTTTAATGATACCAAATTATAATAATAAGTGAAGCTAATCAGGTATTTGCCTCCTCCTGGGAAATATTTTCCTACTCTAGATCTCCCATATATGAAATTTTTCTACAACTGCTGCAATTCCTTTATCCCACTTCCTGAAAATAACAGTGTATGTGCATGAATGCTTTGAGTGTGGAGTTCAGAAGGTGTTCAGACACATTAATAGGAGGACTGAAGTTCAGAAGAGCAAGTGCAATCCTGTCCTTATAGTGGAGAATGTATGTGCATCCTTGTTTGATCCACAGGGAATTTTAAGAGCAGGGACATCAGCAAAGAGAAAATTGGGAGGAAGAGGTGAGATGGCAATTAGGGAAGGAGTCAAGATAATGCATGTACACTGAAAAAAATTTTCTTGTATGTTCCTCTAGAGAATTTTGTAGAAGATTATAGGAGTATCTAGTTGCCTTCCAGAATGCAATCTGAGGAGTGATTAAATTTAGGGGCTTCTTCTGGTGCCCAGCCCCCACCTTAATTTTTTTCCCAGAGTGGAAGCCAATTGGTGCAACTAGTAAATGTCAGAATGTTGTAAAAGTTAATGATTTTAATTCTGATATTTACCCATAAGGACAGTTAATAATCTCTTATATAAGATAGCACCTCCTGTAGTTGAAAGAATCACACATTCAGTGATTTTAGAGTGTGCTGGGAATATGAGCAAGAGCTCTTTAAGAAGTGGCCTGTCCTATTGTTTCTGACAAAGAGAAGTCTGACCAGGAATGTAAGACTAGAACATAGATTTCCTACTGCTTTGCCCTCTGGGAGAGTCTCATGCAGAAAAAGAACTTCAAGTGTGTGTTCTTTGAAGGTTGGAAGGTTACTGCGATCTTGCCATCCTTGGGGAAGGTACTCAAACTCTTTCTTTCTCAATAGCCCTTAAAGTCTCAGTTAATTGAGAGAGGGACAATTAGAAAAGGAATGATATCGACATTGACTTCACTGGAATTATCTGCTTATAAATCGTATTGGTGCTCAAGTATAGGGGACACTAAGTAGGTGAAACATGTAATTATCATTTATTCTTAGACTAATAGAAAAATGAGTGCTTGAAAGTCTTTTGACTATTAATCTTTAATTTCTCTCTAGAACAATATTTTCCAGCACAGCCAGTCTTTTCTGCCACTTACAGCACTTGGAAATTTAGCTAAATGGAAGAAATGGAGCTGATAGTGGCCAGGAAAAGCTGGGAACAGAATTAGTAAGGGAGTAAGTAGATGTAATTCTGTGTTCATTTCTGTAGCTGCTTCCCAAACACTCTGCTCACTACCCCATAGTGATATTTGTGAAAGCAAGTCATCAGTTTTTACCTAGAAGCATGTTAGTGGAGACTTAATTTTCCTAGGAATGGGTGCTGTGCAGAGTTGTTGTTTAGTGTCTAAGTCATGTCGGACTCTTTGCAACTCCGTGGACGGTAGCCTGCCAGAATCTTCTGTCCTTGGTATTTCCCAGACAAGAATACTGGAAGGGGTTGCCATTTCCTTCTCCAGGGGATCTTCCTGACCCAGGGATCAAATACGCATCTATTGCATCTCCAGCATTGGCAGATGGACTCTTTACTACTGAGCCACCAGAGAATCCCTGCCATGTAGAGTAAATATGACCATAAATACTTTGTGTGCTTCCAGAGGAAAGATCTGGAATCAATCGTAGATGTCCCATGGAGACATATTTTGTCTCAGTATAAGGAACTGACGAACCATAGAATTGCCTGCCTTGCCCAGGAAATGATGGATAAGTTCCTGGAGGACTTGGGTTTGGGAACTGTCTGGTCAGAAAGTGGGTGAAGGGATTGCCTGCCTTGCCCAGGAAATGATGGATAAGTTCCTGGAGGACTTGGGTTTGGGAACTGTCTGGTCAGAAAGTGGGTGAAGGGATTTCTATATTTGGAGGCAAGTTGGACTATTCTGCCCACAAATAGTACTTGTTCTATTATTGGTGATGAGTGTCAAATAATTGCATATGTTAGAATAGCACCTTCTGATTTGCAAAATGCTTTCCCATTTTTACGTTTTAAAATCCTTACAGGAGTTTTCTATTCTAAGAAAGGACAGAGATCAAGCATACTTAAATCTAGTTGCTGTTGTTCTTGTTGAGTTATTCAGTCATGTCCAACTCTTTTGCGACCCCACAGACTGTAACCCGCCAGGCTCCTCTGTCCTCGTGGGATTACCCAGGCAAGAATGCTGAAGTGAGTTGTCATTTCTACCTCCAATGGAGATCTTCCAGACCCAGGGATCTAACCTATTGGCAGGCGTTGGCAGGTGGATTCTTTACCACTAAGCCACTAGGGATAAAGGTGGTTAATACTTAAGGCTATCAATACCTTATTTGCTGATTTCTACTATGATAGATATCAGATGGACAGAAAAGTAAAAGAGGGTTACCTGCCCTCAAGGAGATTAAACACTACTTGAGATAGGACACACACATAAATAAGACTGTGAGATGACATGTGTGAATTACCTAATGATTGATTTAGATAGCGTTTCCCAAAGTGTGGTTCCTGGACCAGCAGCCTTAGCACTACCTGAGCTCTTGTTAGAAAGGCAGAGTCTTGAGTCCCACCCATACCTACTGAATCCGAAACCTGGGGATTCGTGGGAGATAAATCAGTATTTTTTAAAAGCCCTCCAGGGGATTATGATGCATGCTTGAGTTTAAGAACACTGATATACTCTAGTCTAGACCAGCACTTACCAAACTTCAGTGTACATGAGAACCATCTGGAATAGCCCTATTCAAAGTATGGTCCAAGAATTGCTGGCTCTCTAAGAATCACTGACCTGAAAGCTTGTTAAAACACAGATTCTCTCCCAGTCTCACTCTCAGTCATTTTGATTAAATAGGTAGCGTTTGCGATGCTGCTGCTGCTGGCCCCAAACTGCTCTTTGAGCAGCCCTGCTGTAAGCAGGTGTACCTCTGGGGGTTGGCAGAGGAGAGGTGCTCGAGGACTGGACAGTGCAGGTAACCTTTCTGGAGTGGAGGAGGGAGCATGTGATCTGAGCCTTAAGGGATGTGTTGAGTTAGACCAGTGGAGGCTATTTGAGGAGGGAAGGGATGGGAGGTGGTGATGAGAGTACCGTCAGCTGCTTCTGTGCGTCTCTACACATGAAAATGAAGCTTGAATTGTCTCATCACCCAAGCCTTCTCCCTCAGTGCTTCAGAAGTGCCCTTAATGTTCTATTTTTGCTAAAACCCTCCAGTAATGAGAACTGGGCCTGCTTGGGGAAGCCTGGGGATACTACAGACTTGAGACTTTGACTTGGCCTTTTCATCTCTAAGTAGAATCTAATCTAAATTCAGTCTTTTTCTTAAAAATACTTCCTGCTAAGCTCAGAAGACCAAATTTGGAACAATTTGAGCAACATAAGGAATAATGAGAGTACTGGAATATAGGCCATACAGTAAAAAAAATATCGACAAGTGCATGTTTACATAAATAATTGAATATGTCAGTAAAAGGGGGATGAAGGGAACAGTAGTATTTGAATCAATACATGTAGAAGTAATAGAGAAATAGTAATTCCTGATTAGGCAGACTCCACAGTATTTAGTTTCAGTTGACGTTTACTGATGGATGCTAAAATTAGTGGGCCAAAATTTGAGGAGAAACAGGATAGTGATACAGTCTCAGAGTTTCTCCCCCAAGGTTATTAACTGCAAAAGGAAAACTGGTAACATTACAGGGAAGAAACCTTACAGATACTACCATTACCACGTGGTCAGGGTTAATATCCCCGGTGATAAGACATATGGACATTGTGGACCTCCTGATATGATGCTCTGAGAAGGGGTATCAGGGGTCTCCAGAGAAATAAACCAATAGGAGATACAGATCTAGATATCTGGATCTATCCATGTCTGTTTCTCTTATGTAATAAATTTATATGGCTCATATAATTATGGAGGCTGACAGATACCAAGATCTGCAGAGGGGGTTGGCAAGCTGGAGACCCAGGAAGGCTGATAGTGTAGTTCCAGTCAGAACTGGCTCAAGACCCTGGAAGAGCCAATGTTTCCATTAAAGTCTGAAGTCAGCAAAGGCCTCCGTCCTAGTTCAGAGGCAATCAGGCAGTAGGAATTTTCTCTTCCTCTGGGGAGAGTCAGCCCTTTTGTCATATGAAGACCTTCAACTAACTGGAGGAAGCCCACCCACACTAGGGAGAGTGTTCTGCTTTACTCAGCCTATCACTTAAATGTTAATCTTGCCCACAGCACCCTAATAGAAAATCCCGGAATAATCTTTGACCACATCACTTAGTCCCCCATGCAGTAGTCAGGTTGACATATGAAATAACCATCACAAGAGCATTTGTAAATATGGATTACTACTCTGATGATTAACCACATTGGACAAACCCAAGTTGATGAACATTTTGCAAAATAGCTGATCAGTATTCTGTAAAAATGTCAAGGTTATGAAAGACAAGGAGGGACTTCCCTGGTGGTCCAGTGGTTAAGCCTCTGTGCTCACTGTATGGGGTTCAATCCCTGGTCAGGGAACTAAGATCTTGTAGGGCATGGCTGTGTGAGTTGGGGGAGGTGGGGGTGTGTGACAAGGACAGACTGAGGCACTAAGGCAACCTGACAGCTACATGCAATGTGGGATCCCGAAGCAGAGAAGAACAGTAGTTGAAAAACTACTAAAATTTTAATGAAGGGTACAGCGCAGTTAATTGAATCATATTGATGTTAATTTCTTAGTTTTGGTAAATGTACTGAGGGACTTCCCTGGTGGCTCGGTGAAAAATCTGCCAGCAAGGCTGGAGATGCAGGCAAGAGACATGGATTTGATCCCTGGGTTGGGAAGATCCCCTGGAGAAAGGAAATGGCAACTCACTCCAGTATTCTTGTCTGGAGAATCCCAATCCATGGGATTGCAAAAGGGTCCAACACGACTGGGCAACTAAACAATGACAGCAACAATAAATGTACTGTGGTTACCTAGTTCAGATCAGTCACTCAGTCGTGTCCGACTCTTCGCGACCCCAAGGACCACAGCACACCAGGCCTCCCTGTCCATCACCAAGTCCTGGAGTTTACTCAGGCTCAACTCCATTGAGTTGGTGATGCCATCCAGCCATCTCATCCTCTGTCATCCCCTTCTCCTCCTGCCCTCAATCTTCCCCAGCATCAGGGTCTTGTCCAGTTAGTCAGTTCTTTGTATCAGGTGGCCAAAGTATTGGAGTTACAGCTTCAGCATCAGTCTTTCCAATGAACACTCAGGACTGATCTCTTTTAGGATGGGCTGGTTGGATCTCCTTGCAGTCCCAGGAGATCCAGGACTCTTGAGAGTCCTCTCCAACACCGCAATTCAAAAGCATCAATTCTTTGGCGCTCAGCTTTCTTTATAGTCCAACTCTCATATTCATACATGACTACTGGAAAAACCATAGCCTTGACAAGACGGACCTTTGTTGGCAAAGTAATGTCTCTACTTTTTAATATGCTATCTAGGTTGGTCATAACTTTCCTTCCAAGGAGTAAACATCTTTTAAAATTTCACGGCCACAGCCACCATCTGCAGTGATTTTCGAGCCCCTAAAAACGAAGTCAGCCACTGTTTCCACTGTTTCCCCATCTATTTGCCATGAAGTGATGGGGCCAGATGCCATGATCTTAGTTTCCTGAATGTTGAGCTTTAAGCCAACTTTTTCACTCTCTTTTTTCACTTTCATCAAGAGGCAGTTTAGTTCTTCTTCACTTTCTGCCCTAAGGGTGGTGTCATCTGCATATCTGAGGTTATTGATATTTCTCCCAGCAATCTTGATTCCAGCTTGTGCTTCTTCCAGCCCAGTGTTTCTCATGATGTATTCTGCATATAAGTTAAATAAACAGGGTGACAATATACAGCCTTGACGTACTCCTTTTCCTATTTGGCACCAGTCTGTTGTTCCATGTCCGGTTCTAACTGTTGCTTCCTGACCTGTATACAGATTTCTCAAGAGGCAGGTCAGGTGGTCTGGTATTACCATCTCTTTCAGAATTTTCCACAGTTGCTTGTAATCCACACAATCAAAGGCTTTGGCATAGTCAATAAAGCAGAAGTAGATGTTTTTCTGAAACTCTCTTGCTTTTTCGATGGTTACCTAAGCTGTTCATATGAGCAGAAGCTAGTTGAAGGGTATACAGAAACTGCTATACTATTCAACTTTTCTATGTCTAAAATTAACTAAAAAATTAATTAGGAAAGTTTTTTAAAAAGTTTCCCGCCATTGGGTACTCTGAGGACTTCTTAATAACAGAGAGTATTTTTATAATCTTTAAATTGTGTGTGTGTATATATGTATAATTGTGTGTCTACCGTGAATGCTAAATTCTATCCATTTTTTGAGGGTGGGGGCAAGTACCTTTAAAAACCCTTAGACTTTTTTTCCTTTCTCCTTCTATATTCTGTATTCCCTCCTGATTAAAAGCATCTTTTTATAAACATTCACAGCTTAACCCTCCTGCTGTTCCTTAGGGTCTTTATCTCATAGATGAAGCTCTCTGTGGCAGCTTGTGCAGAGCAAAGAGAATCAGTCTGGGAGTCAAGAGACTGGGTGCTGGCATTTTTAGTCTATTTCTGTTATTATTAATAACTCAGGGTCCTTCTAGCTTTAATGTTCTGAGCCAAAAAGCAAATTTGGGCTGAACGCTATATGTATTAGTTGATATACAGATTCAAATGATTATATTTATTGTTATTATTTTTCTTTTTTATCAAGGTCTTATGTGCTCTGTTGTTAGGTTTCCTAAGTTTTTATAAAACTCATGTACATTTTTTCCTCTTGCTCCCCAAAGTTTGGAGTCTACAACAGACTTCACATTGTACTCTAGCATTTCCCTTAGACTCTTTCCTTTTACCAGTTTAAGGAAATCAACATTTCTGGGGGGCCAGGAAGCCATTGTAGCTCTCCTTTAACCCATTTTCTTCCCTTTGAATCTGGGTCATATGTGTAAAAGTGAAATTTGAAAGAGGGCTGTCTGAACTGAAAGCTTCCATTGCCATGAGATGGCTTTGAAAGAAGGCTTGTGCTGGAAAGATAAATATAATTTATGAGATGGAGAGAAGTAGGGGGCACATATGGGTTTTGGGAGGGCAAGGAGATGTGTGGGTGCAGCATGAGCAGAGGTGTAGCAGTGGGAAGCTTGACATGGGCTTGTGATGGGGCTGTCCCAGGCCTGCTGGGTTAAAGAAGGGTGAGGGGCAAAGCCGGAATGTGGGTGGGAGCAGAATGTGATGAGTCTTGGACTGCAGGATGAGTTTGGACTATATTTCATAGCCCATTTCATAAATCATTAAAAGTTGTTGTGAAAGGCAGTGCCACTATGAAAAGAATGTCCTAGAGTTTTAGCTTTGAGTGAGATATGAAATAGACTGGAAAAACAGAAGGGCTCTTATCATGAGTGCTGGTATTTGATGAGTTACCCAGATCTGGTGCTAAGTGCTTTACATGTGTTATGAAATTTAACCCCCACAGTGGTCCTAGGAAATACCTTTAATATCATCTCCTTTTTTAGATGGGAGAACCGAGGCTTGGAGAGGTTGATTAATGAGCAGGCTTTCATAGTGAATAACAGTGGGAACAAGATGTGAAGTAGGATGGATCCAGTTCTTCCTGGGCTGCCTTTTTATCCTGCAGTTTTAAAGCTTCTCTTTATGTTTGTTTCCTGTTGGTGCGCAGTGGTGAGAACCTTGCCAAGACCATGGAGACATCATACAGAGCCTTGCCTCCTCAAACTTCCTAAGTAGCATAGGGTTCTGGTTCTCCCTGAAGAAATGTATTAATTTAATCAAGTAAGTGCCGAGACTGGCTGTGCTTGACTTGAGATGGTTTAAGCAAATGTCCAGATGTTAAGCATCTCAAGCTTTAACAACTAGAGTTGGAGACAAGGAGGTGCCTCTGGGGTTCTGGGGGTGATAAGTTCTCCCTTTTCTCCATGAACCCCCTCCCTCATCTGCTTACCGTGGTATGTTCCCAGTTACTTCCCTGCTGTGCTATTGTATCAGTTGATATATCACAGAATTCTTTGTTTTACTTTTGTTTCTAGTTTTTGGTCAAAGAAGGTGCATGCATTTGGTTTTGCAAAGCTTTTGATGCTCTGTTAAGCAGATGTATGATGGAAGATGCTGAATGCCATTGTGACTTAGCGGGACAGCAAGGGCCAGCGAAGTGACCTCTCTCTCTCTCTCTGCTGCAGGTGACAAGAAGTATATCATGGGGCCCAAGCTCTCCACCCTTGATGCTACTGTCTTTGGACACTTGGCCCAGGCGATGTGGACCTTACCTGGGACGAGACCTGAACGGCTGATTAAAGGCAAGCCCTAGGAAGCTGTCAGGTTTGGGGAATTGCTGGGGGCCGGGGGTGGGGGCAGCACAGTGGAGAATTCTGGGCCCAAGCCTGTGCGCTTGGCTGTGCTTTGTGGAGACACCAGGCTGTGGTGCCCAGGGCCAAGGTTGGTTTTCTGTGTCAGGATCAGTAGAGGCAGAAGAGGAGAGATGGGGCTTCTCACCTGTCATCCTGCACAACCCATGTTCCTAGCAAAGCTGACACAAACCCTGCCATGTTCTACACAAGGGCTTCTCTTCCAGCAGCCTACCTAGTGGATTTAATACTTGTCACCGAAATAGGACTTAAATTCCCCTAATGTCCTTCTTTTGTCAGCCTGCCTTAATTTCCTTTGGATAGTGGTGACTTTCCAGTTTCTGATTTATCCAGCGCTGCGGCACCTGAGGTTGGGGAGTCGTGATGGACTCACTGCTTATTTTGCATGCTCCTTTTGAGTATAGACTTGTCTCAGATAGTTCACATGTTGATATAGGTACATAGGATTCTGTGTCATAAGTTCAAAACATTCCCTTCTATTCCAGTCAGGTGTCTGTAGATCATACCTGGAGAGTAGTAGAGCTGGAAAATTCAAGAACTTTGTGGGAAAATGAGGAAAAAATGTCAACAGATTCTTTGTAAGTCTGGTGCTATGTGAGGTATTATTATTGATATTATATGTACATTTTGAACAAAGAAATACATCTTATATCTTTGTTGTGTGATCTTGATGTAGGCCTGTGAGAATTATAATTCTAAACTGGTGGAATAAAAGTGGGCTGAATGGGGCCAGAGCTAGAGGATGAACATGTGTGTGGGGGTAGGGATGGGGATGGTTGCCAGGGGTCAAGTTCTTGTTGGCAGTGGGGCAGGGAAAGTCAACTCAACCTGGGTTGATGTTAAGGGACCAGATCTTCATGTGTGTTTGTGTGTGTGTGTGTGTGTGTGTGTGTGTGTGTATTGGAGTGGAGTGTTGGAATATGAATGGCTGCTGGGGCCTCTGAGAAAGGCTTCTTCTGCATGGAGGAATGGAAACCATTTTGAGTCATCTCTAGTTTGAAACAGTACCTAAGAAAGTACCTGGTGCTGGGAATGTGGGGATCAAGGTTCTATATTTTGGTTTGGGGAAGGGGAATGACAGAAGTTAATCAGGGCTTTGCTAGCTCAATCAGTAGAGCACGGGACTCTTAATTCCAGGGTCATGCGGTCAAGCCCCATGTTGGGTGGTTACTCTTCAATATTTGGGCTTCCCTGGTGGTTCAGACAGTAAAGAATCTGCCTACAATGCAGGAGACCTGGGTTCAATCCCTGGGTTGGGAAGATCCCCTGCAGAAGAGAATGGTAACCTACTTCAGTATTCTTGCCTGGAGATTCTGATAGCTTATGGTGAATGGTGCTGCCAGATTTGTGGTCTCTGAAGGAGAAGATTTAACTCTGGAACTGAAGACAATCTGTTACTCAAAGTTTTGTGTAGATTTTATTAAAGTAACAGGGATAGAGAAAGCTTCCAACAAGAGGCACTGGAATGGGGCAGGAGAGTACCTGCCTCACAGATTTAAATGAGGCTTTATATACTTCTCAACTAGCTGCTAAGAATAGATAAAAAGGATACCTCAAGATTGTAAATTCCACCAGACACTGTTCCAAGACATACATCCTGAGATAACTTTGGTGCAAGATTAGCCAGGGAGAATGGTTCCAGCAGTGTCTCTGGGTGAGATATACTGTTGCTGTTAATCAGGGATACAAGTCTTGAGAAAGATTCCCAGCCAAGATCTGTTACAATTATAATCATTAACATAGAGTTTATGAAAAGCATTTCCATGAGTAAGATGTTCTGTGTGATCATTAGTTCCTGGACCTAAAGAAAGGCCAGTTCTCAAGTAAGAAACATTGTTGCATAAGGCTCAATGAAAGCGTGAGCAGAGAATGTTCAGTTCAGTTCAGTTCAGTCGCTCAGTCATGTCCGACTCTTTGCGACCCCATGAATCGCAGCGTGCCAGGCCTCCCTGTCCATCACCAACTCTCAGAGTTCACCCAAACTCATGTCCATTGAGTCAGTGATGCCATCCAGCCATCTCATCCTCTGTCGTCCCCTTCTCCTCCTGCCCGCAATCCCTCTCAGCATCAGAGTCTTTTCCAGTGAGTCAGCTCTTCGCATGAGGTGGCCAAATACAGTATTGGAGTTTCAGCTTCAGCATCAGTCCTTCCAGTGAACACCCAGAACTGATCTCCTTTAGGATGAACTGGTTGAATCTCCTTGCAGTCCAAGGGACTCTCAAAAGTCTTCTCCAATACCACAGTTCAAAAGCATAAATTCTTCTGCCCTCAGCTTTCCAGTCCAACTTTCACATCCATACATGACCACTGGAAAAACCATAGCCTTGACTCGACGGACCTTTGTTGGCAAAGTAATGTCTCTACTTTTTAATGTGCTATCTAGGTTGGTTATAACTTTCCTTCCAAGGAGTAAGCATCTTTTAATTTCATGGCTGCAATCACCATCTGCAGTGATTTTGGAGCCCCCCAAAATAGTCTGACACTGTTTCCACTGTCTCCGCATCTATTTGCCATGAAGTGATGGGACCAGATGCCATGATCTTAGTTTCCTGAATGTTGAGCTTTAAGCCAACGTTTCACTCTCCTCTTTCATTTCATCAAGAGGCTTTTGAGTTCCTCTTCTCTTTCTGCCATAAGAGTGGTGTCATCTGCATATCTGAGGTTATTGATATTTCTCCCGGCTGTCTTCATTCCAGCTTGTGCTTCTTACAGCCCTGCGTTTCTCATGATGTACTCTGCATATGAGTTAAATAAGCAGGGTGACAGTGTATAGCCTTGATGTACTCCTTTTCCTATTTGGAACCAGTCTGTTGTTCCATGTCCAGTTGTAACTGCTGTTTCCTAACCTGCATATAGGTTTCTCAAGAGGCAAGTCAGGTGGTCTTTTATTCCCATCTTCCTTAAAGGGCTTTGGAGTGCCTGCCCAAGCTTTAATTCTTTCATTTCTCCCTTTTTCTTGTAGGAAAATATGGTTGCCAGGGAATGGGGTGGAGAAATCGTTCTGTAACTTCTCTTTGCTCGTAAGGGGCACAGACCCTAAATTGTTGAGGCAACATACTCTCTTTACCCTCATATTGAGGGTCTCTGATCCAGGGGCCCTGAGTAACAGCTAGAGGAGGCAGTAAAAACTGTAGAAGCATGAACAATCATTTGTAACTTAAATGTCTCAAGCTGCTTAGATACAAAGTTCATTATACAGTTGCAGATATAAGGAGCAAACAGCAAGAATGAGATGATTACGATTATTACAGTCAAGATAGTTTACCACTAAGGAGAGCTTCTAAATCAAGATTGTATCTGTGAGAAGAGTGGAGCATCAGGGGAGTCCATTTTGAAGAGTGACCAGAATCTCTGCATCACGGTTACTGTGTCTGGGAAGCCATTGTATCCTTTAGAAAGAACAAACTAGATAAGTAGATTAAAAGGCAGAGATTAAATATCAGTAAAAGAATTATTGTAATCAGCAGTCCAAGGAAGAGTCAAAGAATCAGGTTACATTTGGTAATAACTTTGATCCTGGTCTAGATAGAGTCAACACTTGGGCTTCCCTATTTATAAGAATGGAGCCATTTGGCATGTTCATATACATTTTCAATGTAGGTATCACAGACCCAGTTAGAAGTAGCTGAAAGAATGACAACCTGAATCTTAACAGACAAAATAAATATTACCATTTCTTTTTAGAAGAATGAGTCTGAACCCCAGCGTAGACAGCTATTTTAGGGAGACTTATAGCCAGGTAGCCAGTTGTCTAAGTCTGTCCAAGTAGGCTTTAGCCTCTTATTGTGGTATTAACATATAAGCCAAAGTAATTGTCACCACTGACAATTTTAGCATTTTTCTAGGTATGAGAAGATGCAAGAATTTGGGTTCAAGAAAATCTTTATCTGAAAATATCTAACTGTCTGAAGGCCTGTTTTGTCCATTTTTCCAGAGCACAGATTGAGTGCCTAATTTCTGATTTCCACCCTGAATTCCATTCAGGAGATGTTGACGGTCAACAGCTGTAGTGTCCATGAGTTAATCTTTGTAGATGCTGATGGCAAGTGCCAGTTTCCAGTTGCAAGGCCTCTTTATGGCCATGAGTTTGACCATAGTTTGGGGGGCATTTCATGACCACCTTGTCCCACAGTGCTGGGAAGGCTCATTCCCAGATCTGTCGAAGATTTCACCGATGGGCCACTCAATGTCTGTTATTGGACTAGGCCCTGTGAGTAGCAGAAGTCTCTAGACCTCACCTATCTCACTAGTGTCTTGGTCCAGGAAAACATTCCTTCTTGTTGCTTCTTCGCATATACAGAGTCATACCATTATAACTATGGGTTTCATATGGAACTGTGACTCAGTCACACACTTGATAATGTAAGAGACAATACTTCTTGAAACAGATAATATAGAAAGCAATATAGTTAGCAGTAATAGTAAAATCATAAGTAAGAGCTTAAGTCAAGAACTTCCATTAGGTATAGCCCAGTGACATCTCCAGGTCATCTGACTTAGTTTGTTAAATGACTACAGCCTATTGTTAATCTCCTGGTTGCATATCCTGGAGCATTTGATCTTTATTCAAAGACTGGTTACTGAGATAAGCTTTAGAGACAAGCTCAGAGTGTCTTTTTTAATAACTTAATTAAACCTCTTGGCAATGTAACATAACTGCAAGGAACTATGTCAGAAGTGAGTTTTAGTAAATACAGACCTTAATTAACAAACCTAGAACTTAATATTTAGGGAAACATAATAGATACCGTAGGCCTGACGTCAGTTTGGTGGATTTTTCTTTTGGAGCTCCCCAGTATACTTTGAGATTTCTGTATATATCCAGAAACAGTCTTTTTTACCTTGATGAGGCTGTTCAGAACCCAAGTGTCTCCAGTTTCTCGAGGCACGAGGCCGAGAGAAAAGAAAAATGTTTTAATTTTACCCACAGATGTAAATCACTAAATTGTTTTAAACCATCAGTAACTTAAGGAGAGAGCTTCTTTATATCAAACAAAGACTAGAAGCCAGTAATATGTCAGACAGAAAGTCATGAAAATTGTAGTCATATTTAGCAGTCTATTCAATCTCATGTAACCTAGCCTTTGTTCTGTCATCCTTGCCCAACGACCGAGGACATCAGTGAAAATGACAGTCTCCAAGAAGCTTGTGAAGTTTCTTGTCAATGTCTGTACTACCTGTCCAGCAAAGTGGGTGCCCCAGTCACTGGAGAGTGTAGAAAACATATTTTAGACATTTTTTCTCCATTGTGAGATACTAACCCTGAAGCCAGGAAAGGCTTTATCTTATCAAATAAAATTGAAGTTTGTCGGGGAGCTAGGAAAAGCCAAGTGGCTGTCTTGGATTTCCCATAACCCCAGCTATTTAGTTTATAGCCATTGTTTATCTGTTTTAAGTTCCCCGCTGCTGCTGCTGCTGCTAGCTAAGTCGCTTCAGTTGTATCCGACTCTGAGCGACCTCATAGATAGCCGCCCACCAGGCTCCCCCGTCCCTGGGATTCTCCAGGCAAGAACACTGGAGTGGGTTGCCATTTCCTTCTCCATAAGTTCCCTGATGAGGGGTTAATTTTTGTAGAAGCAGAATGAGCTTTGTCTATGTGTGCCATAGTCTGTCATCAAAAACCACATTCAAGGAAAACTTTGTTCTTTTAACAAGAAGAGAAAACCAAATTCCAGATTGGTACCAGCTTTTATTCACTGTGAAACAATAGTTATTCACTTAGTCAAAGTAACAATAAAAGGTTTCAAAGACAGTTTAATGTCTTAAGAAGCTTGTATCATGCACAAAACTCTCTTCCCCTTGCCACAAACATTTTTTATACTTCTGTATTATTATTTTATTTGCCCATTCAGAGAACAGCCACCTGTAAGTTTAGAGTTACTTCCTTTCCCTTGATAGAATGTAATTCCATTCCTTATGCCTTTTTATTGAAAAAACACATCCTACTTTCTTTCAGCAACCATGACCTGTACTTTTATCATCATTTTGTAGAATGGTAAATATAAACCACCCAAAGCTATATCATTTGCAAAAGTATCTTCACAATGTCTGTGTTAATTAGATCAATAAACAAACATCAATACCAGGTATCAATTCAATAGTGAATATTTACCAGTTCACACAAGCCTGAAATTCATTTTAGTTTAATTTTTTTGAATTTAGAATTGTTTGATTCGTAAGTACTTACTTCTCTTTAGGCCAATTAAATAGAGCTCATTGACCAATTAGCCTTTAGCAATCTTGTCCGAGGGTGGAGACACACACTGGGACACACAGAAACCTCACAGTTTTCTGCTTGAAACTTAAAATGTCTGTTTGCCTTTTTTTCTTTTGGCCTGAAATTCTACCAGTTTGCTCATGGCTGGAGTCCCAGACAGAATGGGCTGTGTATCTCAAGGACATGATAAGAGGTAACTTCAGAGTTTTTTCCCAGGCATGTTTTTATTTCTCAGGCAGGGTTGGAGCTCCAAAAAAAGTATTTTAATAAACCAGCTTTTTCCTAATTGCACAAGCAAAAAGAACCGGTTTTGCAATTTCAAAAAGATTTCATTTTAACCAGTTTCCTCCAGAGTCTAAAGAATATCGTGGCCATTCAGTATCAAAAATGTCATCTCTCTTTCTTGTAGTCATAGTTCCATAGCTAAAATTTAAACCAGAGAGTGTTTAAATTGGCTCTAGTGACGGGTAGCCTGACTGATAAGGTGTTGTCCCAGCAGGGACTGTCTCTCCAGGCAGGTGAGGGCTTTTCTTAAAGAAAGCCTGTTTAGAAGGGGCTTTTTAGGCTCTGGGGATCAAACTTATCCCAGTTTTTCAAGATACAATTCAAAGGGGTGGTTCTGGAACTGTTAGCTCCCATCTGTAAGAGAGAAAAGAACGGCACCCAGGTCGTGGCTTTTTCCTACCAGAGGCATCCCTCCCTGCTCTAGATGGAAGTGGGGACAGGTCTTCCACCTAAGCTTCCTTCCCTGGCCGGAGTTAACCTGGCCTTACCAGCGCGAGTGTCCTACTGTCGTCCCTCCCGGTTCTACCACCGAGGAGGGGTGGAGATGCACCAGGGGTAGACCTGATGGCATCCCAGATTGATGTCGAGTTCCTCGCCACTAGAACCTTTGCCTGATTTCTGCTGCTCCTCTGAGGCCACCGGGGTAGAGCAGAGTAGCCTTCCAGAATGTCTCCCAAGCTAAGACCGCTCGGGGAAACACCCATCTTCCGTGTGCCCGTGTACATTCCTGAGCATATTCCTGACCACAGTGGAAGCAGTAAGTTATAAAGGGCTGAACAGAAAAGTCAAGATGTCCCTTCTGAGAGCTTCCATATCAGCCTATGTGATAAAAAAGGAGGTGATGGAGGGCTGGCCTGCTAGGAAAAGAATAATCTTTCATGTTCATGGAGTGTCAAGGTCAACCTTTCTATTCCTGTCCAGCAGATTATACAAAAAGAATATCTAAAGAGTTGAGACAAGGCTCACTGGAGGGCTTTCTTTGGTCCACTAAGAGCTTGCATTACCAAGGGAAGAAGCCTGTTGCATTTCCAATCTGCCCGAATCTGGGGTTCCCTGATCTGAGTCCTCAGGAATCTCATGTTCACCGGTAATGCATCCATCCATATAGTCCGGAGGCATGGCCATAACAAGAACTCACCTCTGGGTCTTTGGGGTCAGGAGGGTGATTTTCAGTCTGAGAGATGTCCCTGGAGCTAGAGCTCCACTTAGCTCCCTAATGTGTTTCTGCCTGCAGTGTCCCGTAAAACTGGGAATGGTGGTCTGGCTAGAAAAACTCAATAACAGCATGGATTGTAAGTCTCCTGACAGTCTACAATCTGGCACACTAGATTAGTACCTTGAATTGCTCAAGCAGTTAGGAAAGCAGTCAGAGAGACCAGGAAAGGCTGACCAGGGAAAAGAAGTTCGGTCCATACTCTTCATCTATTTTTGGCCGTTCCCCTCGTGAGGACATTGGGTGCCTCTTGACACTGGCAGGTCAGTATAACCCCTCAACAGGCATACTGCCATATGAGGATCACCGTGGAACCCTGGAGCAGGACACAGCTCTTGCTTCTTGCACATTCACACAGTCAGCCACACTGAGTTAGGAAAGTAGAGACTTTACATTAAAAGAGCAAAGGAGTCCCAGCTCTGAACATTCTTACCTTGTTTTGAAGATCCTGGACGAGACCCCAAGATGACAGCTTACAGTGAATGGTGTTGCCAGATTCATGGTCTCCGAAGGAGAAGATTTAAGTCTGGGACCAAAGACAGTCTCAGTCACTCAGAGCTTTGTGTAGATTTTGTTAAAGTAATGGGGATAGAGAAAGCTTCCAGCAAGAGGCACTGGAAGCGGGTAGGAGAGTACCTGCCTCACTAGTTTAAGCAGGGTCCTATATATTTCTCAACTAGCTGCTGAGAATAGATAAAAAGAATACCTCAAGGTTATAAGAGTTCCACCAGACCCTTTCTCAAGGCATACCTCCTGAGATAACTTTGGCACAAGATTAGCCAGAGAGAATGGTTCCAGCAATGTCTCAGGGTGAGACATACTGTTGCTGTGTCATTAGAAGTACAAGTCTTGAGAAACAGGTTTCCAGGCAAGATTTGTTATAATATCATTAGCATAGAGTCTAAGAAAAGCATTTCCATGAGTAAGACACTGTGCTATGATCATTAGTTGGGACCTAAAGAAAGGCCAGTTCTTGGGTAAGATACACTGTTGCACAAGGCTCAAGGGAAGCATGAGCAGAGAATGTTCACTTCCTCCTCATAGGGCCTGAACTGCCTGCCTAAGCTTTACCTCTTTCAATTCCATGGGCAGAGGAGCCTGATGGGCAACAGTCCATGGGGCTGCAAAGAGTTGGACATGACTGAGAAACTAAGGCTTTTCACTTTACATACCCTGGCGGAGAGACTGGGGGTGTACATGAGATCACCAGCGAATAACATATATAATACTCTTAATTAATGTTGGATGGCTGGATGGGACCAAGCAAGGCAAAATCATACAAGAAACTGAGGCAGGTGAGCAGTCATGTGTGGTAGTCATGGGTGGGTGGGTAGTGAGGATGGTGAAGGCTGTAACTGTGTGTGTGTGTATGTGTGTGTGTGTGTACGCATGTGTATGCCCAGAGGTTCAGACCAGGCTAATGGCACCAGGAGTACGCTCCAGACTGGTGGGGATAGGACTTCAGATAATAGATTACCAGGCTTAGTTGGAGGGAATCAGGCATTTGTTGAAGGTCTTCTGAAACTACCACTAAGTGGGGGTAAGGATAGTATGGGCTTATATTTAATTTCCTAGATAATCAGCATGAAGATATTCCTTGTCTTGTGATGTGTTGGGAATTATCTAAATTGAATATTCAATTCATAAGTTGACTACCAGATTGGTGATGCTTGTAGCACTTAAAATAGTTTCCCTTTAATGTAACCAGGTTTTCCGTGGTGGTCTAAAAGATACTGATTACTCTTAGTTCATTTAGGGGTGTGTTTTGTATATACTCTCTCTTCCTGTTACTTCCTACTCTCTCCTTCCATTTCCCTACACACCTGTGAATACAAACACACATTTACTCACATAGTTGTATACATACTGACTTATTCACACACTTATACTTTTACCCAAGTGTGTACACATACCCTGTACACATACAGTCACATGCCCTATGCACACAGGCACTACATTTGGCACCTGAACAACACAAGTTTGAATTGCATGGGTCACTTATATGTGGGTATTTTTCAATAATGACTATAGTGCTACACAATCCATGGTTGGTTGAATCCACGAATGTGGAGGAACCTTGGATACAGAGGACTGACTATAAGTTCTATGTGAATTAATCCCCACTTTGTTCAAGGGTCAAGTGTATGAGGTCATCTGTTATTTTGGAAGTATTTAGGCATCCAATATCAGTAGAACTCTTAGATTGTACAGAATCCCTTCTTAAAGAAATGAGGCATCTTTTACTGATTTATTTATGACTTGGTGCTTTCTTCTTACTTCCTGGAGGGACTTGAAGCATTTAGTATTCTTTTTAAAGAAATGATTGGTGTTTTTGGAGAATTGATTTTGAGTCTCACTTGGAGATGCACACTCTGGGAGAATCTGATGCCATCATCTGCAGAGCATTGTTGGCACATAGTTGCAGGCACTTTGATTCTTAAAACAAGTTAGTAGCTTCCAGCTCTCCTTGGGGACTGGAGGAGCACAAGTCATTCAAGTCCACAGTGACTCTTTAAAACTCATTTCAGTCATTATTCCAGGCCCCTTCTAAGCCTTTGATCAGAGCTGCCCGTGCAGGCCAGCTACTAATCTGGTCTCAGCTTCTTTCACTGCCTTTGATTTTTCTGTGGTGGAGACTTTCCCAAAAAGTAACAAGAGGAAGGAGAAGTAGAAACAAACCATCAGGAGCCTGGATAATGGAGAACTGGCTCACACCCAGGGGTGCAAGTGGCTTGGATCTGGCGATTTTCTGCTGTAGCTTTGGGACAGCCAGGGCGACATTGTCCTTGCCCCCTGTGTGAGGGCGTGTGTATAAATATTAGCTCTTTGGGAGTTCCCTGGCGGTCCAGTGGCTAAGACTCCATGCTTCCATTTCAAGGGGCAAGGGTTGGATCCCTAGTCAGGGCATTCAGATTTTGCACACCTCATGGTGCAGTCAAAAAGTTTAAAAAAATTAGCTTTTTGATCCTATATATTATTTACAATATCTAGTTACACAAACTACTCCAGGAAACATCCAGAATAGTGGGAAATTTTCCTTAATTTCGGTGAGTAGGAGGACAGACTTTGAACATTCGACAGTTCTTAAAATATATATAATATGTTTGTGCATGATATGAAATATTTCCTGACTGGAAAAATTTAGAAAAGATAAAGAATTTTTAAAAAAGATTATTAATAACTTGTGACCCTAACACCCACAGAGAGCTTCTGTTAATATTGTCGTATGTTTCTTCATCTTTTATCAAGTACATGTATGTATATATGTTTCACAATTGAGATCATTATGTTGAAATAGTTATATCCTGCAGTTTGCAGTTTTTGATTAACTGTATTATGGCCATTTCCTTTGTCATTAAATATTCTTCAAAACAATGTAGTTAGTAGTTGCAAAATATCCTATCCTATAGCTACACTGTAATTTATGTGATTAATCTTTTTCTGGACTTGTGGGTGGTTTGTTTTACTTTTCTTTAGTTTTGGCTGCACTAAGTCTTCATTGCCACCTTCTCTGCTTTCAGTGGTCAGGCTTCTCATTGCGGTGGTTTCTCCTGTTGCAGAGCACAGACTCTAGAGTGTGCAGGCTTTATTAGTTGTGGCTCAAGGGCTCCAGAGCACAGTCTCAGGAGCTGTGGCACACAGGCTTAGGTGCCCCAAGGCATGTGGAATTTTCCTGGGCCAGGGACTGAACCCATGTCCCTGCATGGGCAAGTGGATTCTTTACCACTGGACTACTGGGAAAGTCTCTTGCTGGTGATTTTAAATAATTTTTACTAACATTCTATAGTGAATATTGTGTTCTCAGTCGTGTCCGACTCTTTGCGACCCGGTGGACTGTAATCTACTAGGCTTCTCTGTCCATGGGATTCTCCAGGCAAGAATACTGGAGTGGATTGCCATTTCCTTCTCCAGGGGATCTTCCCGACCCAGGGATCAAACCCGGGTCTCCCGCATTGGAGGCAGACGCTTTAACCTCTGAGCCACCAGGGAAGCCCCCATATATATATATATATAAATTTCTAGTTGGGGAATCACTGTCTCAAATGGTGCAAACTCTTGGTCTACAGAACCAAGTTGCTTTCTAGAAGGACTGTTTCCATTTATATTCTCATCAGCAGTGTCTGGAAGTACCTCAAATGGAGTGGAATTGCTGTATTATATGGTAGTTTTATTTTTAATTTTTGAGTAACCTCCACGTTGTTTTTCATAGTGGCAGCACCAATTTACATTCCAAACAACAGTGAATGAGGGTTCCTTTTTCTCCACATGCTCACCTATACTTGTTATTTCTTGTCTTTTTCAGCAACCCTTTTAATATGGAGTCACATTTGATATTTTGATCAGAGTATCCTTACTAGAGAATTGCATGTGGATTTGGCCCTCTTTAACACAGACGTGGAACATGGAAAGCCTGGAAAGTAAAACAGCAAAAGGGAAAGGGTTTTGCCACTCCGCTGCTCACCCTGGGGAGCCAGATCAAAATCAAAGAAACTAATGCTATTTTTATGAATTTTAAGAAACACAGCCCTCCATTGTTTTTGTTATTCGGTTGCGACCCCATGGGCTGTAGCATGCCAGGCCTCCCTGTCCCTTGCCATCTCCTGGAGTTTGCTCAAACTCATGTTCATTGAGTTGCTGATGCCATCCAACCATCTCATCCTCTGTCATTCCCTTCTCTTCCTCCCTTCAATGTCGCCCAGCATCAGGGTCTTTTCCAATGAATCAGTTCTTTGAATCAGGTGGTCAAAGTGTTGGAACTTCAGCTTCATCATCAGTCCTTCCAGTGAATATTCAAGATTGATTTCCTTTAGGAATTGACTGGTTTGATCTCCTTGCTGTCCAAGATGGGGCTCTCAAGAATCTTCTCCAACACCACAGTTCGAAGGCATCAGTTCTTTGGTGCTCAGCCTTTTTTATTGTCCAGCTCTCACATCCATACATGACTACTGGAAAAATCATAGCTTTGACTAGATGGACCTTTGTGTTTTAAGAAAAACCCTGTTCAGCAGATTTTCTATCAATAATTATTTATTGTACCTGGATGTATTCTTTGCTTATTTTTTGATAGATTATAAGATAGGAAGAATGCTGGAATCCTTGAAAAACATGCACGTATATACTCACCCCATACTCTTACTGTTCTCTGTTTGGAGGTATTTAGGAAGAGGTTGTGGAGGAATTTGGGTCTTGGGAAAAGGTTGGCTTGAGTGACCTTTGCTGGTGTTTGTATTTTTAGATCTGTGAATTGGCTTCAGGGAGACTGGGAAAGGGAGCGGGGTGTCCTCATTGCCACATTCAAGTTTGATAAGAACTTTTCTAAAGAGGAAATGTTTCGCGCCCTTGCTGTTCGTATGACACAGGGTTAAAGGAAGCAACCACGGGCATAGCTGGCACCCAGCACAAGCATGGAGCAGGGAGGTGCTGAGTGAACACCTTGAAAACAGAGTGTGTGTGGGCGCCAGCCCCATTTTCTAGATATTGGCTGGTTAAGGGTCCAAGGCTGCAGCGGTGCCGGGAGGAGGTGGAGTGATACAGGAAAATGAAATGAGTCACTTTTTCCAAAGAGTGGGGAATATTTCCATTAGCGAAACTTCAGGAGAAAAGTTCTTTATTCTGTCTGGGAGTGTCCTCAGGGTTAAGGGCCATTTGGTTTTCTGATAATAACCTCTCCAGTTGTCTGAAAATATTAATAACCTCTCATTAGTCATTTTACTAATTTATTTTATTGGACTTTTAAATTGAAAAGTAATACACAATTGTCACAATAGGTTGAATTAGGCAGGTGTGTTTTAAAAGATTTATCATCTCCTCACCTATATTATGTGTGTGTGCTAAGATTGCTTCAGTCATGTCTGACTCTGCGATCCCATGGACTGTAGCCCACGCCCTCCTTCAGGGGATTTTCTCCACCCAGGGATCGAACCCATGTCTCTTATGCCTCCTGCATTGGCAGGCAGATTCTCAACCATTAGCGCCACCTTCCTATAGAATATTGTGCAGCTATTAAAAAGATATAGTATTCTATTTAGTGAAAAAATTACAGTGTGTATAGTGCAATCCCACTGTTTATTTTTAAAATAATAAAACAAAAAAGACAGTTATATACATGTATGTAAATTTGTATATGAAAAATAAAGGCACAGATGTCCAAAATCACTCTCATAGAAAACCAAGATTAGTGATTTGAAGTGAACCCTTCTGTGCTTTTTATTTTTCATGTACAAATTTACATACATATATATAGCTGTTTTTGTATTATTTTAAAACCAAATGGAATTACATTATATACATTATGATTTTTTTGCTAAATAGAAAATTTTTTAATAGCTGCACAATATTCTATAGGGTTGATATAACAAATATCAGTCAATCCTTATTGGATATTCAGGCTATTTCCATCTTTGTTTTCTTTCTCTTTTTCTCATTGACATAATACTACATTTAACATCCATGTGCATCTATCTTTACATACTGATGCTTTTATTTTAGTAGAAAAGAGTACTAAAAGTAGAGTCCTGAGCCAACATATAAATGCATTTAAAATTTCAATAGGTAACATCAGATTACTTTCCTGAAAAGCTTTTAACAATTTATACTTCCACCAACCATGTTGTACAATGTCTGACTCTCCACACTGGATGATATCAGGCTTCAATTCTTACCAGCCTGATAGGTGACATTATCTGTTTGTTGAGTACTCTTTGAGAAAAAAAAAACCCTGTTTTAAAAAATTATTTCACAAAGTTTACATCTTCAATATAGGCATTTATGTTAACATGAGCATATCACACACACAGTACACACATAACCTGTTTCTACTGCTGACTTTTTTCATTCTCTTTGACTGGTAGCGTGTTGAGTGGATCCGCTGGTAGAGGGTCTATGCATAAGAAGGGATTGGCAAGTCCAGATAAAGGGTGAATTGAAGTGTAAACTTTCACTCTTTGCTTCACTCTTTTTATCAGGGCCAGGATATGAGGATGGCATGTGAGCTCCCAGTCGCTGCTTATCAAAGCAGACTGTTTCTTAAGAATGATCTCTTCTTAATGACAACCCATTGTCTTTGAGTGATAACACCTGTCCTCATAATTCTTGAGACTCTAGAAAGAATTACTGAAAAATATTCTGTGACAGGTAGCTGGGAGCTATGAATTCCAAGATCAGGCTGTCAGCTCATCAGGAGAGAGGCAAGGTCAAGTCTTGGTGAAGGGCATGGAGTCTGGGGACTGCTTTTGTTTGAATCCTGGCTCTGCCACTGTCTAGCTGTGTGACTTTAGGCAAGTTAATTAACTTCTCTGTTGATTAAGTTTTCCCATCATAAATGCAGATAGTAATAGCTCCTGTCTCATGGGATTGGTGCCAGGACTAGGGATGGGAGTTAATATGAATTCAATAATAAATAAAGCACTTCAAGTAGAGCCCGGTACACAGTAAGGCCTATATACATGTTTGCTATTGTTATTATTATTAATTTTTATTGTTCCTGATTGAAAAGGTTCTAATGACACATAGTCATGAAGGGGGGCAACTCTCTTGGATGAAAGGTAAAGAAAACGGCTGTAGAGAGGACAGCCACAAAAGGCATGCAGACAGTCATTTATCACGTAGATCCCGTGCACTTTGTACCTTGGTTCTGGCTTTCTGGGAATGGACTTGACTGAGGCAAAGAGGGTGGTCCCCAGCTGTGAAGTGACCCCAGTTCATCTTTGATATCCTCTACCCCGGTGGCCCTTTGCTGCCACTTCTGCATCTTTATCTAATTTTTGGTCACCAGCAATACCAGCTAAAGCATTTTCATAACTGCTTCCCTGAGGGAGAAAATAGGTGAAAAATTTGCATGTGTCTTCCCAAAAGGAGCAGTGATGTGGGCTTCTCAGCTTCTGGCTCCTGAGCTCATAGATCTTCAAGTTGCGAGCAATCAGAATGGACTCATAGAAGCGTGAGTTGAACTATTTTGATCTGAGAAGACTGAACATGGTGAACCATGTACAAATCCAATAGTTTACAGGATCCAGGAGGCAGGGGGATTTGCCTTATGTTTTGGAGGGGATGGGTTTATTTAAGCAGAACAGCAATCAAGTTTTGAACAACTTTAGTGGGAAAATGTTTACAATGTTACAAGAAGTGACAACTAATGATAATAATGACAATACATAAATTGAAAAAATACTGAAACACACCAAAATGTTAATTGTCATTACCATGGATTGGTGTGATTATTGGTGCTTTTGTTTTCTTCTTTATATATATGTGTGTGTGTGTATATATGTATTATATATATTTATACCATTCCTATATACAGACTTAAGATTTTCCAAAACGAATATATATTTTTTCTTTGATAGAAAATGAGATAGAGTAGTTATAGACTGTAACCAATAAAGCTATTAATATAGAAACAGCCAAAATGGCTATAATAGGGAGCTGAAATAAAACAAAATGAAACTGTGGTACATAAAGTACAATACAATTATCAAGGTGGTCATAGAGTAAAATTAAAAGGTTTCCATTAAATGTTGTTAAGTGAAAAAAGTAGCATGGGAAACTAGGAAAAGCTCATGGGCAGTAGGGAAGACCCAGCACAGCCAAAAATAAATAAATAAAAATTTTTAAAAAGTAGCATGCTGCTGCTAAGTCGCTTCAGTCCGACTCTGTGTGACCCCATAGACGGCAGCCCACCAGGCTCCCCGTCCCTGGGATTCTCCAAGCAGTAACACTGGAGTGGGTTGCCATTTCCTTCTCCAATGCATGAAAGTGAAAAGTGAAAGTGAAGTCACTCAGTCGTGTCCGACTCTTAGAGACCCCATGGACTGCAGCCTACCAGGCTCCTCCATCCATGGGATTTTCCAGGAAACAATATATAGTAAATGCTATATTGCAAATGTAAATATATGTAAATGTATATATGTGAAAAGTGAAAGTGAAAGTCACTGACTCATGTCTGACTCTTTGTGACCCCATGGACTATAGAGTCCATGGAATTCTCCAGGCTAGAATACTGGAGTGGGTAGCCTTTCCCTTCTCCAGGGGATCTTCCCAACCCAGGTCTCCTGCAGTGCAGGCATATTCTTTACCAGCTAAGCCACAAGGGAAGCCCAAATATATAAATAAACATAAATTTCAGGAACAACATAAAAGAAAATGTTATGACAAATGGGATTATTGGTAATTCTTTTATTTTTTGCTTACCTGTATTTTCTAATTTTCTGCAATAAAACATGGATTACCTACACAGTAAGTGAGTGTATATATAATAAAAAAATAAACATCCAAAGACTATTCTTAGGGCAATAAAATCCTGTAAGAGTTGGTGACAAATTATATGCTTATTGAGCAGTGTTGCCATCTGGCGGCTCAAAAGCAAAAACTCACCCTCTTTCTGCAGTTTGCATTTGGAATTAGGAAATGAAAGCCAAATACTGTGTCATGTTTCAGACGAATGCCTGGACAATTTTAGCAAGTTAATGAAAGTGTTCCTTTGATTCACAGGAAAAGGAAGTAACCTGGTGACCAAGCAAGAACCTGATCATGGGTGTAGTGTTGAATTTTACTTAAAAAATTAAACAGTCTCTGTTTTACTAAATGTGTTTGCAGGCATGTTCAATCATAAAGACAGTTCTGAGTTATCTATTTTATGGATGATTCAGGGCAAAATTTCCTTCCTAACCTATTTTTTTTTTTTTTCAACTACTTGGCATAGCAGCCTGTAACAACACTACAAATATTTGTGGAATGAATGATCACTTCTGGCTGACTTAATCCAACTAACAGTTGGTGTGTTTTCATGGACTATAAATTAATTTAGAGATGAACCAGCTGAAGCACTAGTTTTCTTGACATGCGAACATAAAATAATAAAATGCTTCACAAAGCCAAACGATGGGTAGTTTAGCTGCCGTTTTGAATCAGCTACCCTGCTGACTCCTGAATTTCATCCAGCCCGCTCGCTGAATTGAACGTTTCCCACTCACCTTTCTTCTTCTGTGTATAAAATCTAAACATTTGAACAGTGCCTCTGTGGAAAAGCATTGCTCATGCCTACCCTATACTGTTCTTCTGAGTTGTCCAGAAAGCCAAGTGGCTGGTAGATGGTTGCTTTTGAGAACTAACCCTTGCTTTCCT